>CM065682.1:68199329-68226829 GCA_017654935.2 Phymorhynchus buccinoides | reverse complement strand
TCAACAGTAGATCAGATATTTAGCTTAAATTCAGTTGTTCAAAAATGTATGCACAGAAAAGGCAGACAGTTGTATGTTGTATTCATCGATTTCAAGAAAGCTTTTGATTCGGTTCATCATAATAAATTGTTAGAATGTTTAAAACGCTGGCCAGCGGCCAGTTGCATGAATTCCCATAGACCTAATGGTCATTCGTTTCACAAGCACTGTGAACAATATAAATGACCAGTGGTTACTATGACTGACCTAAGTCAACATTTTCAGAAGTCCATTATTGTCTGTTTTCTGGCTTGTCCGTCAGTGTAAAACGTGGGCGACAAGATATATATAAAGGTCAAGATTTATAGTAGGTGCCATGGCTCGCACAAGATTATACTAGGTTATAAATATATATACTTTTGTTTTAAAATGTTAATTTAAAACTTTTGGCTACTGCTCCCTGAGCTATTTAGAGATTAAAACTTTCAGGACCACCTTTTAAAAAGCAATACAAATCTTTGAAACTCGATTAAGGTCTGAAGACAACAACTATATACATACGATCTTTATTTTCAACCAAAGTTTTAAATTGACATTTTAAAACAAAAGTTTATAACCTAGTATAATCTTGTGCGAGCCATGGCACCTAATATAAATCTTGACCTTTATTCAAGACAAAAACATAGTTCCAAAGCAAACAAAAATTATAAAATACAAAATAAAACTAACTATTTTTAAAGAAAAACACTTTTTTCTCTTCCCCTCTTCCCAAAATCTAAATTAGTATGCTAAAAACATGTGACGTAAAACTTGACCGTTACCGTGATTGCCGCCAGCATATGTGTTGTGCTAATGACTTCCTCAATATATCTGTGAATGACGATATGGCCGTACGTCGATGCCAGTGACCCGATAGTTTTTGGTCAGATGTGGTTGTTCAAAGCAGTGGCTGTAGTCCTGTGGTACGACAACAGTTCCATCAACTTCTATCTGTACTGTTTGACAGGCACCAAGTTCAGAGGAGAGTTTATGAACATACTTGTGGAGGTTTACTCTGAACATAACAAGGAAGTTCATCCCTATCAGTTTTTGCGCTATGGCAAATTTTAGTCATATTATTATAGCAGCCAGGGCCTGTATTCACATTGAGATAGTGTGAGACTTATCATCATGTCAGGGCTTTCACCACGTTACGTCTTACCACGTATATCAGGTTTTTTTAAAAACAGTCAAAGTGTAGTAGCTATAAAATACTTAGTTAAAAGTTACAACATGTATTTTAAAATCACATCAAACGTACAAAGTAAAACCTATCCACTTATAAATGAAAACTGTTACAATTTACAATATATATCAAGTGGAAAATATTAATCTTTCAAATAATTAAAAATAATGTCAGGTGGAACATCAGTAACAAAGCATTCATTGACTCCGCAGTGTAGTGTTTCCTTCTAATGTTATATAAATCCCAGCAGTCCAAAAGGACATGACGAATGGACATTGGAGAATCGCATGCTACACAATAAAAAGATTAAACGTCTGTTTCAAAAACAGCAAGTTCAGTCAAAACTGGTCATTTAAAACAGACTTTTAATCATTTCAGAGTAACATTATCATTTTTACATCTCTTTTTATCCATTTGTTTTTTTACATATTAAACACATATCATACGCATAAAAAATCAAACAATGTAGGGCATATTAGACATACTGGTAGTAGCACATTTCATGAAGCATGTATTAAAAACGAAGGAACAAGGAACAAAAATCAAGAAGAGATTGTTTGGAGAGAAAAACCACTTGTAGAAGTAACGCATTTACTCGCCGATAATAAAGAACAAGATTATTATTATGCATAATGTTAGACATTCAAAATACAATGAATGTTTTTTTACAATGATGTAAATTCTATCTAGCAACTCTCGACAATGACTGTATCTGAGTACATCGAAACGAAACGAAAAAGAATGTATGTTACATCTTGTTTTGTAGTTGTATTTTTCATTTTATTTCCTTCGCTTTACCTTCTCGACTTTTAGTGTTTGGCCAACTTTAGCCACGCAGACGCAAGACGGTTGGGGGTGGGGGAGGGGTGGTGGGGTGTGGTAGGGGTAAGTGGACTAAGTCAACTGCTTTAAGGGTTTTGTTCTATACGAGGTCCTTGGCCGCACACACAGAGACGACAAAAAACCTTGAGCGATGTTTTATTCATGTGGTTGGTTATACAAGCCGCGGGCACCGACCGCCCTGTCACTTACCATTGACACATCACGCACGGGGTTCCTGGAGGGTGGGCAAGGAGGAATGTGAAGCCCAGACACACACTTGACAGTCAATGGTGGGACGCTGATTGCATTGATGATTGTGGTGATCAAGGTAGTACTGGGGTGGGGTGGGTTGTTTCGAAGTGACATAGACTTGTAATCAATTTATATTATGGGGATCGCGGTGTTTTGTAAAGTAGTTACATAACCATGCATGCTAAAACGAAGGACTGGTCAAAGTTATATTTCTTAAGACAAAGGAGTGGTCAAAACAAAAGTAGAGAGTGGAAAAAAAATATTTTTAGCAAAAATTATTGTCAGCAGTATGATTCTAAAATTAATGATTGAACATAACGTTTCAAAACAAATGAATGGTCACAAGTATGTTAATAAGTGGTCCAGAATATATTTCTACAACAATTAATGGGTCCAAAAGTGTTTCGAAAACAAGAGTGGACACAAGTATGTTCTAAATCATTTGGCATATCTGAAGTTTGTTTGTAAGACAATGTACGATTCTAAAACATATGAATGGTCTAAAGCATGTTTCGCAAATGGCTGGCCACAGGTATGTTTCTTAACGCACATGATAGTTCAAACGTATGGTACTAAACAAACTGATAAAGGGATGCATGTACTACACTGATTGCCATACCACATTGCATCAGAATGTGCTATCTACGGTACAACATTACTCAATCCCTGTTTTTTGTTTGTTTAGTTTTGTATTGTTGTTATTGTGTGTGTTCGTTTTGATTACATAATTTTAAAAAAAACAAATATTTAAAGTTATCGCATACAGTGGGTGTTTTCCAAGGTAGAATGCACAAATATCATGACTATCTGTTGAAAACCGAACCACGCGTCTTACTAGCCATTTTGTCGTCGTAGGGTTTAACCTAACATCGTAATAGTTTTTACACAGAGAGGGGATAATGAAAAGATAGGGGCAAACCAAAATAACGAAGACTTTGTTTGTAAACTATACTGAGAAAGACATTATACCATTTGTTACCTGGGCACATCACAGCCAGTGCTGAAGGCACAGTGAAAGCATACCATAGAGACCAGATGACTAGTGATGAAGGAGATGGTGGGGATAAGGACACTGGCAGGCAGGTATGGACCAAAGAGACACAATCACTTTATGAAAAATTCTGGAGGAAACAAAAGAATGACAATATGTAAACTCCAATTCTATAAAATGGTTACCACTGTTTACAGACAGGTACCATATGTCGATCAAAGCATGAATACAATTTGTAGAACTGCCTTAACAAAATTGCGATTCCGTGCACATGAACTAGCCATTGAGAGGGGTCGCTACACGAACACGAAAAGAGAGGACAGAGGACCACATGCAGCGCGGTAGAAGACGAGCTACACACACGCACGCACGCACGCGCGCACACACACACACACACACACACACACACACACACACACACACACACACACACACACACACACACAATAAAGATGATTTTGACTTGACTTGACTTCACACACACACACACACACACACACACACACACACACACACACACACACACACACACACACACACACACTGGCAGTGTTGCGACCGCAACCTTCGTTTGCTTTTTGTTGTTGTTGTTGTAGTTATGTGTGTGTGTGTGTGTGTGAATCAGAATCAGAATCAGAATCAATGTTTATTGCCCTTTAAAACCAATACAAGGTTTTATATGACACTAATAAATATTATAACAATAACGGTAATAATAACAGTATAAAGTTTTAATTACGTAACATTTTTGTTAAATACTTCTTCTTTTTTCCCTTTCTTTGTACTGGTTGCGCTACTGCTTGAGGCAATTGAGGCGATTGATTGAAACAACTGTGTATATATTTTGCAAGCTCACTTATAAGGGCGTCATTTGTAATTAATTTGCTAGGTGTAACATTATATATGTTGTATTTTTCTTCAACGAGTTTTATAAATTGTATTCTTATTTGCACATGTTTTGTACAATTGTCTAAAAAATGAATTCCATCTTTTACTTCAGTACATTGTAAACATAACCTTTTCTCTCTAGGTATATTAGAATGTCTACCTTTTTCTATTTTAAGCTCATGGCAAGAAGTTCTTAGTTTGCATAACATCTGTTTTGGGCTAAAGTTTATTAAAGGATTTGTCAAATATGGTTCAGTATTTTGTAATCTTGTTATAAAAGTTTAGTTTTGATTGTCTCAGATTTTCTTTTTCTCCAAACTGAAATATATTCTTCTTTTAGTTTATTTTGAATTACATGACATAATTTAGTTATGTTAAACGTGTATTGGTTGTTCCAGACATGTGTCAATCCAAGGGCGCTTAAAATAGATTTGACGAATTTAACCCATGGTGACTGACTAGTTTCATTGTTTAACATTTCATTGTACATGACATTAATGTAGGAATCTTGTTTGGATTCTAAGATATGATGCCAGAATTTTATAATTTGACAAATTGATATTAAACTAACAGGAAGACTACCTAGCTCTCCAATAACCGCTACATTTATAGCTTTTTTATGAACCCCTAAAGTTTGTTTGGAAAAATTATGCTGAATATGTTCATGCTGTAATTTATTTGAAAGGCATTGGGTGAATAACTTTTCTAAGTTAAAGTTGTCATCTAATTTTATCGTAAATGGTAGCCAAACATCTGCACCATAAGTTAATATTGGAGAGATAAGACTATCAAATAGTTTTAAAATAACTTGAACGTTTATGTTTTCATTTTTAAACATTCTTTTAAGGCTATGTGTTGCTTTGTTTCCTTGCTTACTAAGATGCTCGGATGCTATATCAAGTTTTCCTGATTTATGAAATATAATTCCTAGGTACTTGTACTGATCTGTCGTTTCAATAATGTTTGTGCCACATCTAAAAAAAAAGTTCTAGTTTTGGGGTCTGTTTTTGAAAATATTAACACTTTAGATTTCTCATTGTTAATGTATATACCCCACTCTTTACAATATAAGTGCAATTTATCAAGTTTTAATTGTAAACCATGCTTAGATGTTGCAAGAAGTACGAGGTCATCTGCATATAGTAAAGAAGATATACATCTATTTTCTGTTTGGCTAATTTTTGGTGAATCTACGTCTGGAAACCACTTAATGATATCATTAATAAATATATTAAATAATGTGGGGCTTAAGGAGTTTCCCTGTAAAATTCCTCTTCGTACATAAATGGAGTGAGGAATCCCGTTTTTGCTGGATGAGAAAACTTGTGCATTTGTGTGCATACTTTTAATCAGATTAAACCATTTACCTTGAATACCAATTTTTTTGTAATTTTATGAGTAATCTTTCGTGTTTTTTGAAAATCAACAAAGCATGCATATAATCTACTGTTACGTGATTTTAATGTATAGTCTACTATACTGTTTAAAATGAGAATATTATCTGAAGTCCTATGGTCTTTTCTAAAACCGGCTTGTTCTTTTGCTAGCAGATTGTTTGATTCTAAGTAATCGTTTATTCGAGCATTTAGTATTTGACATAATACATTACCTAGCGAACAGTTAAGCGTGATTCCTCTGTAGTTGCTTGGGTTTTATTTATCCCCTCATTTATGTATTGGGACTGATATGCCTTTCTTCCACATATCTGGATATTGGCCACTTTTCAAGATGTAATTGAATATGCTTTTAATTGTGGGTAGCAATTCTGTGCCAGCTTTTAAAAATTCAGTTCTAACTGCGTCTATTCCAGGAGATTTGCTATGTTTTAACTTTCTAATAGCTTTAGTTATTTCTTTATCTGTAATATCATAATCTATATTATGACTATCGATATCAGTTTTCATATTATCTATATCAGTTTTCATATAGTTTTCTTGGTTATTATCAATTACTACAGATTCTTTGTTCTCCATTTCGACTTGTTTTCCCAGAAGTTCTTCCAGGTGAGTAATCCACTTTTTAACTGGAAGAGATTGTTTTTGTTCCTGGTTTTCCATGGTCTGTAGTTCTTTTAATGTTTTCCAAACTGCGTTTGGATTATCAGTCAAGTTTTTGTTTAATATATCTAATAGTTTTGCTTTATATGCTTTTTTCTTTTTCTTAATTATTTTGTTATATATTTTCCTTGCATAAAAATATTTTTGATGAAGTGTTCGGTTAAATGGACTTCTATTTAATGCATTTAATAAAGATTTGGTTTCTTTACGTTTTATGTCGCATTCTTTATCAAACCATTTCTTATTTTGTCTTTTTCTTTTCTTCCCTTTTCTTTTTATTCTATAAGTTAAGTTTCCTTTACCTACATCCTGCAACAGTTGTGTAAAGTCTAGACTACATTACGTATTGCTTTAGCGGGAGAAGTAAGGATTTTAGCATCTGTTATAAGAATATCGTTAATCTCTTTCATACGTATTTTTTTTCTTTAGAAGTGAGGGCCTTTTGAAGGCCTTGTGTGTGTGTGTTTCTTAACCCATTCATCGCCACTGTCGCCTCTTGGCACCACAATGATTTATCACCCATGTTACTGAAAGGCATCAAATGAGGGTCTGCTAACTAATGACTTTTATGTTCGTAATTTTGGAGGGTAAGGGCAGACTCTATTTTATCCAAGTCAGAGAGGAATCCCCAATATTGCAGACATAATCTTTTGATTCTACCCAGGCAAGTTTAATAGAAAGTTTTGGCTGAAAAATGGCTGGCATTGAAAGGGTTAATACATTAACATTGAACTCCCATTCGTCACAATACTGAAGTAATGCGACATGAACATGTTGTACACCATGCACACGGACATAGCGGTATGGGCAGTACATGAACATGTTGTACACCATGCACAGGGACATAGCGGTATGGTCAGTACATGAACATGTTGTACACCATGCACACGGACATAGCGGTATGGGCAGTACATGAACATGTTGTACACCATGCACAGGGACATAGCAGCATGGTCAGTACATGAACATGTTGTACACCATGCACAGGGACATAGCAGCATGGTCTGTACATGAACATGTTGTACACCATGCACAGGGACATAGCAGCATGGTCAGTACATGAACATGTTGTACACCATGCACAGGGACATAGCAGCATGGTCAGTACATGAACATGTTGTACACCATGCACAGGGACATAGCGGCATGGTCAGTACATGAACATGTTGTACACCATGCACAGGGACATAGCGGTATGGGCAGTACATGAACATGTTGTACACCATGCACAGGGACATAGCAGCATGGTCATTACATGAACATGTTGTACACCATGCACAGGGACATAGCAGCATGGTCAGTACATGAACATGTTGTACACCATGCACAGGGACATAGCAGCATGGTCAGTACATGAACATGTTGTACACCATGCACAGGGACATAGCAGCATGGTCAGTACATGAACATGTTGTACACCATGCACAGGGACATAGCAGCATGGTCAGTACATGAACATGTTGTACACCATGCACAGGGACATAGCGGCATGGTCAGTACATGAACATGTTGTACACCATGCACAGGGACATAGCGGTATGGTCAGTACATGAACATGTTGTACACCATGCACAGGGACATAGCGGTATGGTCAGTACATGAACATGTTGTACACCATGCACAGGGACATAGCAGCATGGTCAGTACATGAACATGTTGTACACCATGCACAGGGACATAGCAGCATGGTCAGTACATGAACATGTTGTACACCATGCACAGGGACATAGCAGCATGGTCAGTACATGAACATGTTGTACACCATGCACAGGGACATAGCGGCATGGTCAGTACATGAACATGTTGTACACCATGCACAGGGACATAGCGGCATGGTCAGTACATGAACATGTTGTACACCATGCACAGGGACATAGCGGTATGGTCAGTACATGAACATGTTGTACACCATGCACAGGGACATAGCGGTATGGTCAGTACATGAACATGTTGTACACCATGCACAGGGACATAGCGGCATGGTCAGTACATGAACATGTTGTACACCATGCACAGGGACATAGCGGTATGGTCAGTACATGAACATGTTGTACACCATGCACAGGGACATAGCGGTATGGTCAGTACATGAACATGTTGTACACCATGCACAGGGACATAGCAGCATGGTCAGTACATGAACATGTTGTACACCATGCACAGGGACATAGCGGTATGGTCAGTACATGAACATGTTGTACACCATGCACAGGGACATAGCAGCATGGTCAGTACATGAACATGTTGTACACCATGCACAGGGACATAGCGGTATGGTCAGTACATGAACATGTTGTACACCATGCACAGGGACATAGCGGTATGGTCAGTACATGAACATGTTGTACACCATGCACAGGGACATAGCGGTATGGTCAGTACATGAACATGTTGTACACCATGCACAGGGACATAGCGGTATGGTCAGTACATGAACATGTTGTACACCATGCACAGGGACATAGCGGTATGGTCATGAACATGTTGTACACATGTTGGGACAGCAGCATGGTGTACACATGTTGGACATAGCGGTATGGTCAGTACATGAACATGTTGTACACCATGCACAGGGACATAGCGGTATGGTCAGTACATGAACATGTTGTACACCATGCACAGGGACATAGCGGTATGGTCATTACATGAACATGTTGTACACCATGCACAGGGACATAGCGGTATGGTCAGTACATGAACATGTTGTACACCATGCACAGGGACATAGCGGTATGGTCAGTACATGAACATGTTGTACACCATGCACAGGGACATAGCAGCATGGTCATTACATGAACATGTTGTACACCATGCACAGGGACATAGCAGCATGGTCAGTACATGAACAGAAGGGGGGGGGGGGGGGGGGGGGTGAAAGACAGGACAGTTGTATGGTCAGTACATGAACATGTTGTACACCATGCACACGGACATAGCGGTATGGTCAGTACATGAGTACGGAAACCCCTTGAATAAGTAAAAGAAAGAAGGAGAAAATAAGCGGACGCGTTTGCGCACGGAAATGCGTGTTCTTCTTTTTTAACTTATTCACATTCGCGTATTTGCATTGTGCCAAATCAACATTTCTATACATCAGCTGTATAAAGACAAAATGTCGCTTGCATTTTCTTTAACGTGCACAAAGTGCATGGGCACACAGGACCTGGGGTGAGTGAGGGAATAAAACAACTCCTCTGCGGCCAGGAAGAATCCCGGTTGTTTTTTGGCTTACGAAGTGAACGCGTTACCTCTGAACCACTGTGCCAGCTCTACAGACTAACAAATAAGCGGAAGAAAAAAACACAGAGAAAAAGAACTGAAGCTAAAAGACCTAGTGAGAAAGTAGGCCTCAGGAGAGGGTTCAGTCTCAATGGCCACAGAGTCCATCACAACAAGCTGTCAGTTTCCCACACCTCACATAGCGGGACTGGCCCCATACATATCATACATCCTCAACACTCTCTCACCGTGGCCGACGGTAGTATAGTACCCACACCAATATAGAGGAGAGGAGAACGAGAGAGAGAGACCCAGATAGGGGGGGGGGGGGGGGGGGGGGGGGGGGGGGGGGGGGGGGGGAAAGACAGACAGACAGACAGACAGTCAAATATTGATACAGATATGGAGAAACAGGAGGAAATGAAGACAGAACGAGAAACAGACACACAGAGGGGGGGGGAGGGGGAGACAGAGAGAGAGAGAGAGAGAGAGAGAGAGAGAGAGAGAGAGAGAGAGAGAGAGAGAGAGAGAGAGAGAGAGAGAGACAGACAGACAGACACAACTTGGTCAAAGACTCGCGGACACCCTTGGAAAAGCATACATTTTGGATTTTAATATATTTTTCATAAACAACTTCTTTAAAAATTGGAAATATTACAAAGAGAAATATATTAATATGTAATACATACAGAGTGTGAGTGTGTGTGTGTGCGTGCGTGTGTGTCGTGTCTGACGTGTGTGTGTGTGTGTGTGTGTGTGTGTGTATGTGTGTGTGTGTGCGCGTGCGTGTGTGTGTGCGTGTGCGTGTGTCAAGTCAAGTGTTTATTTCCAGCTGAACATTGTGTGCGTGTGCGTAAAGAAAAAATAAAGCATGTGTGTGTGTGTGTGAACACTGGAACACTGGACGTTTACTGTCGTTAGCTAACAGCTCTGACAAAATATCCAACACAATATGTTAGAAAAATAAGTATATATAAATATATACGGATGTACAAGTAGTGCTAAAGAGGATAGCAAGCGTGTGATACAAAACAATATACCGATCTCCAAGAGAGCGAAAGAAGCCTGCCGAGCGTGGGATATAAAACAATATATTGACATATCATTTGCATATATTAACCTTTAGGCTCAGTGTAAACGCGCGTGAGAAAAAGTGTAAGAATACACCGTTGCTATTAGAAACTTGACGTCACAGTTATATATCTTGACATATCATTACCGTCTTGTGAACGCGAGCTGTTCCTACCAAACCCAGAATTTGACAAGCTGTGCAGTGCTACCCCTAGGATTCATTCAGCGCTGACGACAACATTTAATGCTGGTACACAACGAAGATTCATGGTTCGACTGAATCAACAGTACCAGCTGTCACATATCTACACAAGCCATTCTGTGCGTGCCACTTGACACTCAACTCCATGACCGTCGATATTAGCAGACGATTCGAGCTATGCAATTTTGTCACAGGGAGAGTCCATGTTGATAATGTAGACGCAGTACTGTCGCAAAACAGCTCGAATTCATCTTCAGTCCGGAAATAAAAATTTCAGAACTGAACCTGTGCGAAGAGCTACCGCACCTCCGTTAAAAAAAAAAAAAAGAAGAAGCGTGTTTTCGGGGCCTGTGATCGTTCTTGTCAAAGCTGACTCCCCTCTTTTTCACGGTGTGTGAGGGGGGGGGGGGGGGGGGGGGGGGGGGGGGGGGTCATACGAACTCACAAATTCCCAAACAATATGTGAATGCAAAACGACATTACGAGAAAGGCAGAGAGAGTGAAGGAGAGGGGGGGGGGGAGGGACAGAGTAAGGGGGGGGGGGGGGAAGAAGAACAGGCATTAGGGGGGGGGGGGGGGGTAACTGGGGGGAGAAAGAGAGAGATGGAGAAAGAGAGAGGGGGAGACAGAGAGAAAGAAAGACACACACACACACACACACATATATATATATATATATAGCACACGCACACACACACGCACACTTTACACGGGGTTTGTGTGGGAGATTAAATTGAAATTATGAAGGGGAAAGGAACTTTTTGAACAGATGACTAAGGCCAGACTTAATGCCAGACAGGGACAAAGTGGACCGGAGGTAGAAGGGGAGCGAGTTCCAGATGGTGGGTACTTGATAGCTGAAAAAGCGGTGACCAAAGGACTTAAGTTTCATGCTGGGGACTTTGAGGAGTTTCTCGCTGCTAGAACGGAGAGTGCGGGATGGTTGATAGGTGATGAGATGGTTGGACAGGTATGTTGGCAAAGTGTTTTGAAAATGGCGGAAAGCGAGGATTGCTAGTTTGTACTCAATGCGAGCATGAATTGGCAGCCAGTGTAGTTTGATCAGACCCTTCTGACACAGGGGTGTGACATGGGTTCTTTTAGATTTCCTCAGGACGAGTCTGGCTGCATTGCTTTGTATTCTTTGGAGACGATTGATTTGAACTGCGGGGAGTCCGGCAAGAGTTGCATTGCAATAGTCAACTTTGGAAAAGACCAACGAACATACTAGTTGAGTGGCGGCTTTTTCAGAGAGTGAAGGACGGATTGAAGCAATCTGTCTCAGAGAGAGGTAGGCGGAACGGCACAAGTGGCTGATCTGGGTGTCCATGGACAAATAACAGCAATTGTCGTTAGTGTTTCAGTTCGTTGCTTCTGTTTGTGTTTATCTTTAAACGTTACATTTTGTAACCACATCTTGTGAAGTACATTTGTGTTAACATTTTGTTGAACTATATTCTTTGCGCAAGAATGCGTGTTACAGTGTGTGTGCTGTGACCACTGTTGTAAAAAATGGATGCGTTTTCACTTTGCTGCAGATCTGAGCCTGTTTCTTTTTCTTGCTTTTCTGTTGATACATATCAGTATATATCCATTATTAGGATTTTGGAGTAATAACTGATAATATCCAGAGATATCATTTGCATATATTAACCCATAGGCTTAGTGTAAACGCGCGTGAGAAAAGGTGTAAGAATACACCGTTGCTATTAGAAACTTGACGTCACAGTTATATATCTCACGGCTTGACACAGCACTACCGTCTTGCAACGCGAGCTGTTCCTACCAAACCCAGAATTTGGCAAGCTGTGCAATGCTAGCCCTAGGATTCATTCAGTGCTGACGACAACATTTAATGCTAGTACACAACGAAGATTCATGGTTCGACTGAATCAACAGTAGCAGATGTCACATATCTACACAAACCATTCTGTGCGTGCCACTTCAAACGTCTAGCCGTGGATCTAGGCCTAGGCTACTCAACTCCATGACCGCGTCGATATTAGCAGATGATTCGAGCTATGCAATTTTGGCACAGGGAGAATCCATGTTGATAATGTAGACGCAGTACTGTCTCAAAACAGCTCGAATTCATCTTCAGTCCGGAAATAAAAATTAGCCGACTGAACCTGTGACCGTACCTTCGTTAAAAAGATGCGTGTTTTGGGGGCCTGTGATCGTTCTTGTCAAAGCTGACTCCCCTCTTTTTCACGGTGTGCTGAAATTGACTCGCTCTCTATTGTTGGTGTTTACAGGTTAAAATAACAGCAATTGTCGTTAGTGTTTCAGTTCGTTGCTTCTGTTTGTGTGTATGTTTTGTTACGTTTTGTTACCGCATCTTATGAAGTACATTTGTGTTAATATTTTTTATTTTGTTGAACAATACTCTTTGCGCAAGAATGCTTGTTACAGTGTGTGTGCTGCGACCACTGTTGTGAAAAATGGATGAGTTTTCATTTCGCTGCAGATCTGAGCCTGTTTCTTTTTCTTGCTTTTCTGTTGATACATATCGGTATATATCTGTTATTAGGATTTTGGAGTTAGATATTGCTTTTATCCTATCTCTCGAGCCTTGCTGTTTATCACACTCGGTCTCCGACCTCGTGTGATAAACAGCAAGCCACTCGAGATAAGATAAAAGCAATATCTAACTCCAAACTCATAATAACTGATAATATCAAAACTCACAAAAAGTGAAGAAGAAAAAAATTATCACGAATTTAAGGCATTATACATTAATGCTCCTAATCCAACCAGACTACCGACAGAATATAATCCATTATTTTAATTTAACTATTAGATCAAAATGTAATCTGTAAACATCTATGCAGACGCAGACCCGACAGACCATTACATCATTATACAGAAAGCATTGTTAGACAATCATGTTCTTTTTCTTATAGATATGATGGGGTGGTAAGGGTAATGGGTAAGGATAAGGAGGAGTTGATGAAGAAATGGGGGTGATGATGAGCACACACCATGCAGGCCAGGAACATATAGAGGAAAACCAGACAGTTGTTTGACTTTGTTTATTCACTAGGAAAGACTAAGGAAGACAGTGCAGCAAATACATCCTGCAACGATACAAAATATACAAGCATAAATATAAACAAGAAATAACAATGATTAGGTATGACTGTAGGCCTTGTGCCATAGCACTCAATGTTAAACAACATGAGGAAATACACAGTCACAGCAGTGGAAGGAGCTCACGGTATGACTTTAATATCATGATTAAACTGACACTGACACAAGCCTAGCTGGGGTTTGGAAACATAACATAGGTCGGTTTTACCTGACCCTATGCTTGCTTAACTCACACACAAACATTTGAGTTCATGTGAGTTAACCCAAACCAAGCATTGTAACACTGACATCATCAGATGCTGTGTTACTAAAACTAGACTACACATTAAGATCAGTAGGCTGATTAAGATCAGTTTTTAGTAGAAAACTGACTAAAGGACATATGTAGGCCTTTTGGGAGTTTGTCATTGAAGTAGCAAGAAACTCCGTCAAAAGGGACTGCCTTATCAATACTATAGTAGCAGTATTAACACAACACCATACTAGGCCTAGCACACAACGGCACCTAGGCCTATGAATGAAACAGTGCAAAGTAGGCCTACACCATATCATGGTATAAGCCTAGATCAATACTATTGATAGCATGGAAATGAGCAAGTTAGGCCTTTAAACAAAATGTAGGCAAAGTGCCCCTTACATTGTTTACACAGTAAATTGACGTCACACACGAGTGGATGTGAGGATGGAACAGAACAATCAGAATGTTATAATTTTCAGTCTCTGGACAGCATTGGCCTAGGCTAGTTTATGAATAAACTGACGTCACGATGGTTCCGTGATGGGAATAGGCTAGCAGACAGTTTTCAGTTCCGTAAAAGTAGTACAGTGACAAATTAATCTAAAACAACATGTAAAACAATAGTTTGTAAAGTAAAACAAACTAGACAATAAGTACTGGTGTTAGATTACTTACAGTTATGAGCAGGGATCAGTGCTCAACACTGCAGGCTGTTGACCACACAGGCGCATCACAAGTGGCTGGTAGGCTATAGACTTGCCTATCTACTCTACTTGTCAACTGACGTGACAAGCGGAGGTCAAATTTGAATTATATTGGTCAGTGGTTTGGAAGAAGACATGTGACCTGTTGGATTTGAATTTGAATAAGATCTTGTGACTAACAAAGGAGACACGCAATTACATCGTCTGCTGACACGATGACAATGGTTGTCAAAACTAGCGAATTGCAATCGAGCCGTCTGTCGGCAGATTGAACCGTCTGCTTTGAACAGTCTTGTGACCCAGTAGACTAGGCTATGAATAATTAGTGACGAGTGGACGACTTACTCGGTCACATAGAATAAGCTACAGAAATGCACATCGCAAGGAAGATAATCGCATCATCATCATCAGACTTCAGAATTTTATTAAGGTCCTTATTCTGCACGTCTCTAGTGAAAAAAGGAACATTTTTGTCTGAGATCTTCATAACTTTTGCAATTGAAAACAAAATTATGTTCGTCTTCAAGACCGTGACCGCACATTGGCCAATATGTGTCTGTTTTGTCTGTCTGTATTAACAAACCCTGTGTGAGAGAGAGAGAGAGAGAGAGAGAGAGAGAGAGAGAGAGAGAGAGAGTGTGCGTGTGCGTGTGCGTGCGTGCGCGTGTGTTCTATCGATGTTTATTTTCTCTATCGTTTTGCGTGTGTGTGTGCACGTGCTTGATAGCGCGTACGTGTAGCATTCGTGTGTATTGACGTGTGTGACTGTGTCTATGAGTGCGTCGGTCTTATGCGTGTTCACGCATGTGCGCGCGTGTTGCATGTCTTGGTGCACGCGAATGTGTCTCATCGTGTCAGTATGTGCGTATCTGCATGTGTGTTGTATGCTTGGGAGCGTGCACGCGCTTGCATCTCTGTGTGCGTGTGTCTGTGTATGTCTGCTTCTGCGCGCAGGTCATGTACGCGCATTTCACGCACGCGCGTGTGCGGTGTGACCAGTCTGATAGAAAATGGGTCGTCTGAAAACAATTGGAGGGTGAATGACAGCTCCTCATTTTCTACGCTTCCTCGCTTTGCCAAGTCTGAGAGCTCATCATCGTTCTACCCCCCATCACCACCACTACCACCACCCTCTTAAATTTCCGCATTCACCCGTGTCATTCCTTCCCTCCTTCTTCTCCTCTTCCACCTCCTCCTCTCCCTCATTCTTCATCATCATCATCACCATCATCATCATCATCATCATCTTCTTCTTCTTCTTCTTCTTCTTCTTCTTCTTCTTCTTCTGTGCTATATGCCTACCGCACATTTTTCATCCACCAATTCTTTTTTCTTCTTCCACTTTGTTTTCTTGTTGTTTGTTTTTGCTTCTTCATCCTTTTTATCTCTCGGCTTTTGTTTTATTTTTTTGTGTGTCTCTCTCTCTCTCTCTCTCTCTCTCTCTCTCTCTCTCTCTCTCTCTCTCTCTCTCTCTCTCTCTCTCTCTCTCTCTCTCTCCCCTCCATGCCTCTTCCCCCTCCTCCCTCCCTTTTCTTCTCGTTTCTGCATGTACATAATATATATTAGTTAGCTTTCTTGTTTGATTTACTTTATTTTCCCCCAGGGCTGGGTGAAAAAAAAAGCATGTAACTTGCTTATCTCATGTTCCCTGGTTAAATAAAATTTCGTGTTCGTTTTCGTTTCGTTTTTCGTTGTCTGTCTCTCTCTCTCTCTCTCTCTCTCTCCTCTCTCTCTCTCTCTCTCTCTCTCTCTCTCTCTCTCTCTCTCTCTCTCTCTCTCTCTCTCTCTCTCTGTGGTTTAAATGTTTTATTTTCCAAATCAACATGAACAACAACTATGACATAACTGAAGCAACAACAAGCAGAGCTTATGGCGTGCTCAGTTCAAAACGAATTACACAGTATAAACATTGGCGGAATTTTACCAGGAAATACAAGCAATACATTTTTGAAAAGAAAGTCACAACAAACCAAACGAACAATGGACATAGCAATAGACAAAAGAAGTAGAATCGACAAAAAAAATGATAAGAGAGAGAGAGAGAGAGAGAGAGAGAGAGAGGAGAGAGAGAGAGAGAGAGAGAGAGAGAGAGAGAGAGAGAGAGAGAGAGAGAGAGAGAGAGAGAGAGTTCCATCTCACACCACTCTGCAGACCAGAACTCCAACCCCACGTCTCTCTCTCCCTCTCTCTCTCTCTCTCTCTCTCTCTCTCTCTCTCTCTCTCTCCCTCTCTCTCTCTCTTTTTTTCGATTCTCTCTCTTTTGTCTCTCTCTCTCTTTCTCTCTCTCTTTCGCACTCACGCACTCTCACACACACACACACACACGCACGCACACGCACACGCACACGCACACGCACGCACACGCACACGCACACGTACACACACACACACACACACACACACACACACACACGAACACGCACGCACACGCACACACACATTCACTCACACGCTCACCAACTATTCTCCTTTGTAGTTCTAGCTTTTTTGTTTACCTCTCAGTGTTGACACTTTCACCCTTTCATCTCAACTCTCCGTATTGCCGTCATATGTTTGTTCTACCAGTGTGTGCTTGTTTACGGCTGGTCCAAGTCGTTGAACTATGCTGCCCTGTCTCTTTACCGACGATTTACGGCACGCGTTCACACCTTACTCCACCGTTCATGTTCCCATTGCATTGCTCATGGTCGCCGGTGTGGAAAAGCCATCTATATTGTTATGCTTATAATATTGTTTGTGCAAGATCGTTTCAGAGAGGTCTCTTCAAAGAACGGTCAGTGAACAAAACAAGAAAAATGTAAGTGTACTACAAGAATAAAAAAATAAAAAATAAAAAACAAACAAACAAACAAAAACGCATAAAATAAGAATGATGAAATGCATTAAAGTGCTGAGCTGAGCGATTAATATTATATTCGTATATTTGTACAAGGACATTCAGAAAGGTCTTTTGAACTTTCAATGAACGAAATAATAAAAAAAAAAACCCACAACAACACACAAACCAACAAAACAAACAAACAAACGCACTGTTAAGGCTCGGCTACACGTCAGCTAAAATCGTACAACTGTACGATATATCGATCACATGGTCTCCAAGCGCGAATCACATTTTGTTCTTCGAGACCACGTGATCGAATGGTAACGTACAGTCATACGATTTTAGCTGACGTTGTAGCCGAGCCTTTAAACAAACTGCGATATGCGTTCAAGTGCTGAGCATGCACAGCAAAACGCTATCGTGATGTTGATTATGTAGGTCTTAAAGATACACTGACGCACCACGATTAAGTACCTAGGTTTGTTCTGGGTAGCTGTGACCCACTTACAGATGTCTCCAACTTCAAATTGAGGCTGCTCTTTAAAATGATGCTTCGGTATGAATTTTGAGGCATTTATATGGGAGTCAGACTTGGTCAAAACAAGATTTATTGGTAAAGGTCAAGATGTGCCACCCCCCTACATTTCTCGGTTAAAAGATGTTTATTAAAAATAAAAATAAAACATTTTGATTGATTAGTTAATGTTATTTATTCAACTAAATATACATTTATACAGACTTGCGTTTCATTATATGGTGATGTTGATTCTGTATTAACATGCTTATAAAAACAAAATATTTTTGATTAATTATTAATGTTATTTATTCAACTAAATAATTATTCACTTATACAGAGTTGCGTTTCATTTATGCAGAAGTACCACTTCTCACTTTTTTGTTTCATCCAGGCCGCAGAATGCAGCCAATAGGAATTGTTCGGAAATAATTAAGGAGAGTAATGTTATGGTGTATGGGAGCGATCTTGCCTAATTCAATTGGTCAAACAGGGGGCGTTACTCTACCATCAGGTAGATCCCCAAAATAGGGATGATTACCATTTGGGGGGGGGGGGGGGGGGGGGGGGGGGGGGGGGGGGGGGGGGCAATTGCTATCATGCATCTGTAGAGTCACCACTTTCCAAAATTGCATGATAGCAATCTGAAAGTGGTAACTTTCTGTCCGTTAGCATGTGATTTATAATGGTACCCCTTATTGTGATGCATTTTTTGTAAGGGGGACCCTACAGATGTCAAGACTGTATGATAGCAGTTGCACCCCCACCCCCCACCCCACCCCCCGCGATGGCAACAATCCTAGGTTTGTGTCTCTCGCATCTGTTCTCTATCAAACCATCTGGGTCAATCTCAATGTTTATTTCTTTGCGAGTTCTCGACGTTTTGCAAGTTAGATCAGTCTGTAACCCCTCTTTTTATTTAAATTGTTTGCAAATCGTTCACTCGCTTCGCTTCAATCTTCGACGCCATTGTTGCTATGGTATTTGACCGAGTAAATCGAGGTAAACAAGTCTAATTTTCACGAAGTGCTCTCTCTCTCTCCCCTAGTTGTTGTTTTTCTTCCGAAAATCGTCTATTAGGCAAATCAAACAATCCATTTTCCCAAGATTAAAAGTAGAATAGTAGCAACCTAGTAGGCCGTTTACTCCAGGTGCCCTCGACAGGACGCATACACTGTGTCAGTCCTTTCTTTGTGCCCCTACTTTTTTTTGGTTGATTTGTCGTTTCCCTGTTATTCATTTCCTTATTTCATTTATTTATTCAGTCAGTCAGTCAATTCTTTTTCCATACAATGAAAAGGGTCATTTTCGGGAGCAGAAAGCGGCCAATTAGTCAAATCAAATAATTTCATTTCCCACAGGTTTGGAGTAGCTTGGCAACAGACTGGTTAGTCTGGTGTCCTCGGTAGAAAGCATACACTATGTCAGTACTTTCTTGGTTTCTTACTTTTTTGTTTTCTTATTTCCTTCTTGCCGTTTCTTTGTTATTCATCCATTCATTCATTCATTCATTCATTCATTCATTCATTCATTCGTTCATGCATTCATTCATTCATCCACTCGTTCATTTATTCATTCACTTGTTTTTCAGTATAAGTAACACAGTTCATTGAAGACAGTAGGAAGTACCAATAAGGCAAATCAATCTTATTTTTGGTGCATATTAATAGTAATGGGAATTTATATAGCGCTCTTTCTCACATGAGCTCAGTGCGCCTAACAAGAACATTAAAGGCAAACAAATAGTGAATCAATAGAAAGTAAGTAAACATGAAAAAAACAAAATATTGTTTGACTGGGTAAAAACAACAACAACTCTACAAATCAATATTTATAAGAAAATAAAATGAAATGGAATCCTTCTAAATTCAAACTTTTGGGAATATGGTGTTCAACTAATATGACAAAAATAACCGAACTTAATACAACAGATAAATTAACTGAGGTAAGGAATCTATTCAAGATATGGTGTAGGCGGACTTGTACACATTTGGGCATGATTGTTATACTTAAGTCACTGGTTCTCTCTAAACTTATATATACACTACTCACAAAAAGTTAAGGATCACTATGAGAAAACAGGTGCGCAATAAACTCCGTTCGCTCCTGTTATTTTTTTCTCAGTCAAGCCAAATTGTTATGAATTCTTGTTCAGCTGTAAGTGGGCGATGTTGTGTTAGTGGAAACATTGCACGTGATTCTCTATTACTGAGCTTGGCAGCAAAAGAAAAAGCGGAAACTTGCGAAAAAGGACCTTGTTTTGGATCGTTCTGCATGAACACATTGCACAAGCCAGATGGAAAAACCATTATGCACGTGCAAGCACTGCTGTTTATGTGTGAGATGCTGTCTCTTGCTTGGCTTTATAAGAAGACATACCACCAGTATTAGGCCTGATTTGACAATGCCTCCACGACGAAAATTGAGCGAGTTGGATAGGGGACGAGCTGTTGCATGGTTCCAAGATGGTGTTCCCAAGCGAGAAGTGGCCAGGCGACTTCAGGTGTCCATCTCGGTCATTGTCAGACTGATTCAACGCTTCACAGCCACTGGGAGGGTCCATGAAAGACGCAGATCTGGTCGACCGAAGAAGACAACTCCACGTGAAGATCGTCTCATTGAACGACAAGCCCTGCAGACAAGAACAGCCTCTTCCAGCATCATTCGAAGGCAGCTGAGGGTGGCTACTAACATCAACATCAGCCAGCAGACCATACGGAACCGCCTTCATGGGTTTAACCTCCGTTCTCGTCGCCCAGCTGTACGGCCACGCTTAACTCCAGCCCATAGGGCAGCACGCCGCGCCTTCTGCAGACGTCTCGTGAGGTTGACACGTCAGCAATGGTCCCAGGTCCTGTTCAGTGATGAATCACGCTTCACCCTGAACCACAACGACGGCCGACTGAGGGTCTGGAGGCGCCCAGGGGAACGCTTTATTGACGCCACTGTCCAAGAAAAGGTGGCCTTTGGTGGAGGTTCTGTAATGGTCTGGGGGGCCTTCAGCCTTCACCACAGAACACCCTTGTATCATGTACAGGGTAACCTGACTGGCCTCCGATACCGGGATGAGATCCTTCGACCGCTGGCTGTGCCTACACTGCAGCAGATGGGACCGCCGGCTGTCTACCAGGATGACAACGCTCGCCCCCACAGGGCAAGGGTGGTCAACGACTTCCTGCAGCAGTCTGGAGTCAACAGAATGGAGTGGCCAGCATGCAGTCCCGACCTCAACCCGATTGAGAACCTCTGGGATGAGCTGGATCGCAAAGTGAGCAGCAACCACCCCCCTCCCAGGGATGCCCAGCACCTCTACCAGATGCTGCAGGCTGAGTGGCAGGCGCTTCCACAGAGGATCTTCACCACCCTGGTCAACTCCATGAGGACTCGCTGCGTCGAGTGCCAGAACAGCCATGGCGGATACACGCATTACTGAACTTTTGGGAGCATTAGAATGCCCTGTCTTGTGATTTCAATGACTTTGGGAAATCAAATTTCGATACGTACCCACTTTGATCAAATGTACAGACCAAACGATTGCTCGAAATTGAAGGCAATTGTGTATCGTTATCACTAAAGCATTGAATTAAATGTTGGCCAAAATTCAACGCATTGGCTTTCTTATTTGGAAAGTTATGAATTAGTTTGCAAGTGATCCTTAACTTTTTGTGGATAGCTTATATGGATTTTGCTTCCAAATCCTCCATTCGTGTGGAATAAGAAGAGAGATCAAATAAAAACAAAATATGCAGTGCATAATATAGAAGAAGGTGGTATAGGAATACCAGATATAGAAAAATACATACAGGCTTTAAAGATAATATGGATTAAAAAGATAGTTAAAACAGAACCTACATGGAAACATATATTACAGACAATGTGTCCTGATGTAGAATTAATGAATATGTATGGTCCAAAAAAATATGTTTTAAGCAATGTCAATTCATTTTGGAGAGATGTATTTTTGTCTTATGAAAACGTTTGTAAAAGCGTTTAAACTCGAAACTTCACAAGAACTGCTAGCAGAGCCAATCTTCTACAGTAACAAATACAGAAGCGTCTGGTGGCATCCAGAAAGAGCATAGGAGCTTACTAAATATTCAGAGGTCAGTGATATTGATTTTCTGAAATTTATTATTAATTATTTTTGTCTGCGTGGGTGTTTGTTTACATAGTCCGCCATTTTGGAAAAAACATGGTATTTGATATTTGGTACTTTATAGTCACAGAGGCGTCTTTGTCAAATTCGGGTTCCTCTCACCAAACACTCTTCTTTGGCAAAGACGGCATGTGTCTACACCATTTGTTTCGGCAAAGATGAAGATTTACACTCTCCCGCTCAATTTATCGGTTCTTTCTGTGTAGATTGAACACTTATATATCTTCTTATTATTATTCTTTTTCTTCGATCGTTCAGATAGTTTCCTGTCAATTATGAGCGCAGATGCGCCATGCTGTCGTTATGCGCCTATCTAAAATAAATAGGCCCAGCAAGTCCGACTTCGGCTGAACGAAATCTTTTTGAAAGTGTTTCTTGAAAAATTTCAGGAGAATGGACTGGTAAGGCAGAAAGATAGTAGATAAACAAAAGGAAAAGGCAGAATCAAAGAGAGTGACAGATTAGAGTAAGCACAGAACTTCCAAAAGGTGGGGGAACTATTTATACAAAAGACCCCTCCCCCCCCCCCCCGTATCCCCACGGGGAGGCACTTAGATATATATATTATATGTGTATTTTTTTTTTAAACGTTATCATTACGGTTGTGGGGCGCCTGCATGTTACGGCGACCGGGACTTATTTCACACAATGACTTATTTCACACGATGACTTATTTCTCGTAACACCGGTCCTACCCTCGCACAAGCTGTTGTCGGGACTCAGATGGTCACCTCGTTCAATAAGACCGTAAATCAGATTCCCCAAGAGAGTGCTGTTTGCACATCACAGTGTCACTTGGTTCTATCAGGTAACCTACATAGCAGCCTCTCATCCCCCACCCCTTTTGGATCAGTTCGTTGTTCCTCCGTATATATGTGCCAGCCTCATTCTGTCCCCGTGTCTATGGCCCCCCGTCTGTATGTGTCACCCTCATTGTGCCCCCGTCTCTATGTCCCACCCTCATTGTGCCCCCGTCTGTATGTGTCACCCTCATTGTGACCCCGTCTCCATGAGTCCCCGTCTCTATGTGTCACCCTCATTGTGCCCCAGTCTCTATGTGTCACCCTCATTGTGCCCCCGTCTCTATGTGTCACCCTCATTGTGACCCCGTCTCTATGTGTCACCCTCATTGTGCCCCCGTCTCTATGTGTCACCCTCATTGTGCCCCCGTCTCTATGTGTCACACTCATTGTGCCCCCGTCTCTATGTGTCACCCTCATTGTGCCCCAGTCTCTATGTGTCAGCCTCATTGTGCCCCCGTCTCTATGTGTCACCCTCATTGTGCCCAAGTCTCTATGTGTCACCCTCATTGTGCCCCCGTCTCTATGTGCCACCCTCATTGTGCCCCCGTCTCTATGTGTCCCCGTCTCTATGTGCCCCCGTCTCTATGTGTCACCCTCATTGTGCCCCCGTCTCTATGTGTCACCCTCATTGTACCCCCGTCTCTATGTGTCACCCTCATTGTGCCCCCTGTCTCTATATGTACCCACCCTCAATGTGCCCCCGTCTCTATGTGTCACCCTCATTGTACCCCCGTCTCTATGTGCAACCCTCATTGTGCCCCCTGTCTCTATGTACCACCATCAATGTGCCCTCGTCTCTATGTGTCACCTTCATTATGCCCCCGTCTCTATGTACCACCATCAATGTGCCCCCGTCTATATGTGTCGCCCTCATTGTGCCCTCGTCTCTATGTGTCACCTTCATTATGCCCCCGTCTCTATGTGCTACCCTCAATGTGCCCCCGTCTCTATGTGCTACCCTCAATGTACCCCCTTCTCTATTTGCCGTCCTCATTGTCCCCCCCCCCCCCGTCTGAAACTCATTGTGCCCCCGTCTCTATGTATTCATGTCTATGTGTCACCCTCATTGTGCACCGTCTCTACGTATTCATGTCTATGTGTCACCCTCATTGTGCACCGTCTCTATGTATTCATGTCTATGTGTCACCCTCATTGTGCCCCGTCTCTATGTATTCATGTCTATGTGTCACCCTCATTGTGCACCGTCTCTACGTATTCCTGTCTATGTGTCACCCTCATTGTGCCCCCGTCTCTATGTATTCCTGTCTATGTGTCACCCTCATTGTGCCCCCGTCTCTATGTATTCATGTCTATATGTGTCACCCTCATTGTGCACCGTCTCTATGTATTCCTGTCTATGTGTCACCCTCATTGTGCACCGTCTCTACGTATTCCTGTCTATGTGTCACCCTCATTGTGCCCCGTCTCTATGTATTCCTGTCTATGTGTCACCCTCATTGTGCACCGTCTCTATGTATTCACGTCTATGTGTCACCCTCATTGTGTCCCGTCTCTATGTATTCCTGTCTATGTGTCACCCTCATTGTGCACCGTCTCTATGTGTTCCTGTCTATGTGTCACCCTCATTGTGCACCGTCTCTATGTATTCCTGTCTATGTGTCACCCTCATTGTGCACCGTCTCTATGTGTATTCACGTCTCTATGTGTCACCCCCTCATTGTGCCCCGTCTCTATGTATTCATGTCTATGTGTCACCCTCATTGTGCACCGTCTCTATGTATTCCTGTCTATGTGTCACCCTCATTGTGCACCGTCTCTATGTATTCCTGTCTATGTGTCACCCTCATTGTGTCCCGTCTCTATGTATTCCTGTCTATGTGTCACCCTCATTGTGCACCGTCTCTATGTATTCCCTGTCTATGTGTCACCCTCATTGTGCACCGTCTCTATGTGTTCCTGTCTATGTGTCACCCTATTGTCCGTCTCTATGTGTCACGTCTATGTGTCACCCTCATTGTGCCCCGTCTCTATGTATTCCTGTCTATGTGTCACCCTCATTGTGCACCGTCTCTATGTATTCACGTCTATGTGTCACCCTCATTGTGCCCCGTCTCTATGTATTCCTGTCTATGTGTCACCCTCATTGTGCACCGTCTCTATGTATTCACGTCTATGTGTCACCCTCATTGTGCCCCGTCTCTATGTATTCATGTCTATGTGTCACCCTCATTGTGCCCGTCTCTATGTATTCGTCTATGTGTCACCCTCATTGTGTCCCGTCTCTATGTATTCCTGTCTATGTGTCACCCTCATTGTGCACCGTCTCTATGTATTCCTGTCTATGTGCCACCCTCATTGTGACCCCGTCTCTATGTGTCCCCGTCTATGTATCGCCCTCGTTGTGACCCCGTCTGCATGTCCCCGTCTCTATGTGTCCCGTGGGGTTATGGAAAGGGTTAGGGCTTGGGATTTGCGTTTCAGATTAGGATTAGGGTTTGGGTTATGGTTAGTTCATTTGTGTGTCATACACAGGCGGATAGATAACAATAGAGACGGGGACACATAGACAATGGGGACACAATCAAGGCACAATGTTTGGTGACACATAGAGATGGGGACACAACGTCATAGAGACCGGGAACACCCAGGGAAGGGGACACGGCAGAGACACAATTATTGGTGACACATAGAGACGGGGACACATAGAGACCGGGAACACCCAGGGAAGGGGACACACAGAGACATAAGATGTGATGACACACAGAGACACAAGATGTGATGACACACAGAGACGGTATACATATAGAGACGGGGACACATAGAGAACGGGAACACACCAGAGAAACAATAGTTATTATTGCTGACACGTAGATGGGGACACACAGAGACACAATTATTGGTGACACATAGAGACGGGGACACATAGAGACCGGGAACACCCAGGGAAGGGGACACACAGAGACACAAGATGTGATGACACACAGAGACACAAGATGTGATGACACACAGAGACACAAGATGTGATGACACACAGAGACACAAGATGTGATGACACATAGAGACGGTATACATATAGAGACGGGGACACATAGAGAACGGGAACACACCAGAGAAACAATAGTTATTATTGCTGACACGTAGATGGGGACACACAGAGACACAATTATTGGTGACACATAGAGACACAGTTATTGGTGACACACAGAGACACAATTATTGGTGACACACAGAGACACAGTTATTGGTGACACACAGAGACACAATTATTGGTGACACATAGAGACACAATTATTGGTGACACACAGAGACACAATTATTGGTGACACACAGAGACACAATTATTGGTGACACACAGAGACACAGTTATTGGTGACACACAGAGACACAGTTATTGGTGACACACAGAGACACAATTATTGGTGACACACAGAGACACAATTATTGGTGACACACAGAGACACAATTATTGGTGACACACAGAGACACAATTATTGGTGACACATAGAGACAGTACATAATTATGTGACCTAGTACCACAAAAACTGCCTATTCTCAGGAAAGTATATATTTGAAAACGTCAAGAACCATTCTTGTATCTTTTTCCGTTCCAGAGTTATGAGCATTTAAAGCTAGTATGGTGAGCATCGGCCATTTTGAGGAAATAAACTGTCTAAAGTCTAGCCTTGCTGAAGAAAACGCACTGACCTACGTCTTTTTAAAACACTTATAAGACCATTTAGAGACCATATTAAATATTATCCTTTATAAATATGAACGACAAGACGACCGTTGTTAGAAAACACAAAAATACCCATAACTCAAAATTGACCCCAGAAAATGAGTTTTCACTTTGTCACACCTGTTGTGAGAAACTAGCCCAGCGACGTGGTGGACACATAGAGAGCGGGAACATACTTGGAAGCGGGCACAATAAGAACATATTTGTTGGTGACACATAGAGACGGGCGCACAATGCTATGTAACCCTTCCATTGCCTCAAACTCACGTAACCCGCACTATATCCCCTTGTCCAATCCTGTTTTCTTCTCCTCCTACCTTTTCGAATATTTCCCGTTGCTATCGTTCCTCTGACAACCCTTGCCATGTTGTTTGCATAGTGTAAGTTTCCATCTGATAACCGCTTCGGGCATGTTTATTTTATATAGTGTTTTCCCTCGCCGTGTATCCGGGTCATATATTTGTGTGTGTGGGGGTGTGTGTGTTAGAAAACCAGATGGTACGATTTACGTTTCTGGGTATCATAGGATAACAGAACACACGCGCGCGCACACATACACACACACACACACACACACATGTGGGCAGATGCACGAAGAGGCAGACAGACATACATACGTCAGCTACAGAGAGATTGTGAGAGAGAGAGAGAAAGAGAGAGAATTGAATTGAATTGAATTGAATGAACTTTATTCATAGAGGGCAATAGAATAATCAATAACATGCTTTTTTACATCCATCCCTCTGGATTTTTATTTTATTTTTACAA
>CM065682.1:68186829-68196829 GCA_017654935.2 Phymorhynchus buccinoides | reverse complement strand
ATGCAACGCTCACACTTCTACATATTGCATACACTCATCTAGAAAACCGAAATTATTTTGTCAGAATTCTCTTCATTGACTTCTCGTTTGCTGTTAGCACCATACAACCTCATCTTTTAGCAAAGAAACTAATAAACATGAGTGTCAACAATAGACTAGTCTTATGGATCATATATTTCCTACTTAAACGCACGCAGACTGTGATATTTCAAAACGGTCTGTCCTCCACAATGTCTGTATCCACCGGCTGTCCACAAGGCACTGTCTTATCTCCTGTTCTCTTCACCCTTTACACAAATGACTGTAAAGGAACAAATTCTGCCCCTGTCATTACATACTCTGATGATACAGCTTTAGTTGACCTTTCTAACTCAGACAGTACTTACTTTGAGCAGGTTGAAAAGTTTGTGTCCTGGTGTGAGGAAAACTATCTTGACCTCAACGTAACAAAAACAAAAGAAATGGTAGTCGACTTTAGGAAATCCCCGGTACCAATGCCAGATCTCACAATCAAAGGTGTGACAGTCGAAAGGGTAGATGGATACAAGTATCTGGGAACAATCATATACAATAAGTTTACTTTTAGCTCTCATGTTGATCATGTTTCCAAGAAATGCCAGACAAGGATGTACTGCCTGAGAAAGCTCAGATATTTCAATGTTAGCACAGATCTTCTCCAAAGCTTTTATCGTTGTTTTCTTGAATCTATTATAGCATTTTCGTTCATGTGTTGGTACGGTGGCTTGAATGTAAAACCCAAGGGTGTTTTGAATAAGATTGTGAATGTTTGTAGCAAGATCGTGGGTAGAAAACAAGACAGCTTGTATTTGTTGTATGAAAAACGTGTAGTTCAAAAAGCCAGGGAGATCGCTAATGATCAAAGTCACGTTCTATCGCATTGCTATGAACTATTGCCATCTGATAGACGGTTCCGCACTATTCGTTGTAGAACGATTAGAAATTCCGCTAGTTTTGTCCCTAAGTCAGTCGAACTTCTGAACAAGATCTCTGCTAAGACCAAATAATGAGGAATTATGTATTAGCTTAGGCCTAGAGGTATATCTGGTCAATCTGTACAGTAGTGTGTGTGTATGTTTGTGTCTATGTGTGTGAGCGTGCGTGCGTGCGTGCGTACGTGCGTGTGTGCGTACGTGCGTACGTGCGTGCGTGTGTGTGTGTGCGTCTGTCTGTCCGTATGTCTCTATGTCTGTGTGTGTATGTGTGTGCGTGAGAGAGAGATAATTGAATTGAATTGAATTGAACATTTATTTTACAACGGTAAAATGATTGGCATACAGTAGCCATTTTTCATACTTGAGAGAGAGAGAGAGAGAGAGAGAGAGAGAGAGAGAGAGAGAGAGAGAGAGAGAGAGAGAGAGAGAGAGAGAGAGAGAGAGAGAGAGAGAGAGAGAGAGAGAGAGAGAGAGAGAGAGAGAGAGAGAGAGAGAGAGAGAGAGAGAGAGAGAGAGAGAGAGAGAGAGAGAGAGAGAGAGAGACAGAGACAGAGACAGAGACAAAGACAGAGAGAAGAGGGAGGCGCATGAAATGTTGGGAACGGGAAGGGACCAAAAATATGTGAAAGCTTGGGGTGACTTGGAGAGGGTGGGTGAACAAATGAATGCGATAATAGAAATGGTGGGAAAGAGGGCACTTCTTAATGTTTTGATAGTCGCTTCTATCGATCCTAACTATGTTCATTTAAAAAAACAAAAATTCCGAAGCATGATTTGTCATTCATTTTTCCTTAGTTTTGTTTCCATTTTTTATGCATGCAAATGTGTTTCGTTGATTGCATTGTGCTTGTTCGACACCACGCTGTAATTTCACCTAACGTGATAATAAAGTATTTTTGACTTTGACTTTGACTTTGACTTTGACACACACACACACACACACACACACACACACACACACACACACACACACACACACACACACACACACACACACACACACACACACACACACACACACACACACACACACACACACACACACACACACACACACACACACACACACACACACACACACACACACACACACACACACACACACACACACACACACACACACACACACACACACACACACACTCACACACACACACACACACATAGTCATACGAACAGCAAAACCCAGAGACAGAGAGGGTTGCCTAGCAACTAATACAAGTAATGTAAGATGATCAAAGAACAGATGGAAAAGAATAAACGTGATCATCAAACCTATTAAAAGGCTCCATACCCCCATATCATCATCACTACAGTATTGTGCTATGTCTAGTAGGTCTACTTCAAGTAATACTAATATCGGAGATGGCGCGCTTCCTTGATCTTTTGCTTCAGTGTTCTGTTATTTCTAATCTTCTGCTCTAATGCTTACCCCCCCCCCCCTCCCCTTCCCAGTACCCGCATCCATCTCCCACCATTTCACTTTCATCTATTGGTGGTTATATTTTATTTCCCCCTAAAATCAACGTAATGATTTGTTTTTCTGCCAACTACTGTTTGCCTCCTCCCATTGACTGAAATGTCGGACGATCATTATCAGACAATATCAGTTAACTTATAAACATAGTGAGGCAAGGAGAGAGAATAATAGTCAAGTAGGGAAAGGTAATTAACTCTCTATATATATGTAATTAATTCCCTTCGCTAAAAACAACAACAACAACAACAAAAAGATTTTGGAGACTGCTCGACTGTGAAGAGGGGAAGTATTGTTGTGTTGTCTATTTGTTTGAAAAAGACATTTTTGTTGAAACGTATAATTATGTTCTGTTTTGTCTCGTCAATAAAATAACGCCACTCTGCGCTTGAGTATTTCTTTGTGTGGTACTCCCTTCACTAAAGTTATTGTCGGCACCAATTCGCCTAGCAAAGCAGAAGCAACAGCCACATTGAAACAGATCCAGGTCCGTCAGACTAGGTATGTCCCCATGTGGCTGTTGCTTATGCTTTGCTAGGCGAATTGGTGCCGAACACCAGCGAGAACACCAGTGAAGACTGGAAAACGGACACACACGTACCCTTATGGCCCTGGAACGCAGAAGAAGAAGAAGGTACCAAAAACAACTTTGGTGAAGGGAGTTAATTATAGAGAGAGTTATCTTTCCTTACTTCACTATAGCTAAATGATAGTGTCATAATTATACTTTGTTCGCTTTGAAAGTGTTTTGAGGGAGGAAACTGAGGAATTAAAATGAGTTAACCTGGAGATGCGGCGTTTCAATTCGATAGCACGGTTCGTGTTCACAGTGTATGTGGTTATCGCGTATCGTGTACTCAATAATTCGGGTCTTTCCTGGTATAATTGCAGTATCTCCAGGATCGACCCACTATCTTTACATACAGAAATACCCCATGTGTATCTGTGCCACAGCTGGTTCCGATGCAAGGTGGCAGATTGCATGCGAAGTCCTACTAGGTGGCAGATAGTAGAGAAGGGCGACACAGAGTCTCATCCCTCATCATTGGGAGTTGAGGGGCGTGCAAGCTGACAAGACCGACGTGCAGCAACTTGGGTCATCTCTGCAGATTTGACTTCGTCAATGCTTCGCCGGCACCCAGCAGTGGGCTTTGGCTGTGTTGGTGCCCAGAGGATGGGTTGGTGTGCCCCATCTTCTGGGATCTCTGCTCCAGCGCAGCGCCACCCGCTGTTGGGAAGGGGACCCCTCTTGAAGGACCACGCCCGCCTACAGAGGCGACTCGATTTGACTGCATGTCCCTCCTGCCCGCCTGCGACAACTTCGATTCCCCGGTACGGAGCAGGTCGCCCGGTGGTCCTGCAGACAGCCTTTGGAGGGGAAGCCTGTTTAACACCGGCAACACCAACTACGCCAGCGAGAAGACAAGCGGACTACATGAGCACCCAGACAACCTTTTGGCTTGTCTCGCAATGCTCAAGTCTTCTACTGCCTCACGGATGCTGACTCCAGCATCCAAGACAAGACATCTACACAGATGCTGACCCCAGTATCACGGACAAGAAATCTTCGACTCGGACTCCGTCCGAATGTTTCCTAACAGACAGCGTACCCGCGGTTCCAGCGTGTGCAACTTGTTCCGGAATCATCTACTACGACGTCTGCCACGTCCAGACTACTGTTCCATCATCACGTGCTTCTTCATCATCATCATCATCATCATCATCATCATCATCATCATCATCATCATCATTATCTCAAACCCAGTCTTCAGGAACAATGTCTATAAGAGACTACGCCTAATTAGACGTGAAACCAACCATATCATCATCATATGTGCCAGGTCGGAGGGCGTTAAACACATCTTCTTCTTCGATAGTTGTTGAAGAGTGTGGATGAAATGTGAATGGTGAGGGTGGGCTACTCATTTTCTTGTTGCGAAAATAAGAAATAAAATAAAACAAACACTCTTAATTAAGGTTAAGTAAACTAAATCCTATTTATTTTGCTGCGAATAATTTCCTTATGGCCCCTTATTCCCTTGCTTTTCTGCCTGTAAACTGTAGAATCCGTGTGCTACTTCACGCTGTACCAAGTCTAGTCATGGCTAAATGTCCGATTCTGCCTTGTCACACTCTTAAGGCCCAGCCACACTGCATACGATTCGACCCCAATACGATACGATTGTGACGATGTCTGTGAGTCATGATTCACGTGAAATACTTCCGTCTACAAAATAACGCTACTATTTTCGTTCACTATACTCATGCATATAGCGCAATACGCGAATCTTATAACATGTCCGAAACAACAAAAAAGAAGAAGATATTTTATCAGATTCGTGTACGGGAGACTACACATATTGTGAGCATAACTAGTAAGATTTCATCAGATTCAATTAGACAGTAGAATGTCACGTCAATCATGCCTCACACATGTCAAAATCGGATCGTAGTGAATCGAATCGCATGCAGTGTGGTTAGTCCGTTAAAGGGCCAGCCACACGTCCACTAAAATCGCACGACTGTACGATACGATTCCATTACGTGGTCTCCAAGAACAAATGTGATTGGCGCATCGAGATCACGTGATCGAATCGCATCGTACAGTCGTGCGATTTTGGTGGACGTGTGACTGGCCCTTAAGGATCGCAGATTACGACGGGTTTAATTATATGACCTGAGGCATGTAACCATACTATATGAAAAACAACTGGTAAATGGCTTTGGCTAAGCAGCTGCAAAGTAAAATCTGCTTAATGTTTTCACCGCTGTCTGCACCTGGCTGACTGACAATGTTAACACAAAAATAGCATTTGAACCGAGGGACCTAGGACGGTCACATTTTGCATGCAGATAGGCACTAAGCCAAGCCAAGTTAAATAATTAAGGTCATAGGTCAAAGGTCAAGGTCAAGGAGCCGAAAATGCTGCCAAGCACCTGGAACGATGACGTTTGAACGGAGGGATCTAGGACGCTCAAATTTTGTTTTTTTATGGAGATACTTAGCACGCACAAATGTTGCATGCGGACAGGTAATAAGAATATTTAGGCCAAGTTCGAAAATAAAAGTCATTGGTAAAGGTCATGGTAACTGGAGCCGGAAATGCTACCCAGCACCTGGCACGATGACGCTTGAACGGAGGGATCTAGGACGCTCACATTTTGCATGCGGATAGTACTAATGACAAGTTATAAATGAATGTGATAGGTCAAAGGTCAAGGTCACTGGAGCACATAATGCTGCCGAGCACCTGGCACGATAACGTTTGAAAGAAGGGGTCTAGGACGCTCACATTTTCCATGCGTATCGAGGACAAGTCCGAACATAAATGTGAAAGGTCGAAGGTCAAGGTCAATGGAGCCGAAAATGCTGCCGAGCACCTGGCACGATAACGTTTGAAAGAAGGGGGTATAGAACGCTCAAATTTTGCATACCCCTAAGGGTATCCAGGACAAGTTCGAAAATGAATGTGATAGGGCAAAGGTCAATGTCACTAGAGCCAAAAATGCTGCTAAGCACCTGACACGATAAAGTTTGAACGGAGGGATCTAGGACTCTAAAATTTTGCATGCAGATAGGTATTTTGGATATCTAGCCTAGGTTTGAAAATGAAGGTCATATGTCAAAAGTGAAGGTCACCAGAGCTGAAAATGCTGCCGAGCATTTGGGCCTGTATTCACATTGTGATATCTTCAAGGTTCGTTACCAGCTGCAATACGAAGCATTGCAGCCGAAAATACTGCCGCGCGGCTGGTGATCTATCTTCTTAGTGCTCTAGTTCCATTCTAACATCATAATGTACGAGGCCTTTTTTGCATAAAGTCCCAGTACTGAGAACTGTCAATATTAATTTTGCTTGTGGAGAAAACATCGAAGCGATTCTGCTTTTTACGGGTTACCTTGACACCGTTAGCTGAGAGTCCTCATGGCCTTGCTTTGATTTACAGCATACTCGTCAAATACCGTAATGCGTGGAGTGAACATTGATCCTGGTTTTGCCACGTTGTCAGTGGTGCCCATGTTGCTATCAGGTTATATTGTACGAGACCACTTCACGAACCCAGGCTCTTACCAACAAGGGTCATTATTTTATCTCTGGGGCCAGAATGAACGAGTGTCACTCTTCTATTACGGGGTACCATGACGTTACGTCAATGAGAATCGTTGTACCATAGTGTGACGGACACAGCACACAACACTTTAGCGAGCTTGTTTATTGAGGAGCAGGAATGGAAACCGAAGTCACCGCCATGTAGTTTATCGTAGAATGCTAAAAACAAAAACAAAGCAAACCCAATAAAGAGCTGGTTATCAAATATGATAAAGATGACGAATGACGTCATCCACTAACATTCCTCTTCGACCGATTAATCATTAGCATATAATAATTCATCTCTGCTGCTTGTGATAACTTTGGTTTAACCACAAAAAGCACCACGAAGACCGAAGAAAAGCACCAACCTGCCCCAGGGAAGACTACGAGGAACCCACAGTGACAGTGAATGGTCAGACACTGAAGTGATGTACCAACCTGCCCCAGGGAAGACTACGAGGAACCCACAGTGACAGTGAATGGTCAGACACTGAAGTGATGTACCAACCTGCCCCAGGGTAGCCAAACCTGCCCCAGGGAAGACTACGAGGAACCCACAGTGACAGTGAATGGTCAGACACTGAAGTGATGTACCAACCTGCCCCAGGGAAGACTACGAGGAACCCACAGTGACAGTGAATGGTCAGACACTGAAGTGATGTACCAACCTGCCCCAGGGAAGACTACGAGGAACCCACAGTGACAGTGAATGGTCAGACACTGGCGGCGGTGGACACGTTCACCTATCTGGGCAGCACTAGACATGTGAACATTAACATTGAAACGGAGAATCGAGAATCGCAAAAGCAAACTCTGCCTTTAATCTAGTCCAAGCAAAACTCCATTAAATAATTATTATATATAGGCCCAGCGTGAACTCCCAGCTTTACAAACAATTTGTGTTTTTTTGAATAGTATAAAGGCCAAACGTTTACCACAATCGATTAGGCCCTATCAAAGACTGTATAGGGGAAGACAAGCATCCGGTCTCTTCAGACACTGAAGTGATGTACCAGCCTGCTCCAGGGAAAGACTATGAGGAACCCACAGTGACAGTGAATGGTCAGACACTGAAACCACTGGTTATGTCCCTTTTAAACGTGACACATTTACACGTCGATAGGCCAGTTGAATTCTCCGTTCAAATTCCAGTCTGAGTTTTTGGATAGCCGCCGCTGTGAATACCCCACTAACGATAACTCTATCAGCCAGGTTCGCTGTAACTCTTAAGTAGTCCATCTTACCCTTTTAGAATCTTTGGCCCTATGCCTATGTTTAGCCCATGTTTCTATTTATAAATCAGTGCTATGAGAAAGTACCTTCTGAAGCACTTAGCTTATAATACACGCAGGGTTTGTGTTTTGTGACATAAACTTGTCACAAAATAGAGGGATATATATCATAAAAGGAAAGTTCCCTTCGATACTGATGACTGCTGACCTTGACCTTGTACCTTGAACTCCAAACTGTTCTTCTTTGCGCTATATATGTTTCATACATGAGCTGTATCTTGTGAACCAGAGAACACAATTACTTCAAATGTTATGGTTCCCTTGACCTTGTACCTTGAACTCCAAAGTGTTCTTCTTTGGCTATATATGTTTCATACATGAGCTGGGGGGGGGGGGGGCTATATCACCATAAAGGAATAATCCTAGTCAAACATTGTAACCGTGCTGACCTTGGCCTTGACGTTTGACCTTGAAAACCGAAATTTTGTTTTGTGGCCATATCTTTCACATTGTTGGACTTACAATTTCCCAATTTCGCATGTAGATGCATTACCATCTGTTAAGGTTGGATATTGGATGCTGACTGTGCGCGTCAATGTGGGACCTCAAAGCATGGCGAGGAGCAATAAACCAGGGAGCCAACAACTTCGAGGCCGGACGGATAGAAGCGGCCCAGGCACGGCGGGAGGCGCGCACAACCCGCAACAACAGCATCAGTTCTTCAGCCCCAGCAAACCCCCTCAACTCTCTCTCCTGTCCTCACTGCCAGAGGACCTCCCATGCCCGCATATGACTTACGAGTCACCTAAGATACTCTTTGACGAACTGAACTGTTGGTCCGATGGTCAACATCCTGCGGGACGGACGAACATCAATAATTACTCTAGGAAATAGAAATCTTCTCTTTGTTCAATTTCTCAGCTAAAGAGGTCCCCATTATTAATCAATTTGTGAATTAAAACAAACAAACGTGGAGCATCAGAATGTCACCTTAAAATATTATTTCAATATTGAGGATATTAATCCACCTACTTGCTTTTTTGCTAACGCATTTTTCATTTAAATATGTTACTATGTTTAGAACCACAACAGTAATGAAGTGCTGATCCCATTTTGGTCTCTGCTTGTGCGCTTAAATCCATTTACACTTCTGTTGAGGACATACTGTTGTGCCTCAGCTTGTCGCTCTGTCAGACCTTTCAGAGTACATGATCGGAAGTTGGAGGTTCATTCAAATACAGAAAATCATTAAACACAGTTGTCTCTTGCTGCGCGTTCGCATCTATCAATACCAATACTATAATTATGGGTTCTTATTGGCTTTGTCCATGGATTAGTCAGTTGTGAGATGCATGTGTGCACGGGTTACATTCATGTTTAGGAAGGAAGGTGGCAGTGCGGTTAAGACGTTCGCCTGCCAATGTCAACGCGTGAGTGATCATGGTTCAAATCCCGGTGTCACCCTTTCTTTCTAGTTCTACGGGAAAATCGAACTGAACGTCGTGTCCTTCCGATGGGGACTTAAAGCTAGTCTGACTCGTGTACTTTACGCACGGAAAAACCCACGGCAGTTAAAAATCGTTAAGAGCAAGGAGAAACCCCGCTACCTGGTATGACCAAATTGATAGCTAGGTTTCCGATGTTAGAAAAGAAAAGAAAGAAAAAAAAGAAGGGTCGGCGCTGCACTTGCAGCGACGCAATCTCCAGGTGGGAGCAACACGAAGACCACAGAAATAAGTGTCTGTGACTAGACTAGACTAGACACCAATACCAAATGGCAGCAGTGAATACCAACCTAACGAGAAGAAAATGTATCACGTGTACCCACATGAAAGCAATCTGATGGACAATCACCACTGGTTGGAGAGACATTACGCATGCCCAATGACGTCATGCTCTCGACAGAGTGAAACAAGGGACCCCGTGCAGCCGGATGTATTCATATGGCGACACTGCAACAATTGCCCATCTATCACGACCATGAATTCATTCATCACCTCTTTGATTTAATAACTCCTCATCATTCATGGCTCATTCGCTCTTTTTAATTCATCCAGCCAATTCTGTCACTCCATTCTTTGATGATAACTAGGTCTTTTAATCCGTGAAATGAACGCGCGGCAGGAATGACTGGGTCATGATTTTTTAGCCGACAAAATGTCCTCAGAGAATCGTGCTAGACAGATGGAATTACCGAATGACTGACAATGGCAGGAAGGGAATTAATCCTAAGAATAAAACAAA
>CM065682.1:68176829-68181829 GCA_017654935.2 Phymorhynchus buccinoides | reverse complement strand
TGAGAGCTGATTTGAAACATTGCAAGGACTGGATATGGCGAATTTCGCGTGGTAAGGAGTTCTAAACTGATGGAGCCGAAAAGGACAAGGAGCGCTCACCAAACATTTTTGTTCGTGTACTAGGAACAGAGAATTTTGGAATCTGAAGATGACCGCAATTGCCTTGATGGAGTATAGACAGAAAGCATGTCAGAAATGTAGCTAGGGGCATTTCCAGAGAAATAAGAATGACATAGAGTGGACATTTTGTAGTCAATACGTGCTTTGATGGGAAGCCAATGGAGGGATATCAGGAGTGGTTGAACATGATGATACTTAGAGGCCTTCAGGACAAGTCTGGCAGCAGAGTTCTGGACTTGTTGAAGCTTGACAATGAGGTGTTGGGGGCAGCCATACAAGAGTGAATTACAACAATCTAATTTAGAGATAACAAACTCGCAGACTAGTATCTTAGCAGTATCTATAGACAGGAGATGGCGATTCGTCCCAATGCGACGCAGCTCACAGTATGCTGACCGACAGATAGTTTGAACTTGTGAGTCAACACGCATATCTTGAGAGATGTGGAAGCCACGATTTCTAGCAGAAGGAGAAAAAGGTATTGGAGTGTCACAGACAGAGATGGAATCAGGCTTTGGGTACTAAAGTTGTCTAGATGGAGAGTGGATGAACAAGGCCTCCGTTTTGTCGTCATTCAGCTTCAGTTTGTTTTGTAGCATCCATGATTTGATGTTACGAATACATAATTCTAGTGAAGATATAGAAGGAAGAATGGTGGATGGGGGATATGGGGATACAGGCTTGTGGAGTTGTGTATCATCAGCAAAAGACTGAGAATCAACTGAATGAGAAGTTATCAACTCAGACAGAGGTTTAGTGTACATCATGAAGAGGACTGGTCCAAGTACTGAGCCTTGAGGAACCCCACATATGAGGCCAACCATTGCAGAGTATGAGTCGTTGATGGAGACAGACTGAGTTCGACCAGAGAGGTAAGACGAGAACCATGACAGAGCAGTGCCTGATGTCCCATAGGTGATTTGAAGCCTCTTAAGGAGTGCATGGTGATCAATAGTATCAAAAGCAGCTGAAAGATCCAACAGAGTTAATATAGATATGGCGCCCCCCGCCATATATGTAGCACAGTAAGACATATTGCAATAGTGCGACATACTGCGGCCTAACATGTCAAAAAGAAACGAAAGGACAGGGATGGGTCTAGAAAGGACACAGGCTGCATTTTGTAGAAGAAGAAAAAAAACAATCAATCGGTTGTTATGTTATGCTTGTTCTATTGTGTCCATATTATTTTCGCCAACACGAAATTTAAAATATTGTTGGGATGATATCGCCTTGCAGAAACGGATTTGTTTGTGATGTTGCAATGCTAAACATATAGCAGGAATACATAAAAAATAAAAATAAAAATAAACATTTAGCATAATTTATTATTTTCTTTGCTCTCTCTCTGTTTTGGTGTCTGCCACTGTTCTCTCTCTCTCTCTCTCTCTCTCTCTCTCTCTCTCTCTCTCTCTCTCTCTCTCTCTCTCTCTCTCTCTCTCTCTCTCTCTCTCTCTCTCTCTCTCTCTCTCTCTCTCTCTCTCTCTCTCTCTCTCTCTCTCTCTCTCTCTCTCTCTCTCTCCTCCACCACTCTTTCTGCATCTATCTCCACACAAAGTAGCGAGGAAGGGACAGTTCATATCAGCTGGTGGCTTCATTTGACCGGTAGTCAGAGAAACTGACAGCTGCTTATGAGGGAGCCGGCAGTCATTAAACCGCCATCCTCCTCTCACCCTCTCTCTCTCTCTTTCTCTCCATTCTCTCTCTCTCTCTCTCTCTCTCTCTCTCTCTCTCTCTCTCTCTCTCTCTTTCTCTCCATCTCTCTCTCTCTCTCTCTCCTCTCTCTCTCTCTCTCTCTCTCTCTCTCTCTCTCTCTCTCTCTCTCTCTCTCTCTCTCTCTCTCTCTCTCTCTCTCTCTCTCTCTCTCTCTCTCTCTCTCTCTCTCTCTCTCTCTCTCTCTCTCTCTCTCTCTCTCTCTCTCACGTCTTCAACCCAAGGACAGATGGGAATAATGGGCTTGTCATAAGATCTTGATCCTTGTGTAATTAATGAAGTTTTTCAGTCTTCAGTCTTCTCTCTCTCTCTCTCTCTCTTCTCTCTCTCTCTCTCTCTCTCTCTCTCTCTCTCTCTCTCTCTCTCTCTCTCTCTCTCTCTCTCTCTCTCTCTCTCTCTCTCTCTCTCTCTCTCTCTCTCTCTCTCTCTGTCCTGTTAAACCCTCTCGTTCTCCTTTGCGCTTTCTGCCGATACAGTAACGGACGGGCGAGAAGACAGTGCATAGATATACAGCTTCGTGTGAGCACGTCAACAGCTGGTGAGTCCATTTCACACAAAGTCTGAGAAACTAACAAAAAGACAATAACTATACGGCCATTTAGCTACTCCCCTCTCCCTCCCTCCCTCCCTCCTCTCTCTCTCTCTCCTCTCTCTCTCTCTCTCTCTCTCTCTCTCTCTCTCTCTCTCTCTCTCCTCTCTCTCTCTCTCTCTCTCTCTCTCTCTCTCTCTTCCATGTACCTTCCCTTATAATACAATGCAAGGGACGAGCGAATGGACATCAACATCAACAGCTGGTGGCTCCCAGCAGTCTGGGACACTGACAGTTGCTTATTATAGTGAGGGAGTCAGGAGTTATCATTAGCCGTTCTTCTTGTTTCCTTTGTTTGCTCTATTTAAATGTACTGTTATTATTATGCTTGTCCGCATGTTTTTATGCCTGACGTTCTTTGCGCATTAATATTTGTGTGTCCATTTGTTAGTCTCCTGCCTGCCTGCCTCTGTCTCTCTGCTTCTGTTTTGTATCTATCTCCGTTCCTGTCTACTTGGCCTTGTTTTGCTGTCTCTGGTACTGTCTCTGTCTCACTTTGTTTGTTCGTATGTCTGTCTCTCCCTCTCTCTCTCCCTCTCTCTCTCCCCCTCTCTCTCTCTCTCCCTCTCTCTATCTCTCTCTCCCTCTCTCACATTCTCTGTGCATGCGTGTGTACGTGTGCGGATATGTTTATGTATTTGTTCTGCATGTGTGTGTCTTAGCGCGGTCGCATGTGTGTGTGTGTGCTTGGTATGTATGTATCTCCGTGTGTATTTATGTGTGTGTGTGTGTGTGTGTGTGTGTGTGTGTGTGTGTGTGTGTGTGTGTGTGTGTGTGTGTGTGTGTGTGTGTGTGTGTGTGTGTGTGTGTGTGTGTGTGTGTGTGTGTGTTTGTGTGTGAAGTTGCGTGCATTGTGTGCATTGTGTTGTGTATCATGTAACGAGAGCGCACGCGTGTGTGTGTGTCTATGCATGCTTTATTGTGCATATTGTTTTGCTACGATAATGGAATTTTATCAAAGAACCCCCACCCGCACCCCCCAAACAAAAAGCACTGACAATGTTTTGATGTTTGAGTGTTTAAATATGTGTGTGCTTTGTTTTATATTTATGTGCCCCAAGTGGGTATGCAATAAAACAGTTGCCTTTGCCTTCGTAAACAGTAGAGGAGCATGCCGGAGTATTAGGACCTAGAGAGGTTGGTTTTCCAAAGGGAAAACAAAGCAAACGGAATCTAGCATGATGCCTGACATCCCCTACTGTCTCTGCATGACGTTAGCAGATTGATTCCTGCTGTAGGCTTATCGTTGTCAGGATAAAGACACAAACAAGCATGTTGCATTAAGCAAACAACGATTTTGTTCTCTCCTATGTCTGTCTGTCTGTCTGTCTGTCTCTCAACCATTCAGTCTGACACCTTATGCTCTGATAAATACACGGTACCCTCATTGCTCCAAACCTTTTGCGAGGAGAGACTACACCAACACTCCTCCTTTCAGACACCTCTACTTGCAGTTCACGAAGTAGGAGCTCTTATCACTCGTTTAAAGAATTAAAAAAATCTATGGGACCTGACACGCTAAGTGCTTCTCTTCTAAAACTTTCTCTTCCATACATTGTTGAACCTCTTACATATATACATAATTTATGCATAGACCAAGGAATGATACCCTCCTCCCTAAAAACAGCTAAGGTTATCCCGATACACAAAGCAAAGGATCATTCTGACCTTAACAACTTTAGACCTATTTCACTTCTGCCAGTGCTATCAAAACCTCTAGATATGCACGTCCACGGTCACCTTTCAAAATATTTAGAGAACTTCAACCTCCTTCATCCCCTTCAGTCTGGTTTTCGACATCATCATTCCTGCCACACAGCCCTTGTCCGTTTGTGTGATACCTGGCTCTCGGCAATAAACAAGCATCAGTTAACTGGTTCTGTATTTCTTGATCTAAGAAAAGCCTTTGACCTTGTCGACCACACAATACTTATCAACAAACTATCACACTATCTCAGAAACCAACACTCCCTGTCATTCTTTTCATCATATTTAGACAATAGAACACAATTCGTGTTTTGTAATGGCGAGTCCTCGTCTTCAGGCAAAGTGACTCTGAAGGAGTACAGGGACTCTCTGGCCCCTGTGTTTGCCAAACTGTACCAGCGATCCTTGGATGAAAGCACCATTCCCAGCATCTGGAAGTCGTTCCCCAAGGAGTTGAACGACTACAGACCAGTGGCACTCACTTCAATTCCATTCAAGTGCCTGGAGAGGATCGTTCTTGGCCACCTCAGAACAGAGACTGCTGACCACCAAGACCCACTGCAGTTTGCTTACTCGAAGAATACGAGCACGGAAGATGCTATCCTGGCCCTCCTCCACAACATCTTGCAACACCTCGACAAGCCCAAGATCTTCGCCAGAGTCCTCTTCATTGACTTCAGCAGCGCCTTCAACACAATTCAGCCGCATCTCATGGTGCAGAAGCTCCCGGCCATGTCAGTCAACCCCCTTCTCACTCGGTGGATCTTCAGCTTCTTGACAGAACGGTCACAACGAGTCCGAGTGGGCGGGGCACTGTCCAGCAGACTGGGCACCAACACCGGAGCTCTCCAAGGATATGTGCTGTCTCCTG
>CM065682.1:68171829-68174329 GCA_017654935.2 Phymorhynchus buccinoides | reverse complement strand
TAATTCATCCCAAGAAAACAAAGTGCATGGTTGTAACCTCCCGCCACAAGCATTAACTAACACATCATTCCTTTACCTAACTATTGATAACAACAATATCGAACAAGTCCATGAACAACGAGTTCTAGGTGTTATAGTTGATGACAAATTCAATTGGCAATCACATATAAATAACATTAGCAAAAAACTAGCATGCAACCTATTCCTCCTCAAACGACTTCAACCATAACTAGAGCTAGATGCTCGTAAAATGTTTTTCTATAGCCACTGCCTCTCGCACATCCACTGTACGGTCCTGAGCTGCTAACAAAACACCTTAAAAAAGTAACATCGCTCCACAGGAGAGCGGTCAACCTAATCCTACCAGATCCGTCTCTGTCAACTTCAGATAAGTCTCATAAGCTTGAAATTTTACCGCTTGAACATCAGTTGCGTTACAACACAGCTGTCTTAATGTATAAAGTTCACACTAACCTGACGCACCAATACCTAGAACATCTCCTCACTCCTTCCACATGAAGTTATCGTTCTGATAATTATGTTCTGCCACGCACCCGAATTGACCTTTTCAAAGCAAGTTTTTCTTTCTCAGGGCCACACGTGTGGAATTCACTTTCTTCAGTTGTAAAAGCAAGTTATTCAGTATCAAATTTCAAATTTAACCTGCATCTCCTTAACTCCATCAAAGACACTGAAAAGAAAAGACTAACATCCGGTCTCTTTTCCCTATATGAGTAGTGAGGACAGAAACACTGGTTATGTCCCTTAAAAACAGTACACATTTACACGTCGATAGGCCAGTTGAATTCTCAGTTCAAATTCCAGTCTGAGTTTTTGAATAGCCTCCACTGTGTGTGGTGTACGATAACTCTATCAGCCCGGTTCGCCGTAACTCTTAAGTAGTCCATCTTACCCTTTTAGAATCCTTGACTCCATTCAATAAAAATGTATGATCATTCAATGCACCACACAAGAACAATCTTTGTAGGTTTAGACTGATTGTGTAACTTTGTTTTTTCTGATTTTTCTTTAAAGTTTGATTGATGTTAAGCTGCTTATGTAATTGTTCTTTTCTGATTTTTGGGGGGATTTTTTTTATTCATGTTTTTGCATTTTATAATTTCAAAACTATACACAACACAAATTAAGCGAAAACTGTATCTCTCTCTCTCCCCTCCCCTCCCCCCCCCCTCTCTCTCTCTCTCTCTCTCTCTCTCTCTCTCTCTCTCTCTCTCTCTCTCTCTCTCTCTCTCTCTCTCTCTCTCTCTCTCTCTCTCTCTCTCTCTCTCTCTCTCTCACATACACACACAGGTGGTGATAGAGAGAGATAAAATACATGCATCACCCAGCAATAGCATGGGTATCCATAGAATTCCCCCCTCCCCATCCCCCCCCCACTCCCATACATACCAGTGGCCTGTCGACAAATATGGTAAATATATAAACTAGAAATATGGCTTACAAACAGATAATTTGATTATTGAATCAGAGCTAAATATGATTGCCATCGTGCAAAAAAGATATCCTGAGACATAGTAAAACAAGAAATGCATTTTTCGATATCATATCTCTTTTTCATATATGGAATGAAATGTTGAAAATTAGGACGCTTTCCTTCACATCTGCATTTATAAATGAAAAGTTTTGCTATTAGTAGAATCAAATCAAAAGTACTATCAGATCGGACATTTTTTCCACATTCAAATAAAATTATTTTTTCTGTTACTACAATATTTATATAGTTACATTTAACATTTAACATTGCTTGAAAACCTGTCCAAAATAATTGTACATGTGTACAACTCCAGAAAATGTGTTGAATAGTTTATTTTTTTCATTTTCACAAAACGAGCATCTATCAGAATTATTAATGTTCATCTTTTGCAAAATTATATTTGTACCTAAAATTCTGTGCGTTAGACGCAATTGAAACCACTTCAATTTGATATATTTTACAGTTTTTGAATACATTCTTCCAATGCACTTCAGTTCCAAGCTTTTCCCTCCACTTACCACAACATTTCGGTTCATTGGAATCTTGCAACAGAATATCATAATAAAACCGAGCACCTTTGGGAGCTGAGCAAATCATTTTTTTAACATGTTTGAACAGTATTCAGTTTTGTGTGTAAACAGAATTCTAAGCTTTCTAGCATGCAATCTGACAGCACTTTTAAGTCCAAGGTAGGAAACAAAATTACAAAACAAATCATATTTCTCAGTGAAAGACGCAAAAGACAAGAAGTTACCATTCTCTTCCAGTAAATCCCCCACAAATAACACATCTTTTTGGATCCAGTTTTGGTAGTACACACCTTTGCCACCTATTTTGATGTTTGGGTTACAAAACAAAGGTTCAGAACAAAATTCATCTAGTGTCTTAACCTGCAATGACTCTCCAAATTCTTTGTGCGCTTTAAAAACATCTGTCCAAAAAGCATTTACATGTTGTCCGTTTCACAAATCGCATCCTATCTTTTCAATAATGTTAATTTTTGGA
>CM065682.1:68164329-68166829 GCA_017654935.2 Phymorhynchus buccinoides | reverse complement strand
AACAATGAGTAGGCTCTATCAACAAACAAGTTTGGTCGAACATTCAAAGCATTTTTAAAATGATATATTTTTGATACATTTCCATAATAATCATTTTTTCATAGAATCTATGGCAACAAATGTGATGTCTATTTCAAGTTCAAGTTCAAGTTCAAGTATACGTTAATATCTCCAAAAGAGAAATTCAGGTTAGGTGCAACAACATGACAGAGATACAACATAACTGAAAGAACATTAATCAAACGTGAAACAAAATCATACCAACTAAATAATTATCATTAAAATTCATTACATCAACTTAGAAATGTGCACATATAAAACACAGAGAGAGAGAGAGAGAGAGAGAGAGAGAGAGAGAGAGAGAGAGAGAGAGAGAGAGAGTAAAATGAATAATGAATTTAAGAGATGGATAGGATTTTACGATTGTCTCGGACGTACTTCCTGTATGTGTCACATCGTCATATTACTTATTTGGGCTTCCAGTTTGAATTGTTTTTAAATTGGGTTGTGTCACATTCACTTATTTCCATGTGTGGGATTCCTTGTTTTTTTAACCGATTTTGCTGAAATTTACAGGAAAGTTGGAAGACACTATTTTAATGCTATATTTACAATAGTAAACCGATTGGTGAGGTTTGAGCAGAAATGTTGCCCAAAATGGCAAAATGTTGCCAAATTTTAAACTTGAATATCTCACAAACGGCTGGACCGAATGGATTCATATTTTCAGTATTTATTAAACAGCAGCTTTGCAACACTTCCGATAACCAAACCGGAAGTACCAGCTGGAAGTGGGGACAAGAATGGCCAAATGTGGCCACATTTTAATGTTGAATAACTTAGAAACGGCTGTTTGAGGGGAGAATCCTGTCATGTTTGCTCTCAAAGGCAAGCATAAGCCCATCTAGTTATCTTTGCTTTCATTGGCATCGTTTTTGGGGCAGCTAGACTTTAACAACATTAACCAATATGTTGTAACGTAATAATGAAAACAACAACAACAACAAGCAAACAAAGCAACTTGGAGCGTGGAAGTATGCACAATGAGATCAACGAATAACACAATTTGGTTCATCTTCTGACAACTTGTATATATGCAAATAAGACAAAAGGGAAATGTTTCCTTTTAGCAACATTTTTCCTTTTTCTCTTATTTGATTATCCCTATTTATTGGTCATTTCCGTGCGAACAATCCGGATGTAGTGTGTACCAGGCCTAATATTTCGATTCGAGGTATAAGCGTGTTGATGTAAAGAACTACTTAATCAGACATCCCCACTCCCTCCTAATTAAAAGCAAAGAACTCCGTGATTTGTAAAGTTGTAACTGAAAAGCAAAAATTACAAAACCATGAAAGTAAGCAGAGAGAGGGAGAGAGAGAATACGAATACGAATACGAATACGAACTTTTTTTATTGAGGGAAAATAGATAAGCTTAATCAGCTTTTTTACACTATGCCCTCAGGCAAAAAAAGAAGAGAAAAAAAGACTGAGAGAGAGAGAGAGACACAGAGAGAGAGAGAGAGAGAGAGAGAGAGAGAGAGAGAGAGAGAGAGAGAGAGAGAGAGAGACATTTATTTTCATTGGAAGAAGCGTATTAAACGAACCCTACTGACTTTGCTTGATGCTTGTTTGTTCGTTCATTAATTCCTTTACGTTGTTCTTCTTTCTCCTGTTTTGCGTTCTATCGTTTGCTTTCCATCCTATGTCTCATAGATTACAAACATGTCCTTTGCTTTCTGTCCTATTATGCCTGCCTGCTCCGACGGATAATGCTTTTTTTCCCTGTGTTTGTTTTATGTATTTATTCATTTGTTTTTTGTGTTGATCTCAATTCGAGAATCAGTTGCCCCTGGCACAGTTTTGTCTTCTAATGCGTTCTGACATATATCATTTGCGTAATGGAGTTCTCATCTGTATCTGTCCTTGGGCAAACATTGCAACACTCACAATAATTATGCTTCATAACATTAATTAAGTCAAATGCTCCCTCTCTTCATCTCTGTCTCTGTGTCTGTCTGTCCGTCTGCCCCCTTCTCTCTCTCTCTCTCTCTCTCTCTCTCTCTCTCTCTCTCTCTCTCTCTCTCTCTCTCTCTCTCTCTCTCTCTCTCTCTCTCTCTCTCTCTCTCTCTTTCATTCTTTTTTTCTCTTCTTTGTTTGCCTGAGGGCATAGTGTAAAAACGCTGATTAAGCTTATATATTTCCCCTCAATAAAAAAAAAGTTCGTATTCGTATTCGTATTCTCTCTCTCCCTCTCTCTGCTTACTTTCATGGTTTTGTAATTTTTGCTTTTCAGTTACAACTTTAAAAATCACGGAGTTCTTTGCTTTTAATTAGGAGAGAGTGGGGATGTCTGATTAAGTAGTTCTTTACATCAACACGCTTATACCTCGAATCGAAATATTAGGCCTGGTACACAGTACATCCGGATTGTTCGCACGGAAATGACCAATAAGTAAAGGAAAGAAGGAAACAAATATACGGATTCGGGGACATTCG
>CM065682.1:68119329-68146829 GCA_017654935.2 Phymorhynchus buccinoides | reverse complement strand
GTAGTAATAATAAGAAAAACAGAAATGATGATGATGATGATGATGATTGTGATGATGATGATGACGATGATGATAATGATGATAATGATGATGATCATGATGATGGATGATGATGATGATATAACAACGCATCAGTAGAACCATCAATCAGGACAATAGGCCTATTTCTGATAATAATGACATCAATAATAGCATCAATATTAATAGCAAAAATGATAATAATGACTTATAATATTGAACAAGATAACACAGAAACACACCCACGTCCATACACTCAAAACAAGTCATAACACAAGTCAAAACACAAGTCATAACACAAGTCATAACACAAGTCATAACACAAGTCATAACACAAGTCATAACACAAGTCATAACACAAGTCATAACACAAGTCATAGCACAAGTCATAACACAAGTCATAACACAAGTCAAAACACCAACGAGAAAGGGCAAGAAGAATACATATATAAAGCCCTGAAACTACCACATTAAAGGATACTATACATTTCTGTTGTTTATAGTGTTGTTCCCTTGGTCGCAACACGTGCTTTATCTGATCCAAATTGTGTGTGTAAATATATGATGCAATCACAGCTGTAATAACGAGTATTCCCAAACTTTAAATGGCCGAATAAATTAACAATTATCAGACTCACAGAAGGTACATCTCCTTGGCTTCTCGTCTTATTTTCTATTACACTGAAAGCACTTTGCTTTTCGCTTTACACACACACAAATTGATGTAACAGGAACAGCTTCAACGTATGTAATACTCTCATAAATGGAAAGAAGATTGAAAAGAGGAGCTAGAATGTTGTAGGTGGTTATTCCGGATGGTTGGATCTTTGCAGAATAGAAAGGCATAAGAAGCTTTATTTTAACCAAATATGCAGAAAATGGAGTGCATAAGAGTGATCAGCAAAATAAATATCAGAATAAAAATCATGACACACGCCCGCACACACACGTACACACACGCATACGCGCGCACACGCGCGCACACGCGCACACACACACACACACACACACACACACACACACACACACACACACACACACACACACACACACACACACACACACACACACACACACACACACACACACACACACACACACACACACACACACACACACAAAGAGAGACAGAGACAGATCCAGACACAGACAGAGAACAATAGAGACAGAGACACACCCAGTGGTAGAAACAGACGGAGAGAAAAAGAGTGAGTGAAAGAGCGAAATTGACAGAGAAAAATAGAGAGAAGGAGTGATGAACGATAGTAGTCGATTGAAAACCAAACAAACTTGATTTTTTTTAAATAATATTCACAAAATAAACACGTGACAAGGCTTTGGAAAAATAAAGCATTGATATTTTCTTTGAAAATAACAAGAAGATCAAAGCAAAATAATGAATTAGAATTTGATAAATTACTGTAGAAACTCAACTAAAATGGAATATAGATCAATTGAATGAATATGTATCACATAATAGAGAGTTGATGGAAATTAAAAGGACAAATTAAAAGGACAAGGCATTCAATAATAGAAATTACTGGACAAAATGAACACAAATTGCATTCAAAAGAAAGCCCCCAAGCTACAAAATGGCATTATAGGCGTTGCACTTTTTTTAACGGGTGCTTTGTTTTTCTTTCTTTTTTCTCTCATAAAATTGCAATTTGAACTCAGAAAGGAAGACAGACAGACAGACAGACAGAGAAGCAAGTACACGCGCACACGCACACGTACACAACACACACACACACACACACACACACACACACACACACACACACACACACGCGCGCGCGCGCGCGCGCACGCACGCACGCGCACGCACGCACACGCACACACACACACACACGCACACGTACACGCACACGCACACACACACACACACACACACACACACACACACACACACACACGTGCGCGCGCGCTTATTTGCACATACACACAGGGAAATAAACACACACACATCATACACACGTACACATACGCATTTACACTCGTGCACGCAATTAAGCGCGCAGACGCGCTTTCAAAAATACTCTTATGTGTACAAATTCCAGTTTCAAGATCAATGTGGTTGCTGTTATTGCTGTTGAATCTGTCCTCATTGTCTTTGGTTTACTTGCTTAGTGCAGATAAACAATCTGTCCTCATTGTCTTTGGTTTACTTGCTTAGTGCAGATAAACAATATGTGACCCAGCACCACGAAAGGGACATTAAGTCGCTGGGCTAATTTCTCACAACAGGCTTGGAAAATATCACTTCTTATCAATTTTGAGTTACGGGTATTTTTGTGTTCTCTAGCATCTTATATTTTATATTCATAAAGGATAATCTTTAATGTGGTCTCTAAATGGTCTTATAAATATTTTAAAATGAATAGGTCAATGCATTTTCTTCAGCTAGGCTAGAATTTAGACCGTGTATTCTCAAAATGGCCGACGTTCACCCTACTAACTTTGAACGCTCATAACTCTAGAACGGAAAAAAGATACAATAATGGTTCTTGTATCATTGGAAAGAGGGATGTCTGAAGTTTTGAAATGTATATTTTTTTCAGAATGGTCAGTTTGACGCTTTCGTGGTGCTTGGTGACATGATGGAAACAGAAATCACCATTTACATTTTCCGACAGGAGACTAAGCAAACGGGCAAACGACCGAACAATCAAATTTGAAAGTATAGCAAACAAAAAGTTAACCTTCAGAAAATATGCAACGAATCTCTTTTTTTTGTTCAATTTAATACAAATCAAAATACGTCCAGTCCTACAGGCGCTGTAAAATCACCACTAGAGCAGGGTTTAAAAGCTCTTAAGGGCCAGCCACACGTCAGCTAAAATCGCACGACTCTACGATACGATTCGATCACGTGATCTCGAAGCGTGAATCGCATTTGTTCTTGGAGACCACATGATCGAATCGTATCGTACAGTCGTACGATTTTATTGGACGTGTGGCCGGCCCTTTCAAGTAATTTGAAAGAAAAGACAAAATGAAATTTAATTAACCAAAAAACCCAATTGCTAATTATTCAACCAGAACAAAAGAAGAATCTTTAACCACGGACATGCACCAAAAAAACACTCACAAATGAAATTTGTTACGGTCAAATCACAGCAACTAAGTATGAAGAAAAGAAACACGCCGTTCGTTCATGACAAATGGATGTTCCTAATGTTCGAGATACACGTTAAAAACTTTTCACTCCTTCCCCATGGCAACCCAATGACACTCAAGTAATCGTATGACTGTGTTGTCAAGGGGAAAGAGTAAAATCATGCTAACGTGAATTGAGACCTTCAACAATAAAACACTTACATACACAGTAATAAAAATAATAATAAGCATCCACAAAACAAACCACGAATGAAATAGCCTACAACAAAATCAATCAAGTAAAAAAAGAAGAAGCAATTTTAACAACAAAAAAGCCACATACAATGATAAAATCAAATCAACCCAGGAATAAATCGGATGCATTTGCGCCATTGGAGCTTCCCCCCACAGCACGCGAGAGCCCGATGATCAGTTTAGTTGATGGTCTCCGGCTAAACAGTGCATTGAGCTCTGCCCCCCCACGGCTAAACGAGTGCATTGAGCTCTGCCCTCCCACGGCTAAACGAGTGCATTGAGCTCTGCCCTCCCACGGCTAAACGAGTGCATTGAGCTCTGCCCTCCCACGGCTAAACGAGTGCATTGAGCTCTGCCCCCCCACGGCTAAACGAGTGCATTGAGCTCTGCCCCCCCACGGCTAAACTGCATTGAGCCCCCCCACGGCTAAACGAGTGCATTGAGCTCTGCCCCCCCACGGCTAAACGAGTGCATTGAGCTCTGCCCCCCCACGGCTAAACGAGTGCATTGAGCTCTGCCCCCCCCCCCCCCCCCACCACGGCTACACGAGTGCATTGAGCTCTGCCCCCCCACGGCTAAACGAGTGCATTGAGCTCTGCCCCCCCACGGCTAAACGAGTGCATTGAGCTCCCCCCCCACGGCTAAACGAGTGCATTGAGCTCTGCCCCCCCACGGCTAAACGAGTGCATTGAGCTCTGCCCCCCCACGGCTAAACGAGTGCATTGAGCTCTGCCCCCCCCCCCCCCCCGAGTGCATTGAGCTCTGCCCCCCCCCCCCCACGGCTAAACGAGTGCATTGAGCTCTGGCCCCCCCCCCCCCACGGCTAAACGAGTGCATTGAGCTCTGCCCCCCCACGGCTAAACGAGTGCATTGAGCTCTGCCCCCCCCCCACGGCTAAACCCTCCCACGGCTAAACGAGTGCATTGAGCTCTGCCCCCCCACGGCTAAACGAGTGCATTGAGCTCTGCCCCCCCACGGCTAAACGAGTGCATTGAGCTCTGCCCCCCCACCCGAGTGCATTGAGCTCTGCCCCCCCACGGCTAAACGAGTGCATTGAGCTCTGCCCCCCCACGGCTAAACGAGTGCATTGAGCTCTGCCCCCCCCCACGGCTAAACGAGTGCATTGAGCTCTGCCCCCCCACGGCTAAACGAGTGCATTGAGCTCTGCCCCCCCACGGCTAAACGAGTGCATTGAGCTCTGCCCCCCCACGGCTAAACCCCCCACCATTGAGCCTGCCCCCCCACGGCTAAACGAGTGCATTGAGCCCCCCCCACGGCTACACGAGTGCATTGAGCTCTCTAAACGAGTGCCATTGAGCTCTGACCCTCCCCTCTGCCCCCCCACGGCTAAACGAGTGCATTGAGCTCTGCCCCCCCACGGCTAAACGAGTGCATTGAGCTCTGCCCCCCCACGGCTAAACGAGTGCATTGAGCTCTGCCCCCCCACGGCTAAACGAGTGCATTGAGCTCTGCCCCCCCACGGCTAAACGAGTGCATTGAGCTCTGCCCCCCCACGGCTAAACGAGTGCATTGAGCTCTGCCCCCCCACGGCTAAACGAGTGCATTGAGCTCTGCCCCCCCACGGCTAAACGAGTGCATTGAGCTCTGCCCCCCCACGGCTAAACGAGTGCATTGAGCTCTGCCCCCCCACGGCCCCCCCATTGAGCTCTGCCCTCCCACGGCTAAACGAGTGCATTGAGCTCCCCCCCCCCCCCACGGCTAAACGAGTGCATTGAGCTCTGCCCCCCCACGGCTAAACGAGTGCATTGAGCTCTGCCCCCCCCCCCCCCCCACGGCTAAACGAGTGCAGCTCTGCCCCCCCACGGCTACACTCATTGAGCTCTGCCCCCCCACGGCTAAACGAGTGGCTAAACGAGTGCATTGAGCTCTGCCCCCCCACGGCTAAACGAGTGCATTGAGCTCTGCCTCCCCCCCCCCCCCACGGCTAAACGACATTGAGCTCCTGCCCCCCCACGGCTAAACGCATTGAGCTCTGCCCCCCCCCCACGGCTAAACGAGTTCAGCTCTGCCCCCCTCCCCCCCCCCACGGCTAAACGAGTGCATTGAGCTCTGCCCCCCCACGGCTAAACGAGTGCATTGAGCTCTGCCCCCCCACGGCTAAACGAGTGCATTGAGCTCTGCCCCCCCCCCCCCCTTTGACGAGTGCATTGAGCTCGCCCCCCCACGGCTAAACGAGTGCATTGAGCTCTGCCCCCCCCCACGGCTAAACGAGTGCATTGAGCTCTGAGAGTGCATTGAGCTCCCCCCCCCACGGCTACACGAGTGCATTGAGCTCTGCCCCCCCCCCCCCCCACGGCTAAACGAGTGCATTGAGCTCTGCCCCCCCACGGCTAAACGAGTGCATTGAGCTCTGCCCCCCCACGGCTAAACGAGTGCATTGAGCTCTGCCCCCCCACGGCTAAACGAGTGCATTGAGCTCTGCCCCCCCACGGCTAAACGAGTGCATTGAGCTCTGCCCCCCCACGGCTAAACGAGTGCATTGAGCTCTGCCCCCCCACGGCTAAACGAGTGCATTGAGCTCTGCCCCCCCACGGCTAAACGAGTGCATTGAGCTCTGCCCCCCCACGGCTAAACGAGTGCATTGAGCTCTGCCCCCCCCCCCCCCACGGCTAAACGAGTGCATTGAGCTCTGCCCCCCCACGGCTAAACGAGTGCATTGAGCTCTGCCCCCCCACGGCTAAACGAGTGCATTGAGCTCTGCCCCCCCACGGCTAAACGAGTGCATTGAGCTCTGCCCCCCCACGGCTAAACGAGTGCATTGAGCTCTGCCCCCCCCCCCCCCCCCCAGACGAGTGCATTGAGCTCTGCCCCCCCACGGCTAAACGAGTGCATTGAGCTCTGCCCCCCCACGGCTAAACGAGTGCATTGAGCTCTGCCCCCCCACGGCTAAACGAGTGCATTGAGCTCTGCCCCCCCACGGCTAAACGAGTGCATTGAGCTCTGCCCCCCCACGGCTAAACGAGTGCATTGAGCTCTGCCCCCCCACGGCTAAACGAGTGCATTGAGCTCTGCCCCCCCACGGCTAAACGAGTGCATTGAGCTCTGCCCCCCCACGGCTAACGAGTGCATTGAGCTCTGCCCCCCCACGGAACGAGTGCATTGAGCTCTGCCCCCCCACGGCTAAACGAGTGCATTGAGCTCTGCCCCCCCACGGCTAAAGAATTGAGCTAAGAACGGCTAAACGAGTGCATTGAGCTCTGCCCCCCACGGCTACACGAATTGAGCTCTGCCCCCCCAAGCATTGAACGGCTACACGAGTGCAAGAACGAGTGCATTGAAGAAGCTCTGCCCCCCCCCCCACCCCCCCACGGCTACACGAGTGCATTGAGCTCTGAACGGCTAACGAAGCCCCCCCAAAAAGTGCAAGCTCTGCCCTCCCAAGAAGAGAAGAAGAACGGCTAAACGAATTGAGCTCTGCCCCCCCAACGAGTGCATTGAGCTCTGCCCCCCCACGGCTAAACGAGTGCATTGAAGAAGAATTGAGACGGAAGAATTGATATGAAGAAGAATTGAAGAAGAAGAAGCTAAGAAAGAAGAAGAAGAAGCAAAGAAGAAGAAGAAGAAGAAATAGAACAACAAAGAAGAAGAAGAAGAAGAAAGAAGAACAAGAAGAAGAAGAAGAAGAAGAAGAAGAGAAGAAGAAGAAGAAGAAGAAGAAGAAAGAAGAAGAAGAACGAAGAAGAAGAAGAAGAAGAAGAAGAAGAAGAAGAAGAAGAAGAAGAAGAAGAAGAAGAAGAAGAAGAAGAAGAAGAAGAAGAAGAAGAAGAAGAAGAAGAAGAAGAAGAAGAAGAAGAAGAAGAAGAAGAAGAAGAAGAAGAAGAAGAAGAAGAAGAAGAAGAAGAAGAAGAAGAAGAAGAAGAAGAAGAAGAAGAAGAAGAAAGAAGAAGAAGAAGAAAGAAGAAGAAGAAGAAGAAGAGAAGAAGAAGAAGAAGAAGAAGAAGAAGAAGAAGAAGAAGAAGAAGAAGAAGAAGAAGAAGAAAGAAGAAGAAGAAGAAGAAGAAGAAGAAGAAGAAGAAGAAGAAGAAGAAGAAGAAGAAGAAGAAGAAGAAAGAAGAAGAAGAAGAAGAAGAAGAAGAAGAAGAAGAAGAAGAAAGAAGAAGAAGAAGAAGAAGAAGAAGAAGAAGAAGAAGAAGAAGAAGAAGAAGAAAGAGAAAGAAGAAGAAGAAGAAGAAGAAGAAGAAGAAGAAGAAGAAGAAGAAGAAGAAGAAGAAGAAGAAGAGAAGAAGAAGAAGAAGAAGAAGAAGAAGAAGAAGAAGCACCACCACCACAACAGCAACAACAACAACAAAAAGAATAACAAGAAGAAGAAGAACAACAACAACAACAACAACGAAGATTGAGTGATCGCTTTATAATTTATCTGGCTTAAGAAACAGGCACAAGAAGAAGAAGAAGGAGAGGGTAAAACTTGATCATTAATTTAACAGCGAAATGAAAGCCTTTTTTTACCAAAAGACCTACGTATTTTAAATCCAATTCGTTTGTGATTTCAATTAGTAACTATTGATTTGAAGATAAGCAGCACACTAACAACATCTTCAGAGAAGGAAAAAAGGCCAACAAAGAAAATGAACTGTCAGAGCACCCAAACTTCCAGAGACACCTAACACCATGAACTAAGCCTCGAAAATTAGTGGTAAATTAACTAACCTAATGAAGCCTATATAACGGCAATGGCATTTCTTCTCAACAAAATTATGTCCTATATGCGCCTTCCCAGGTCGAGAGGACGTAAAACCCAAAATTTCGTTCCTTCTCAACAAAATATATATCGTCGAATAAAAAGAAAGTTTCAGCACTGATCAGCAAGCGAAGCACGAGTACCTTTTGTCCACGTAATCCTTGTCAGCTCGTGCTGGAACACCCCCAAAGGATTCCAAGGATTACAATGCCATTGAACACTAACACTGCCACAATGGCGCGTTTCAGGGTGGAACTGAGTAAGACATCCTGGGTGGGTTTTCTTTTGTGTTAGGGCCAGAAACACTGCGTGCGATGCGATTGCGATCCCATTGTGACGACATCTGTGAGTCATGAATCACGTGACATACTTCCGTCTAATCCTAATTATACTATTTCGCTCTCTATGCTCATGTGGACCCCAACACACGAATCAAATAAAATGTCTGATTAAAATATATATATATCAAATCAGATTCGTGCACAAAGGCCTGCTGCACTACACACGATTCGCTGTCAATGCGATGCGGTGCGATTGTGACGATGCGAGTCATGCATGATTCGCGTGAAATTCATGTACTTGAGGATATAGAGCGAAAGTAATATAATTATTCCTAGACGGAAGCATTTCACGAGAACCATGCCTCACAAATGTCAAATCGCATCGCACTGGGATCGAATCGTATGCAGTGTGGCTGGCCCTTCATATCATATAATAAAAAGGCAAGTGTGTGTGTGTGTGTGTGTGTGTGTGTGTGTGTGTGTGTGTGTGTGTGTGTGTGTGTCTGAAACACAAAACGGGCCTTATAACTCCGCCGTTTTTCGACCGAATCGCTTCAAAATTGCTGTGAGCCCTAACGGCAACGGTAACAGAGGCGGCCGTGTCATTTGCGCGGTTTGGCAAATGCGCGAAACGCGTATCCACCGGCCTCTCGGCGCCCGTATCGCCGGTATTTCTGGACGAATTGCCTTCGAATTTGGAAGGTAGATGACCATATCTGTGTGCCAAACTGGAAGCGAATCGATTCATATACGCGCGCGATATATGCAGCTTCACCTTTGCACAAATAACTCCGCCGTTTCTTGCCCGAATTGCTTCAAATTTGCTGTCAGGCTTTCTGTGGCCAGGGCAAAGCCTGGCAGCAAATGTGAAGATATTCGGGAGAGCGCGTCACTCTCAGAGCAGCGCCAACGTGAAACGGGGCCTTATAACTCCGCCGTTTCTTAACCGAATCGCTTCAAATTTGCTGTACTCAGCGTTACCAGTACTTGGCGTTACCGTTACTAGGCGTTACCGTTACTAGGCGTTACCGGTACTCGGCGTTGCGCTAGTTTGTATAAAACTCGTGGGTTACATCTGGCTGGACTTCATTGGTGACTGGCTATCCCCACAGGCTGTCTATCCCTTTGTTTAAAGTATGTTCCACTTGTTTCCTGTTCTTTGATTTCTTTTCTTTTTGTTGTTGTTGCACGTGGAAACAGATAGACACACAGACACTCTGTACATACATTTAGACACACGCCTAAGCATTCTCAAAGACATAGATATATAGAGGAACGCACACACGCCTAAGCATACAAAAACCTAAACACACACACACACACACACACACACACACACACACACACACACACACACACACACACACACACACACACACACACACACATACACACACACACCACATACACCTACACACACACCTACACACACACATACACACACACACATATACACACATACACACACACACACATACACACACACACACATGCATGTACAGAGAGAGAGAGAGAGAGAGAGAGAGAGAGAGAGAGAGAGAGAGAGAGAGAGAGAGAGAGAGAGAGAGAGAGAGAGAGAGAGAGAGAGAGAGAGAGAGAGAGAGAGAGAGAGAGAGAGAGAGAGAGAGAGAGAGAGAGAGAGAGAGAGAGAGAGAGAGCATTGTCTTTCACAATAAATATTCTCCAACTTATCGTCCATCTATAATATCCCTTTTCCCTTCACAAGGACTGCGTAATGATTGAGTAAAGAGATAAATAGTGTTTGTTCAGACACATAAAGATACTGTTTTGTTCCATCGTCACTTATTGTTTGGCCAAGTTTCTCCTATTACTAAACCCATCCTCACTTTTTCTTTACTAATAGCGCGACTTTCTTCTTCTTCTTCTTCTTCTTCTTCTTCTTCTTCTTCTTCTTCTTCTTCTTCTTCTTCTTCTTCTTCTTCTTCTTCTTCTTCTTCTTCTTCTTCTTCTTCTTCTTCAGGGAGATTACAGTCCCTACCACGCTTTCGCGTATCTGGGGACTAGCGATAAATAATATAAAGATTTGATCAGAAAGTTTACATAAAAGAAGGGAGGGTGGGGTCATAGGTCATAGGTCGGGGAACAAAATCTTTATTGTGTATGATTAAAACTGTTAGAACCCTAGTATAATCTCCCAATCCAATACAACGCACTAGCACAAACAGATTCGCCAAGTTGAAATCCAGGAGGAACAGTCAACGTCAAACTATCGCGAGGAAACTCATCAGTAGAGCCACTGTCCATGATTTAGATTTAGCACAAAATGTTGTTATGCATCATTATGCTGGTGCTTAGAACCATCTGATCTGACGCAGCACACTATGCAAAACACCAGGCTACTATGGTTGTACGTTTATGATCGTGTTACCAAGGTGGGAACCATATGGCAAGTGCATAAATGTTTACAATGACAAAAGGTCTTCGGTCTGTTTTTTGTGGGGGTTTAATTTTAGTAAGTTATTACTCCTGTTGCTAACAAACTGCAAAATAGTAATAATAGAGTCTCGATCTCGTTCATTTCTCTTTTTTTTTTCTCACAGGACTAAACATAAGATGATACAGAAGAGTCACACGGTGGAAACGTATTTCATAATTTTATTTGTGATAGATAGACATTAAACCAAAACAAACCCATTGCACAATTGCAACATTTCCTTTGAGTATCTGTTGTTGAGTTATTTCTTTTGTTTTGTTTGGTTTTTGGCTCACTTGTGTCAACGACACGAAAGTGAGTCTATGTTCTCATGCTACTTCGGTTTTCCGGGTGTCTATATGGATGTCTGTCTGTGTGGATGTGTGTCCGTCTGTGGCAACTTTAACGTTGTGCTTTTCTCGGTATCAAAAATCATCAATCAAACTTTGCACACAAATATATATTTATGTAAGCCTTCAAACAATGATGATTTGAAAAATGATATACATAAAACAAACATTGTAAACATTTAACATTTTAAATTAGTGGGTTTAGAGAGTATTATATCTATTCATTCATTCATTCACTAATTATAGCCAGAGATGGAGTTGCTTTCTTTATCAAAAGCTAGTTTAAGGCAATGATTTCACTAATTACTACATTTGAACTTTTCTTTTTCAGCTTTGAGAAATAAGAAAAGCAATAGAAGTAGAAAATCTTTGAACATTTCAACAGTTTATAAATAAGGTTTAAGCCATATAAAACAAATAAACAAGATACATTTAGAAGCAATGATGACATTCTAATTTTCCTTGGGGAAATTATTAGAGATATAGCAGCCTTTGACATAGATTGCTAGCAACAACTCGGATCAGACCTAGTTTTGCAGTACCTCCATGATCTGCTCAGATCATTGAATGATGATTGGTTGATGATTCGTCCCATATGTGCTGTTTTGCAGCTGAGTGGACGTAATACCTAACTTTCATTCAGATTGCTAGCAAAAAGAGCCAAGTTTGTAATCTTGGATGGAAGAGAGAGAGAGAGTCTCTTCAGACTTCAGATATTTCATTTTCCAATTCAGGCTATGACTATTCTTCCATTCTGTCCTTGGTTCTAATGCAGCATGTAACTAATACTATAACTGCAAGTTAGATTTGAAATTGGATAACGAAGTGCTTGCTTTTACACATGAAGACAGTGTTGTTCCAAAGGTATGGCCCTAAAAAAGAAAAACAATTGTTTTGTAGAGGTCAAGGCCGGTGCGTGGAAGAACATAGTTATCCGAACGATACTTACATGTGGAATGAGTGAGGAGATTTTCTAGGTATTGGGGCGTCAGGTTAGTGTGAACTTTATGCATTAAGACAGCTGTTTTGTACTGTAATTGATGTTCTAGCGGTAACATATCAAGTTCATGAAGCTTTTCTGAAGTTGACAGAGACGGATCTGGCAGGATTATGTTGACCGCTCTGACCGTAATGCTAGTTTTTTTCCAGGTGCTTTTGTGCAGCACAGGACCATACAGTGAATGCATAGTTGATGTGCAAGAGACAGTGGCCATAGAAACAAACATTGTACGTGCGTCTAGGTCCAGAACTGGAGTGAAGAGAGGAATCGTCTGCAAAAGAGATCACATGAAACCTTTGCGTTGGATATATACAATGGAAGATCGTTCATGAAAATACAGAAAAGTAATAGACCGAGGACAGATCCCTGGGGTACACCATATTTCACGTTGCCTGTAGAAGAGGACTCGCCATTACTAAAACCGTATTGTGTTCTATTATCCAGGTATGATGATATGAATGACAGGGAGTGCTGGTTTCTGAGATAGTGTCATAATATGTCGATAAGTATTGTGTGGTCGACAAGGTCAAAGGCTTTTCTTAGATCAAGAAAAACAGAACCAGTTAACTGATGCCTGTTTGTTTGCTGAGAGCCAATAATCACACAAACGGACAAGGGCTGTGTGACAAGAATGATGATGCCGAAAATCAGACTGAAGGGGATGAAGGAGGTTGAAGTTTTCTAGATATTTAGATAGGTGACTGTGGACGTGCTTTTCTAGGGGTTTTGATAGAACTGGCAGAAGTGAGAGAGAGAGAGAGAGAGAGAGAGGAGAGAGAGAGAGAGAGAGAGAGAGAGAGAGAGAGAGAGAGAGAGAGAGAGAGAGAGAGAGAGAGAGAGAGAGAGAGAGAGAGAGAGAGAGAGAGAGAGAGAGAGAGAGAGAGAGAGAAAAAACGAAAGAGAGAGATGTAGAGAGAGAAAACGAGAGAGAACGAACGAACGAACGAAATTTTATTGAGAGAGAGAGAGAGAGAGAGAGAGAGAGAGAGAGAGAGAGAGAGAGAGAGAGAGAGAGAGAGAGAGAGAGAGAGAGAGAGAGAGAGAGAGAGAGAGAGAGAGAGAGAGAGAGAGAGAGAGAGACAGACAGACAGACAGACAGACAGACAGGACAAACATACAGAGAGACAGACAAAGAGATAGAGAGACAAACAGACAGAGACAGACAAAGAGACAGAGAGACAGACATACAGCATACAGACAGAGAGACACACAGACAAACAAAGAGACAGACAGACAGAGAGACAGACAGCGAGACAGAGAGACAGACAGACAGCATACAGACAGACAGACAGTAGGACAGACAGACAGACAGACAGAGCAGTACGTGTCATTGCCATAACATGACACAAACGGAACATTTTACGATGATCACTTTTAGTGATTGTCAGTAGAGATGTACATGTAGTATAACACCACGCTATAGGCTTTATCCTGGTCCCTGGCTCCTGGGCCTGTAACTATGAGCGAAACTTACATTCAAGTCCATCTTTGAGCTGATCACGGATTAGCTGAGCCCTTCTGGAGTACTGTGAATTTGTTCTAGTCATGGCTGGGGGGGGGGGGGGGGGGGGGGGGGGGGGGGGGGGGGGGGGGGGGAGGGGGGGGTGGTGGGGGGGGGGGGGTTGGGGGGGGGGGGGGGGGGGGGGGGGGGGGGCAAACGTGGGTTTTATTATCTACTCTATTTTAGCCTATTCAATACAAAAAAGAGCTATTGAATACACAAAAACCCATTTAGTAGTGTCAATGTAAATATTAAATAGAAATAGTAAATAATCCAAAATATAGAAAAACTTAATTCATTACTGCGCTTTTCTATTCAATACTGTTCTTGTTATATTGAATAGAAAAGTGAAAAGTATTGAATAGAAAAGTGGAGTAATGAATTAAGAGCTTGTATCTATTCCATGCTTTGTAAAAATATTCTATACTTTGTAAAAAATATTCCATACTTTGTAAACAATATGCCATACTTTGTAAAAAATATTCCATACTTTGTAAAAAATATTCCATACTTTGTAAACAATATGCCATACTTTGTAAAAAAATATTCTATGCTTTGTAAAAAATATTCCATACTTTGTAAAAATATTCCATACTTTGTAAAAATATTCCATGCTTTGCAAAAGGCGGATTGAAGAAGAAGATATGCTTTAAAAACAAAGCAAACGAAACAAAACGATTGAGTGACACTGACAGACTTAAATGCAACCTCATTAATTGTGGCGTTGAATTTGAAGCAAGTCAAATGAAGTGGCAGGGGAGGCCAAGTGTAGTGGGTCTCAATATGGCTGCTCGGAACGATGGTTGGACTCAGTGTTGACCTTCAAGATTTGCATAAAGCCCTCATGTAGTCTTGGCGTCTCTGACAATAACCGTCAGATGGCTAGCCGAGAGAGTAGAGAATGAGTTTTGCATTCGAAACCAATTCTTTACTATTTAAGCTATTTAATAATACTTTACGGATAATATTGAATAGAAAGAGATGGTGGTATGAAAAGAGCATTATCTACTCTATATCCACAAGATGTATTGAATAGATATTGGAAGTATTTAATAGATTTGGGGGATATTGAATAAAGAATGGTTTGAAATTCATTTTATACTTTAGCGTTTTATTTTCTACTCTACTGAGTTTGAATCTATTCAATAGACCAAGCACATTATGGAATATTTTTTACAAAGTATGGAATATTATTGCAAAGCATGGAATATTTCTACAAAGTATGGAATATTTTTACAAAGTATGGAATATTTTTTACAAAGTATGGAATATTTTTACAAAGTATGGAATAGATACAAGCTCTTAATTGATTACTCCACTTTTCTATTCAATACTTTTCACTTTTCTATTCAATACTTTTCACTTTTCTATTCAATAGAACAAGAACAGTATTGAATAGAAAAGCGCAGTAATGAATTAAGTTTTTCTATATTTTGGATTATTTACTATTTCTATTTAATATTTACATTAACACTATTAAATAGGTTTTTGTGCATTCAGTAGCTCTTTTTCGTATTGAATAGGCTAAAATAGAGTAGATAATAAAACCACGTTTTTGACCACGGCTTTTCTAATTTCTAATACCTAGTTTATTTTTAGAATTGGATATTTCCGACTGCTCGAATATCAAGCACATGCGCGAGGGATATTTTTGGGCATATATTGTGTGTAGGATTTGCTTACTTATATTTCGTGAGTACAGAACTGATTGATTAATTGATTCATTTCTTTATTTATTCATTACTTATTTATCTATCATTTTAAAGGTGAAAATGGAAAATATATATGTAGGAAAATTGTTTAAAACTTTTTTGTCCCTATGTCTTTGAAGCGAACATTAAAACCAAAAACCAGTTATATGCGAACTTGGCATCTTGATCTATGTTCTAAAAAACATAAAGAGTGCTAGCTTAGTTTCTCCTCCTTATTAGGGAGGCAATGGCAGAATCCAGCCGAGGACAGCTGTTTCGACTCTAGGGAGTCTCATCAGCTCGGCACTGGATGGGGTCTTAACCTACCAAGGTGGAACTACTCTCCCCTCAACAAGAGGATTGTTCCACAAATGGAATGTCTCTTCCTGTACATTGGTAAAAGGCTAAAAAAAAACCACCCAGCACTCAAGTAAATTAGAAATGATAAAAATCGTACGTAAAAGTGTGAACATAAGAATGTTCCAAAATTGAAACTATGAAAAAATAAGCGACACGACCAGAGAGGGCCGGTGTCGTAGAGAATATTGTCGCCGTGAAATACGGTCGCTGCGACAGCATTTCACCGTAGATCCTATCGCTAGCGACACGATCTATGGTGAAATTCTGTCGCTGCCGTGAAATACGGTCGCCGCGACAGAATGTCACCGATGATCCTACCGCTAGCGACACGATTTATGGTGAAATACGGTCGTGACACTATTTCACCATAAAAACAGTCGTTCTATTTCATAGCAAATACACTATTTCACAGCAAAGACGATCGCTACGCGACACTATTTCACCATAAAAACAGTCGCTCTATCAACAATATTTCACGGCAAATACGGTCGCTTCCGCGACACTATTTCACAATAAAAACGGTCGCTACATTGAGCGACACTTTTTCACAAAAAATACGGTCGCTACTGCGAAAATATTTCACCGTAAATGCGGTCGCTTCCGCGACACTATTTCACGGCAAATGCGGTCGCTTCTGCTTCTGAAATAGTATCCAAACCGGTTTGGTAAAACCGTTTCGAAGAGGGTAAATAGGCATGACAATTTTCAGTTTACTGCTGGCACCGTTCCTCCAGCCTACAGGACTCAAAAGTTAGAGCATTTGAAATGCAATAATAGGAAAATAGCTTTTTAGAACATAGATCAAGATGCCAAGCTAGCATATAACTGGTTTTTGGTTTTAATGTTCGTTTCAAAGACATAGGGACAAAAAGTTTTAAAAAAATTTCCTATTATTGCATTTCAGTTGCTCTAACTTTTGAGTCCTGTAGGCTGGAGGAACGGTGCCAGCAGTAAACTGAAATTTTTCTCATACCTATACATATAAGAGGAAAGTTTAATGGTGTGTTTGTTTTTTCTTCTCCAATTCTTGTACGTTTATATATATAAACTTAGAATATAACTTAGAATGTAGATCGATAAAGCAATAAAGCGAAACGTCTCGTCAAAGTTTTGTTGTTGTTTTGATTTTTTCACTTAATATTTATATATAGGGGAAGACGGGGTAAAAAGCGCATGGGCGGGTAAGAAGCCCACCCCAATTATCTCATGAAATAAAGAAAATTTGTTCAAATTTGCCCATGAGACGAATGCTAGACATTAACGCTCGTCTCATGGGCAAAATGAGACTGAAATTTGCTTCATTTCATGAGATAATTGGGGTGGGCTTCTTACCCGCCCATGCGCTTTTTACCCCGTCTTCCCCTATATATATATATTCACTTCATAGTTGTTGGTGTTAATTCGATCTCATTTGGTGTAACTACCTATTTCTCTAAATTGTGTTATATTTATAGATTGTATCACTACTAGGAAATTTCATCTTAGGGTATTTTTTTTACTTCCCCAAAAAACATAATTTGATGTAAGCGTCGCTGAGAACCTTAACAGGGCCCATCACCCACTGACACATATTTCGCCTCAAGTTATTGTCAGTTTCATGTCGTCTGCTGTCTAATTTCTTTCCAAATTGTATTACTCCAAACGCTGAAAATTATCTTCTCAAATTGGAATTGTTTACATTCGATCAGTTTGAGTTTTAATTTTTTAGGTTAATTTGTTACTGAATTAAGTTTAACTGTTTTCATTTTATCTGTAGTAAACATTAGAAAGCTTAATCTTTTTTGACTCGACGCTTAGGCGCCCGTGGGCCTAAATGTGTATGTCGTGTGTCTAGTTCTACTGAAATGATCTATGACATCTCAAACGAACACTGTAATTATTGATTACTGAAAAACACAAAGTGCATATATATTGTCGTTTTCATTACTTGCACACCTTGAAATAAAGGCTGGGTTCCATAAACATCGTCAGGGGCCAGTTTAATGGATTGTGTTGACCCGAATCGAAAGCTCAAAACCAAATCTCGTTCTGAATTCAGAATTTAGATAGGTAACCGTCAGCCAAAGGCGACAGCCAAATAGGGTGCCTCACAAAAGATGGAATTTTCAGTGAAATGATGAAGGTTTCCGAAACAAGATGCGATTTGAGCGAAGGAAGAAGACTTTAATTAAAATGTTAAATGGGCGTTTGCATGTTGAGTTACTTTAATTTAAATGCGTTGAGATACGGAATCGATCACGCATGAAGTACGCCTCGACCGTCATGACGTACGTATCTTCCACCGTTTGTGTGTTTTTCACGCGAGAAATGACGATACGTAACGCATCTCATGCTTGACCGTGGAGTTAAAAAAGCCTAGTAACCCGTAATACAAAGCATCAGAGTAAAGAAAATGTTAAACAAGCAAAACACAAACATAACTTGTGATAAGTAGATGAGAATTCCGAAGAAAGGTGCTCCAGTAACACCCATACCTAGGCCTATATTAGGCTTAGTGTGTACAATAAGAAAAATTAAGCAAAACATAACAATTGCAAAGCTTAAATAAATATGGGCATATATGATGATGGAGAGCATCGAAGTAAACAAAAAGTTAACAAACAAATGAAAATAGAACTTAGGTTGAAAGGGATAAAAACAGTAATAAAGAAGAAAAACAACTACAAGAACACGCATCCATGGGCCTACATCAGACTTGGAACACATGTTATTAAAATGAAGTAAATAAATACACTGACAAAAAATCATATATAGGTACACCCAGTCACACCAAACTACTAACACATCAACAAGGAATGAAAGAGACAGCTGAAGAGAGAGAAAAAGAAGAAGAGCGAGAGAGAGGGGGAGGATTAGAGAGAGGGTGGGAGAGAGAGAGAGAGAGAGAGAGAGAGAGGGGGGGGGGGGGATAGCGTCCTGCTCATCTATCATCGTCATAATATGGCATAAACGAATCTTGGGACATTTTACGATGATCACGTTCAATGATGACAGTAAAGATATAATTATTATAATAGCATCCTATAGGGTTTACCCTGGTCCCTGGCTCCTGGTGAGGTCTGGCCTACTACTGGCTTTAGTTTATAGGATGTCTGCATCAGTGTCAATGTTGTGCTCTCCTTGCTCTAGCCAGGGGCAGGGACAAAGGAATGGTTGGCAAGATATGTATTTATAATGTTCAGCAGAGAGAGAGAGAGAGAGAGAGAGAGAGGGAGAGAGAGAGAGAGACAGAGAGAGAGAGAGAGAGAGAGAGAGAGAGAGGAGAGAGAGAGAGAGAGAGAGAGAGAGAGAGAGAGAGAGAGAGAGAGAGAGAGAGAGAGAGAGAGAGACAGAGAGAGAGAGAGACAGAGACAGACAGACAGGTAGATGTGCGTGCGTGTGTGCGTGCTTGCGTTTGTGTTTGCATGTATTTGTGTGATTGGATCCATTTGTTTTGTTTAATTAACACTTATAAATGTATCGAGTTCTTGTATTGTATGTGCGAAGTTTATATTGTTTATCATGTGTATGTTGAAAGGCGTATTACGCTCATTTATTTGTGTTCATTATAATTATTGTTTCTAATGTTTGCTTCTAATTGGTGCTTCTTTACATGTTGATAACCTATTTATTAATTATTGTTTCTAACGAAATTGAACAAAGGGTGAATACTCTCTTTCTAATTAACTCCCCTCCACCAAAGTTGATTACGATGCCAATCACCTAGCAGTGCGTGGGTCAGAACCAAAGTGAGACAAACAAAGCATCATTCTCAAAACATAATGTGCCAAGTTCGCCTTTATGACCCTCCACCCACACAGTACACATCAACAATGGTGGAGAGGACGACATACAAACAAATCAACATCTATCCAAGAGTGGCATAGCCTTCTAACCTTGAATATGTTACACATATTGTTTCTAACGCTTGTGTTGACTGATGCTTGTTTCTATGTTGAGTATTATTCACTTATTCTTGAATTGTGTTTAATGTATATACTTACTCATTTGTATTCTAGTGTTTAGTTCTTTGTACTGCGCTTTGAACTCCCTGCACGGGAGTAAAGCGCTTTACAAGTATCCATTATTATTATTATTATTATTATTATTATTATTATTATTATTATTATTATTGTTATTATTATTATTATTATTATTATTATTATTATTATTATAGACAGAAACAGACAGAGAGGCTTCAGACGCTTCAGAAACATATTCACAATGGCCCAATTAAGTCAGTCTTTATGTGAGTACTTTGAAACGGCGCTGATAAAGCAAACATATTAAATACTAATGGACACATAGAAACCAAAGCTATAATGTGAAGAAACGAAGATGACTGCTGGGTTCAATAAAATTCACAACAAATTAAAACAAAGTCGAACTTAAAACCCAGAAGAAACGGTTTAATGATAATTTTTTTTTTAAAAGAGCAAAACAAAACACGACGTTTCGGGTTCAACCCGTTGTCCAGTGCTAAAACTAGATATGACATAGTGACACACATGACGTAAAGACGTACACAACTTGTGATGCAATACAACAATTTTACGGTGGACAGTGACATCACTTAAGTAAAAATGATGACAAATAAACTTACGACGATTAATATGAAATAAAGATCTACCAGATTGCATTGTCCCAAACAGACAGTATTGTAGAAAAGTTCACTCTCTCTCTCTCTCTCTCTCTCTCTCTCTCTCTCTCTCTCTCTCTCTCTCTCTCTCTCTCTCTCTCTCTCTCTCTCTCTCTCTCTCTCTCTCTCTCTCTCTCTCTCTCTCTCTCTCTCTCTCTCTCTCTCTCTCTCTCTCTCTCTCTCTCTCTCTCTCTGTCTCTCTTCCGATTATTTCATTTCCCACTATCTATCCCATTCTCTATTAATTTTCTTGTACACCCTCTTGCTCTATGCATAAGGATAGCCTTATGTGCACATTCATCAGTGAGTATGACGTATTATCAAACTATGAAAGAACAAAGGAAAACAATTATATTATGAATATCTAGAATCAACTTCAATGCACTTGACACTACACGATCGATATGTAATACGATATACAATACACCCCCACCCCCATCCGCACTTCCACCACAAACACACACACACACACACACACACACACACACACACACACACACACACACACACACACACACACACACACACACACACACACACACACACACACAAGCCAGGGTCCGCTCCAAAACTGTTTTAAGAGCGGATATTCATCTCGCTGGGGCAGAATGTGCCCAGCTTGTGTGCAAAGTACATTTCTGTAAATTTTCTTTGGGCTCGCCCTGTGCCGTTCTGCCTGGCCTCTGGAAGTGTTCCTCGACCTGAGTGCTGTAACCAAGCCTGGCAGCACGGAGGTGTTCCTCACCACGCTCTGCAAGAGTCCGGTACGTCTCCCCCACATACAACATCATGGGCGAGGTGCTGCTGCACAGTGCGCAAATGACGACATAGATGACGTCGCTGGACTGGCAATTGAAATGCCGCCGCACCTCCACTGTGCCTTTTGGACCCTTGATGATGTTGGTAGCGTTGACGTGCCGGCAAATCTTGCACTTTCTTTGTTGGCAAGGGTGCGTCCCAGGGGTCGGATGTGAGACATCTGGAGGGAGACGTGAACGCACAAGGTGGTCCCTGAGATTTGTATCTTCAAGTCTGAGGCCACGGAGATGAAACGTTTTTTTCAGACACAAGGGTACCCTGACAACACCGTTGAAGCAGCACTGCAGAGAGCTAGCGACACCCCCAGAGCAGCCACCCTTCGTCCCACTGAGAGGCAATCAGTTGCGGAGAGCCGACCCGTGCTGTGCATTACATACCATCCTCACAACATCAAAGTGAAGAACATTCTTCTCAAAAACTTCACCATCATTCAAAATGACCCGCTTCTTCAAGAAGCATTTCCTGAGCCATCTCTTGTGGCATACAAGAGAGATACAAATCTCAGGGACCACCTTGTGCGTTTCAATTGCCAGTCCAGCGACGTCATCTATGTCGTCATTTGCGCACTGTGCAGCAGCACCTCGCCCATGATGTTGTATGTGGGGGAGATGTACCGGACTCTTGCAGAGCGTGGTGAGGAACACCTCCGTGCTGCCAGGCTTGGTTACAGCACTCAGGTCGGGGAACACTTCCAGAGGTCAGGGCACTGTATCGACCACCTCACCATGTGTGTCCTCTGGCAGAACGGCACAGGGCGAGCCCAAAGAAAATTTACAGAAATGTACTTTGCACACAAGCTGGGCACATTCTGCCCCAGCGGGATGAACATCCGCTCTTAAAACAGTTTTGGAGCGGACAATGGCTTGTGTGTGTGTGTGTGTGTGTGTGTGTGTGTGTGTGTGTGTGTGTGTGTGTGTGTGTGTGTGTGTGTGTGTGTGTGTGTGTGTGTGTGTGTGTGTGTGTGTGTGTGTGTGTGTGTGTGTGTGTGTGTGTGTGTGTGTCTCTCTCTCTCTCTCTCTCTCTCTCTCTCTCTCTCTCTCTCTCTCTCTCTCTCTCTCTCTCTCTCTGTGTGTGTGTCTCTGTGTCTCTCTGTGTCTGTGTGTGTCTCTGTGTGTGTGTGGTGTGTGTGTGTGTGTGTGTGTGTGTGTGTGTGTGTGTGTGTGTGTTTGTGGTGGAAGTGCGGATGGGGGTGTGGGTGTATTGTATATCGTATTACATATCGATCGTGTAGTGTCAAGTGCATTGAAGTTGATTCTAGATATTCATAATATAATTGTTTTCCTTTGTTCTTTCATAGTTTGAGAATACGTCATACTCACTGATGAATGTGCACATCAGGTTATCCTTATGATCATGCATAGAGCAAGAGGGTGTACAAGAAAATTAATAGAGAATGGGATAGATAGTGGGAAATGAAATAATCGGAAGAGAGAGAGAGAGAGAGAGAGAGAGAGAGAGAGAGAGAGAGAGAGAGAGAGAGAGAGAGAGAGAGAGGGGGAGAGAGAGAGAGAGAGAGAGAGAGAGAGAGAGAGAGAGAGAGAGAGAGAGAGAGAGAGAGAGAGAGAGAGAGAGAGAGAGAGAGAGAGAGAGAGAGAGAGAGAGAACTTTTCTACAATACTGTCTGTTTGGGACAATCCAATCTGGTAGATCTGTATTTCATATTAATCGTCGTAAGTTTATTTGTCATCATTTTTACTTAAGTGATGTCACTGTCCATCGTAAAATTTGTGTATTGCATCACAAGTTGTTTACGTCTTTACGTCATGTGTGTCACTATGTCATATCTATTTTTAGCACTGGACAACGGGTTGAACCCGAAACGTCGTGTTTTGTTTTGCTCTGGGTTTTTTTTTATATCATTAAACCGTTTCTTCTGGGTTTTAATTTCGACTTTGTTTTAATTTGTTGCAAAGCTATAATAATTGCATAAGGCAAAGAAAATAATTCAAGCTCAAGACAACACACATACACAGACGAACGCGCGCGCGCACGTACAAACACACGCACACTCTACACAATTGCGATGACTAGGTTGTTAACAAGAAGGAATGTTAAGCTTTTAGACTTTTGTACATGTGCCTCACATACAATAGTATTATATTATTACTATGATAATTATTACATTACCGTTATAATAACATTAGTATGGCAGCACAAGGACGCTAAAATACACTTTAGCTATGTTCTATTCCTTTACACGCACGAGGCAGACAGAGAGAGAAAGAACATTGTAATTTGTCCTGCTAAAGGGAATCCTGGGACGTTGCCTGGGAATAAGGAACATCATTCAAAAGGCAATAAGACGAGGGTGTGGGTTTTTGTGTGTGGGGGGGGGGGGGGTCTGCAGAAAGTTGAGTAATGGCCTGTATAATTATATTTTTTCAATTGTTTTCTTAACAAAATTACTTTAAATAAGAAAGAAAATCGATGACAAGAAAGGAAACGCACCTTCATGTTTTGTTGTATGTTTGTTCTTATTTCGTGCGACCCAAAGTCAAAAAAGGTATTTTTAAAACATACTATTTCGTCATATTCTATCGCAATTTGTCTAAGTAATGCTTAAAAAAAGAAGAATACATATTAAACAAAATGTATATACATTAATGTAATAAGACATTTTCACCTGTATGTATAGAAAGGGCTAAAGTGCTTCCAGGGATACAAGTTTTGTAGTGCGCCTCAGGGAAACAAGGGGGAGCGGGGGAGGAAATCATATTATCTCATCATTTTCTCCGCTCCTGAATAAAATAAAACTTACAGGAGACAACAAAACAAATACAAAGCATGATGGCAACGTCAGAGCATATACAATGTATTATAATAAAGAAGACAAAAAGAGATAATAGCGAAAGGAAGTGATTATTTTCTTGCCGCTTTCGCCATGTTTATTCATTTTATTTTAATCTATAATGTATATACTTTGTATGTAAAACACGGTGCATTGTCTGTTCTGTTGTAGCAGCAGCAGCAGTACTAGTAGCAGTAGTAATAGTAGTAGTAATAGTAGTAGTAGTAGTAGTAGTAGTAGTAGCAGCAGCAGCAGCAGCAGCAGCAGCAGCAGCAGCAGCAGCAGCAGCAGCAGCAGTAGTAGTAGTAGTAGCAGCAGTAGCAGCAGCAGCAGCAGCAGCAGCAGCAGCAGCAGCAGCAGCAGCAGCAGCAGCAGCAGCAGCAGCAGCAGCAGCAGCAGCAGCAGCAGTAGTAGTAGTAGTAGTAGTAGTAGTAGTAGTAGTAGTAGTAGTAGCAGCAGCAGCAGCAGCAGCAGCAGCAGCAGCAGCAGTAGTAGTAGTAGTAGTAGTAGTAGTAGTAGTAGTAGTAGTAGTAGTAGTAGTAGTAGTAGTAGTAGTAGTAGGAGCAGAGGAGCAGCAGCAGAGCAGTAGCAGCAGCAAGTAACAACAGTAGTAGTAGTAGTAGTAGTAGTAGTAGTAGTAGTAGTAGTAGTAGTAGCAGCAGCAGCAGCAGCAGCAGCAGTAGTAGTAGTAGTAGTAGTAGTAGTAGCAGCAGCAGCAGCAGCAGTAGTAGTAGTAGTAGTAGTAGTAGCAGCAGCAGCAGCAGCAGCAGCAGCAGCAGTAGTAGTAGTAGTAGTAGTAGTAGTAGTAGTAGCAGCAGCAGCAGCAGCAGCAGCAGCAGCAGCAGCAGCAGCAGCAGTAGCAGTAGTAGCAGTAGTAGTAGTAGTAGTAGTAGTAGTAGTAGCAGCAGCAGCAGCAGTAGTAGTAGTAGTAGTAGTAGTAGTAGTAGTAGTAGTAGTAGTAGTAGTAGTAGTAGTAGCAGCAGCAGCAGCAGCAGCAGCAGCAGCAGCAGCAGTAGTAGTAGTAGTAGTAGTAGTAGTAGTAGTAGTAGTAGTAGTAGTAGTAGTAGTAGTAGTAGTAGTAGTAGTAGTAGTAGTAGTAGTAGTAGTAGTAGTAGTAGCAGCAGCAGCAGTAGTAGTAGCAGCAGCAGCAGCAGTAGTAGTAGTAGTAGTAGTAGTAGTAGTAGTAGTAGTAGTAGTAGTAGTAGTAGTAGTAGTAGTAGTAGTAGTAGTAGTAGTAGTAGTAGTAGTAGTAGTAGTAGTAGCAGCAGCAGCAGCAGCAGCAGCAGTAGTAGTAGTAGTAGTAGTAGTAGCAGCAGCAGCAGCAGCAGCAGTAGTAGTAGTAGTAGTAGTAGTAGTAGTAGTAGTAGTAGTAGTAGTAGTAGTAGTAGTAGTAGTAGTAGTAGTAGTAGTAGTAGTAGTAGTAGTAGTAGTAGTAGTAGTAGTAGTAGTAGTAGTAGCAGCAGCAGCAGCAGCAGCAGAAGCAGCAGTAACAGTAGCAATAGCAGTAACATTATTATTATTATTATTATTATTATTATTATTATTATTATTATTAGTATTATTAGTAGTAGTAGTAGTAGTAGTAGTAGTAGTAGTAGTAGTAGTAGTAGTAGTAGTAGTAGTAGTAGTAGTAGTAGCTGTTGTTGGTGTTGTTGGTGTTGTTGGTGTTGATGATGTTGTTATTGTGGTGCTGATATTGTTGGTGTTATCGCTGAACATATACAACAACTGATAACATGGACACATAGGAGATATAATCATGTCTCATATCCTGAACCCCACTAGCTTAAGGTCTCAATACAATTTAACATGTTTAACTCTTTCCCCATGGCAATACAGTCATATGGAAGTCATATTATTATGCATTAGGTATTAGGTACATTATAGTCACAGAGGCGTCTCTGTGAAGTTCGGGTTGCTCCCACCTGGAGAGTGCATCAGCCTGAGGCACGCCACCCAATTTTATTTATTCTAAAAAAAATGTGCATGCGATTGTTGTGTGACTGATGAGGAAGGAAGGGGGGGGGGGGGGGGGGGGGGGGTTAAAATGTGACCAAGTGACAACTTTGCCACTGAGCTTAATGTATGCTAAGTGCATCGTCTCATCCGAAAGACTCCACGTTCAGACCGTAAGGCCTAATGCAAAATGACAGGAAAAGTCCCATCTCGGGTTTACTTGACACGAGTTTTACTTGACCACTGTGCCAGTCTACACTCTATTGTGACTGGCCTATCACTGCGTTGCCATGGGGACAGAGTGAAAATATATTAACGTATACTGAAACCATTAGTGGCTCAGTCAGATGAGACTTGGCCATCCATCCTTTCCTGCTGTCTGTCTATGTCCACTCGACAGATACCACACTATGCGTACAGTCCCACAGTCCTTCATTTCATGCCTTCATTTTCTTCTTTTTGTATTCATGGTACTTTCCAGATAGGAATACCTTCCCCGTAAAACATGAACATGCGTGTTCTCACCTCTCCCAAGAGGTTATGTTTTATGTTTGATTTATGTTCTGCCTGTGTGATAATCATATATCTGGGTGTTTTTTATCAGCATGGTCGTTCTGTATGTTTGAAAACATCATAACGCAAAAAAAAATTATATGGCCCGCTACACTTATGCGATTCGATCTCAATGTGATGCGATTGTGAGGATGTCTGTGAGTGGTGTTTCACGTGAAATACTTCCGTCTTAAAATACCTCTACTATATTCGCTGACTGTGCTCAGGTAGGCCCCAATACATGAATCAAATCAAATGTCTGATGCAAACATAGATTCCTGTACGGGGGACTACACACACAGTGAACAAAACTACAAGCATTTCATCCGATTCATTTAGACAGTTGAATTTCACGAGAATCATGCCTCATAAATGTCAAATCGCATCGCATTGGGATCGAATCGTGTGTAGTGTAGAGAGCCCTTTAGCTGAACATACCTAGCTACATTTCCCCTTTGGAATTTATGGGACATCTTATCGCCATCTTTCTTCTTCGAACATTATTCCATTGAACGTGTTAATGTGGGTGTTTTTTTTATGAAAGCTATTACTTGAAGTTCCATTATGCGTAAGTTAAAACATCAAAACACGCGGCTTTCGCATTTTTTGTGTTCACTGTCACACAAACCTCTCTCATCATCAAAGCCTTTTCCTTCACTGAGATTTGTGTGGACAAAAACAATCACATTGCCTTGCTCTAACGAAAGCAAAACCTATATAAAAAAACATTTTTTGCAATGTATTCATATGCAAAAATGCGTGTATTGTTATAAATTCGGGACTTTCCTGGTGTTGCACTGCCTCCGGGAATTGCCTCCATGATCGTTCCCACCATCTTCGCAAGCGAAGGCGTGACCATGTCACACCACTCCTCAGGGAGCTGCCACTGGCTACCAGTGCAGTTTCGTTTAGAGTACAAACTGGCAGTCCTTGCATTCCGCCGCTTTGAACAGACCCTACCATCCTACCTCTCAAGTGCTCTCCAAACTTACACTCCTTCTCGCTCACTCCGATCTTCCCATGCCAAACTGTTGAAATTAAAGTGAAATTAAAGTCTTTTGGACAACGCAGTTTTA
>CM065682.1:68084329-68111829 GCA_017654935.2 Phymorhynchus buccinoides | reverse complement strand
GTTATAGTAAAGTATGATGTGAAAATGTAATGCTGATGTCAGTGTGTTATAGTAAAGTATGATGTGAAAATGTAATGCTGATGTCAGTGTGTTATAGTAAAGTATGATGTGAAAATGTAATGCTGATGTCAGTGTGTTATAGTAAAGTATGATGTGAAAATGTAATGCTGATGTCAGTGTGTTATAGTAAAGTATGATGTGAAAATGTAATGCTGATGTCAGTGTGCTATAGTAAAGTATGATGTGAAAATGTAATGCTGATGTCAGTGTGTTATAGTAAAGTATGATGTGAAAATGTAATGCTGATGTCAGTGTGCTATAGTAAAGTATGATGTGAAAATGTAATGCTGATGTCAGTGTGTTATAGTAAAGTATGATGTGAAAATGTAATGCTGATGTCAGTGTGTTATAGTAAAGTATGATGTGAAAATGTAATGCTGATGTCAGTGTGCTATAGTAAAGTATGATGTGAAAATGTAATGCTGATGTCAGTGTGCTATAGTAAAGTATGATGTGAAAATGTAATGCTGATGTCAGTGTGCTATAGTAAAGTATGATGTGAAAATGTAATGCTGATGTCAGTGTGCTATAGTAAAGTATGATGTGAAAATGTAAAGCTGATGTCAGTGTGTTATAGTAAAGTATGATGTGAAAATGTAATGCTGATGTCAGTGTGTTATAGTAAAGTATGATGTGAAAATGTAATGCTGATGTCAGTGTGCTATAGTAAAGTATGATGTGAAAATGTAATGCTGATGTCAGTGTGCTATAGTAAAGTATGATGTGAAAATGTAATGCTGATGTCAGTGTGTTATAGTAAAGTATGATGTGAAAATGTAATGCTGATGTCAGTGTGCTATAGTAAAGTATGATGTGAAAATGTAATGCTGATGTCAGTGTGTTATAGTAAAGTATGATGTGAAAATGTAATGCTGATGTCAGTGTGTTATAGTAAAGTATGATGTGAAAATGTAATGCTGATGTCAGTGTGCTATAGTAAAGTATGATGTGAAAATGTAATGCTGATGTCAGTGTGTTATAGTAAAGTATGATGTGAAAATGTAATGCTGATGTCAGTGTGTTATAGTAAAGTATGATGTGAAAATGTAATGCTGATGTCAGTGTGTTATAGTAAAGTATGATGTGAAAATGTAATGTTGATGTCAGTGTGTTATAGTAAAGTATGATGTGAACATGTAATGCTGATGTCAGTGTGTTATAGTAAAGTATGATGTGAAAATGTAATGCTGATGTCAGTGTGCTATAGTAAAGTATGATGTGAAAAAGTAATGCTGATGTCAGTGTGTTATAGTAAAGTATGATGTGAAAATGTAATGTTGATGTTAGTGTGTTATAGTAAAGTATGATGTGAAAATGTAATGTTGATGTAAGTGTGTTATAGTAAAGTATGATGTGAAAATGTAATGCTGATGTCAGTGTGCTATAGCAAAGTATGATGTGAAAATGTAATGCTGATGTCAGTGTGCTATAGTAAAGTATGATGTGAAAATGTAATGCTGATGTCAGTGTACTATAGCAAAGTATGATGTGAAAATGTAATGCTGATGTCAGTGTGTTATAGTAAAGTATGATGTGAAAATGTAATGCTGATGTCAGTGTGCTATAGTAAAGTATGATGTGAAAATGTAATGCTGATGTCAGTGTGTTATAGTAAAGTATGATGTGAAAATGTAATGCTGATGTCAGTGTGTTATAGTAAAGTATGATGTGAAAAAGTAATGCTGATGTCAGTGTGCTATAGTAAAGTATGATGTGAAAATGTAATGCTGATGTCAGTGTGCTATAGCAAAGTATGATGTGAAAATGTAATGCTGATGTCAGTGTGTTATAGTAAAGTATGATGTGAAAATGTAATGCTGATGTCAGTGTGCTATAGTAAAGTATGATGTGAAAATGTAATGCTGATGTAAGTGTGTTATAGTAAAGTATGATGTGAAAATGTAATGCTGATGTCAGTGTGCTATAGCAAAGTATGATGTGAAAATGTAATGCTGATGTCAGTGTGTTATAGCAAAGTATGATGTGAAAATGTAATGCTGATGTCAGTGTGTTATAGTAAAGTATGATGTGAAAATGTAATGCTGATGTCAGTGTGCTATAGTAAAGTATGATGTGAAAATGTAATGCTGATGTCAGTGTGCTATAGTAAAGTATGATGTGAAAATGTAATGCTGATGTCAGTGTGTTATAGCTAAAGTATGATGTGAAAAAGTAATGCTGATGTCAGTGTGTTATAGTAAAGTATGATGTGAAAATGTAATGCTGATGTCAGTGTGCTATAGCAAAGTATGATGTGAAAATGTAATGCTGATGTCAGTGTGCTATAGTAAAGTATGATGTGAAAATGTAATGCTGATGTCAGTGTGTTATAGTAAAGTATGATGTGAAAATGTAATGCTGATGTCAGTGTGTTATAGTAAAGTATGATGTGAAAATGTAATGCTGATGTCAGTGTGCTATAGTAAAGTATGATGTGAAAATGTAATGCTGATGTCAGTGTGCTATAGCAAAGTATGATGTGAAAATGTAATGCTGATGTCAGTGTGCTATAGTAAAGTATGATGTGAAAATGTAATGCTGATGTCAGTGTGTTATAGTAAAGTATGATGTGAAAAAGTAATGCTGATGTCAGTGTGCTATAGTAAAGTATGATGTGAAAATGTAATGCTGATGTCAGTGTGCTATAGCAAAGTATGATGTGAAAATGTAATGCTGATGTCAGTGTGTTATAGTAAAGTATGATGTGAAAATGTAATGCTGATGTCAGTGTGTTATAGTAAAGTATGATGTGAAAATGTAATGCTGATGTCAGTGTGCTATAGCAAAGTATGATGTGAAAATGTAATGCTGATGTCAGTGTGCTATAGCAAAGTATGATGTGAAAATGTAATGCTGATGTCAGTGTGCTATAGTAAAGTATGATGTGAAAATGTAATGCTGATGTCAGTGTGTTATAGTAAAGCATGATGTGAAAAAGTAATGCTGATGTCAGTGTGCTATAGTAAAGTATGATGTGAAAATGTAATGCTGATGTCAGTGTGTTATAGTAAAGTATGATGTGAAAAAGTAATGCTGATGTCAGTGTGTTATAGTAAAGTATGATAGTGTGAAAAGTAATGCTGATGTCAGTGTGTTATAGTAAAGTATGATGTGAAAATGTAATGCTGATGTCAGTGTGCTATAGCAAAGTATGATGTGAAAATGTAATGCTGATGTCAGTGTGTTATAGTAAAGTATGATGTGAAAAAGTAATGCTGATGTCAGTGTGTTATAGTAAAGTATGATGTGAAAATAGTAATGCTGATGTCAGTGTGCTATAGCAAAGTATGATGTGAAAATGTAATGCTGATGTCAGTGTGCTATAGCAAAGTATGATGTGAAAAAGTAATGCTGATGTCAGTGTGTTATAGTAAAGTATGATGTGAAAATGTAATGCTGATGTCAGTGTGTTATAGTAAAGTATGATGTGAAAATGTAATGCTGATGTCAGTGTGTTATAGTAAAGTATGATGTGAAAATGTAATGCTGATGTCAGTGTGCTATAGCAAAGTATGATGTGAAAATGTAATGCTGATGTCAGTGTGCTATAGTAAAGTATGATGTGAAAATGTAATGTTGATGTCAGTGTGTTATAGTAAAGTATGATGTGAAAAAGTAATGCTGATGTCAGTGTGTTATAGTAAAGTATGATGTGAAAAAGTAAAGTATGATGTGAAATGATGTGAAAATGTAATGTTGATGTCAGTGTGTTATAGTAAAGTATGATGTGAAAAAGTAATGCTGATGTCAGTGTGCTATAGCAAAGTATGATGTGAAAATGTAATGCTGATGTCAGTGTGTTATAGTAAAGTATGATGTGAAAAAGTAATGCTGATGTCAGTGTGCTATAGTAAAGTATGATGTGAAAAAGTAATGCTGATGTCAGTGTGTTATAGTAAAGTATGATGTGAAAAAGTAAAGCTGATGTCAGTGTGTTATAGTAAAGTATGATGTGAAAAAGTAAAGCTGATGTCAGTGTGCTATAGTAAAGTATGATGTGAAAAAGTAATGCTGATGTCAGTGTGCTATAGCAAAGTATGATGTGAAAAAGTAAAGCTGATGTCAGTGTGCTATAGTAAAGTATGATGTGAAATGTGAAAAAGTAAAAAAACAAAAAACCCGAACAACAAGAAACTGCACAATAAAAAAGACATTTCAAGACTGAAGCCATTTTTTTTACCGACCCTAGCCTATAACTTCTTCTTCTTCTTCTTCTTCTTCTTCTGCTTTCCCAAGCCGTATGGCCATAATGGGTAAAGCACGTATGTGTCCGGTTTTCAGTTTTCACTGGTCTCGCCACCGCGAACAGCCGACATTCTGATTTCGGAGGAGCTCAAAGGAGAACAAAATATTTGTAATATTTGTTTTTTAAAGGCAGGAGAATGGGCCAATAAGTCAGAAAGATAGTAGATGATGGAAAGCAAAGGGAAAAGGCAGAGTCGAAGAGAGTGGCAGATTTGAGGAAGTTACAAGCACAGAACTTCCAGAAGGTGGAGGAACTATTTTTTACGAAAGACCCCCAGAATCCCCACGGGGAGAGACTAGTGGAGGGGGCGGGGTCGTCCAGCTCCCCGTATGGAGGCATGAGGCATCCACCCACTGCCCCAAGCCTAAAACAATCACCTATACCTAATCAACGTATTGAAAAATACAATAATTAGGTCCTATACAAGGAGGATTCATTGAATTTCAGGCGCACGCCAAATCATTTAGATTGCACTTACGAATAACACATCTTATTATGTAGTCATAAATCACCTATCTGAAGTGATGAATACCCACTATTGGTAAGGAAAACGTGTAACATAATTCGAGACTAGAAGGCTATGCCATTCTTGAATGAATATTGATTTGTTTGTGCACTGTTTCTCTCCACCACTGTTGTTGTGTACTGTGTGGGTAATAGTCACATATGGGCAGGACTGGGTCATCCTTTTTTTAAAATTAAAGGATGAACTTGGGTCTGTATTCATGTGGCTGTTGCTTACGCTTTGCTAGGAGAATTGGTGCCGAAAATAACTCTGGAGAAGGGAGTTAATTACATAGAGTTACCTTTCCTTATTTCACCATTATCCTCTCTCCTTGCCTCACTACTTCTATCGTTGTGCGACTGTTGATACGTGTGTTGAACTATAACTACACAAGGCTTGTGACAGTTGGAGGGAAGCTGGCAAGTGACTGCATGGAACATACACAAACAACAAGACACAGATGAATGGAACGGCAACAGTCCTACCAATCATTAACCAGCCGCGTAACGAAAGCTGGTTCATGTTTTTTCTCTGAGCAGTCTGTTTGTTCCTACCTATGTGTCTATCTATGTGTCTATCTATGTGTCTATCTATGTGTCTATCTATGTATCTGTCTATGTGTCTATCTATGTGTATATCTATGTATCTGTCTATGTGTCTGTCTATGTGTCTATCTATGTGTCTGTCTATGTGTGTGTCTATCTATGTGTCTATCTATGTGTCTATCTATGTGTCTATCTATGTGTCTATCTATGTGTCTATCTATGTGTCTATCTATGTGTCTATCTATGTGTCTATCTATGTGTCTATCTATGTGTCTATCTATGTGTCTATCTAATCTGTCTATGTGTCTATCTATGTGTCTATCTATGTGTCTATCTATGTGTCTGTCTATGTGTCTATCTATGTGTCTATCTATGTGTCTATCTATGTGTCTATCTATGTGTCTATCTATGTGTCTATCTATGTGTCTATCTATGTGTCTATCTATGTGTCTATCTATGTGTCTATCTATGTGTCTATCTATGTGTCTATCTATGTGTCTATCTATGTGTCTATCTATGTGTCTATCTATGTGTCTATCTATATGTCTATCTATGTGTCTATCTATATGTGTCTATCTATGTGTCTATCTATGTGTCTATCTATGTGTCTATCTATGTGTCTATCTATGTGTCTATCTATGTGTCTATCTCATGTCTATCTATATGTGTCTATCTATGTGTCTATCTATGTGTCTATCTATGTGTCTATCTATGTGTCTATCTATGTGTCTATCTATGTGTCTATCTATGTGTCTATCTATGTGTCTATCTATGTGTCTATCTATGTGTCTATCTATGTGTCTATCTATGTGTCTATCTATGTGTCTATCTATGTGTCTATCTATGTGTCTATCTATGTGTCTATCTATGTGTCTATCTATGTGTCTATCTATGTGTCTAACCTATGTGTCTATCTATATGTCTATCTATGTGTCTATCTATGTGTCTATCTATGTGTCTATCTATGTGTCTATCTATGTGTCTATCTATGTGTCTATCTATGTGTCTATCTATGTGTCTATCTATGTGTCTATCTATGTGTCTATCTATATGTCTATCTATGTGTCTATCTATGTGTCTATCTATGTGTCTATCTATGTGTCTATCTATGTGTCTATCTATGTGTCTATCTATGTGTCTATCTATGTGTCTATCTATGTGTCTATCTATATGTCTATCTATGTGTCTATCTATGTGTCTATCTATGTGTCTATCTATGTGTCTATCTATGTGTCTATCTATGTGTCTATCTATGTGTCTATCTATGTGTCTATCTATGTGTCTATCTATGTGTCTATCTATGTGTCTATCTATGTGTCTATCTATGTGTCTATCTATGTGTCTATCTATGTGTCTATCTATGTGTCTATCTATGTGTCTATCTATGTGTCTATCTATGTGTCTATCTATGTGTCTATCTATGTGTCTATCTATGTGTCTATCTATGTGTCTATCTATGTGTCTATCTATGTGTCTATCTATGTGTCTATCTATGTGTCTATCTATGTGTCTATCTATGTGTCTATCTATGTGTCTATCTATGTGTCTATCTATGTGTCTAACCTATGTGTCTATCTATATGTCTATCTATGTGTCTATCTATGTGTCTATCTATGTGTCTATCTATGTGTCTATCTATATGTCTATCTATGTGTCTATCTATGTGTCTATCTATGTGTCTATCTATGTGTCTATCTATGTGTCTATCTATGTGTCTATCTATGTGTCTATCTATGTGTCTATCTATGTGTCTATCTATGTGTCTATCTATGTGTCTATCTATGTGTCTATCTATGTGTCTATCTATGTGTCTATCTATGTGTCTATCTATGTGTCTATCTATGTGTCTATCTATGTGTCTATCTATGTGTCTATCTATGTGTCTATCTATGTGTCTATCTATGTGTCTATCTATGTGTCTATCTATGTGTCTATGATGTCTATGTGTCTATCTATGTGTCTATCTATGTGTCTATCTATGTGTCTATCTATGTGTCTATCTATGTGTCTATGTATGTGTCTATGTCTATCTATGTGTCTATCTATGTGTCTATCTATGTGTCTATCTATGTGTCTATCTATGTGTCTATCTATGTGTCTATCTATGTGTCTATCTATGTGTCTATCTATGTGTCTATCTATGTGTCTATCTATGTGTCTATCTATGTGTCTATCTATGTGTCTATCTATGTGTCTATCTATGTGTCTATCTATGTGTCTATCTATGTGTCTATCTATGTGTCTATCTATGTGTCTATCTATGTGTCTATCTATGTGTCTATCTATGTGTCTATCTATGTGTCTATCTATGTGTCTATCTATGTGTCTATCTATGTGTCTATCTATGTGTCTATCTATGTGTCTATCTATGTGTCTATCTATGTGTCTATCTATGTGTCTATCTATGTGTCTATCTATGTGTCTATCTATGTGTGTCTATCTATGTGTCTATCTATGTGTCTATCTATGTGTCTATCTATGTGTCTATCTATGTGTCTATCTATGTGTCTATCTATGTGTCTATCTATGTGTCTATCTATGTGTCTATCTATGTGTCTATCTATGTGTCTATCTATGTGTCTATCTATGTGTCTATCTATGTGTCTATCTATGTGTCTATCTATGTGTCTATCTATGTGTCTATCTATGTGTCTATCTATGTGTCTATCTATGTGTCTATCTATGTGTCTATCTATGTGTCTATCTATGTGTCTATCTATGTGTCTATCTCACATGTCTGTCTATGTGTCTATCTATGTGTCTATCTATGTGTCTATCTATGTGTCTATCTATGTGTCTATCTATGTGTCTATCTATGTGTCTATCTATGTGTCTATCTATGTGTCTATCTGTGTCTATCTATGTGTCTATCTATGTGTCTATCTATGTGTCTATCTATGTGTCTATCTATGTGTCTATCTATGTGTCTATCTATGTGTCTATCTATGTGTCTATCTATGTGTCTATCTATGTGTCTATCTATGTGTCTATCTAGTGTCTATCTATGTGTCTATCTATGTGTCTATCTATATGTCTATCTATGTGTCTATCTATATGTCTATCTATGTGTCTATCTATGTGTCTATCTATGTGTCTATCTATGATGTCTATCTATGTGTCTATCTATGTGTCTATCTATGTGTCTATCTATGTGTCTATCTATGTGTCTATCTATGTGTCTATCTATGTGTCTATCTATGTGTCTATCTATGTGTCTATCTATGTGTCTATCTATGTGTCTATCTATGTGTCTATCTATGTGTCTATCTATGTGTCTATCTATGTGTCTATCTATGTGTCTATCTATGTGTCTATCTATGTGTCTATCTATGTGTCTATCTATGTGTCTATCTATGTGTCTATCTATGTGTCTATCTATGTGTCTATCTATGTGTCTATCTATGTGTCTATCTATGTGTCTATCTATGTGTCTATCTATGTGTCTATCTATGTGTCTATCTATGTGTCTATCTATGTGTCTATCTATGTGTCTATCTATGTGTCTATCTATGTGTCTATCTATGTGTCTATCTATGTGTCTATCTATGTGTCTATCTATGTGTCTATCTATGTGTCTATCTATGTGTCTATCTATGTGTCTATCTATGTGTCTATCTATGTGTCTATCTATGTGTCTATCTATGTGTCTGTCTATGTGTCTATCTATGTGTCTATCTATGTGTCTATCTATGTGTCTATCTATGTGTCTATCTATGTGTCTATCTATGTGTCTATCTATGTGTCTATCTATGTGTCTATCTATGTGTCTATCTATGTGTCTATCTATGTGTCTATCTATGTGTCTATCTATGTGTCTATCTATGTGTCTATCTATGTGTCTATCTATGTGTCTATCTATGTGTCTATCTATGTGTCTATCTATGTGTCTATCTATGTGTCTATCTATGTGTCTATCTATGTGTCTATCTATGTGTCTATCTATGTGTCTATCTATGTGTCTATCTATGTGTCTATCTATGTGTCTATCTATGTGTCTATCTATGTGTCTATCTATGTGTCTATCTATGTGTCTATCTATGTGTCTATCTATGTGTCTATCTATGTGTCTATCTATGTGTCTATCTATGTGTCTATCTATGTGTCTATCTATGTGTCTATCTATGTGTCTATCTATGTGTCTATCTATGTGTCTATCTATGTGTCTATCTATGTGTCTACTATGTGTCTATATGATGTCTATATATGTGTCTATCTATGTGTCTATCTATGTGTCTATCTATGTGTCTATCTATGTGTCTATCTATGTGTCTATCTATGTGTCTATCTATGTGTCATCTATGTGTCTATCTATGTGTCTATCTATGTGTCTATCTATGTGTCTATCTATGTGTCTATCTATGTGTCTATCTATGTGTCTATCTATGTGTCTATCTAGTGTCTATCTATGTGTCTATCTATGTGTCTATCTATGTGTCTATATATATATGTGTCTATCTATGTGTCTATCTATGTGTCTATCTATGTGTCTATCTATGTGTCTATCTATGTGTCTATCTATGTGTCTATCTATGTGTCTATCTATGTGTCTATCTATGTGTCTATCTATGTGTCTATCTATGTGTCTATCTATGTGTCTATCTATGTGTCTATCTATGTGTCTATCTATGTGTCTATCTATGTGTCTATCTATGTGTCTATCTATGTGTCTATCTATGTGTCTATCTATGTGTCTATCTATGTGTCTATCTATGTGTCTATCTATGTGTCTATCTATGTGTCTATGTGTCTATCTATGTGTCTATCTATGTGTCTATCTATGTGTCTATCTATGTGTCTATCTATGTGTCTATCTATGTGTCTATCTATGTGTCTATCTATGTGTCTATCTATGTGTCTATCTATGTGTCTATCTATGTGTCTATCTATGTGTCTATCTATATGTCTATCTATGTGTCTATCTATGTGTCTATCTATGTGTCTATCTATGTGTCTATCTATGTGTCTATCTATGTGTCTATCTATGTGTCTATCTATGTGTCTATCTATGTGTCTATCTATGTGTCTATCTATGTGTCTATCTATGTGTCTATCTATGTGTCTATCTATATGTCTATCTATGTGTCTATCTATGTGTCTATCTATGTGTCTATCTATGTGTCTATCTATGTGTCTATCTATGTGTCTATCTATGTGTCTATCTATGTGTCTATCTATGTGTCTATCTATGTGTCTATCTATGTGTCTATCTATGTGTCTATCTATGTGTCTATCTATGTGTCTATCTATGTGTCTATCTATGTGTCTATCTATGTGTCTATCTATGTGTCTATATCTATGTGTCTATCTATGTGTCTATCTATGTGTCTATCTATGTGTCTATCTATGTGTCTATCTATGTGTCTATCTATGTGTCTATCTATGTGTCTATCTATGTGTCTATCTATGTGTCTATCTATGTGTCTATCTATGTGTCTATCTAGATGTCTATCTATGTGTCTATCTATGTGTCTATCTATGATGTCTATCTATGTGTCTATCTATGTGTCTATCTATGTGTCTATCTATGTGTCTATCTATGTGTCTATCTATGTGTCTATCTATGTGTCTATCTATGTGTCTATCTATGTGTCTATCTATGTGTCTATCTATGTGTCTATCTATGTGTCTATCTATGTGTCTATCTATGTGTCTATCTATGTGTCTATCTATGTGTCTATCTATGTGTCTATCTATGTGTCTATCTATGTGTCTATCTATGTGTCTATCTATGTGTCTATCTATGTGTCTATCTATGTGTCTATCTATGTGTCTATCTATGTGTCTATCTATGTGTCTATCTATGTGTCTATCTATGTGTCTATCTATGTGTCTATCTATGTGTCTATCTATGTGTCTATCTATGTGTCTATCTATGTGTCTATCTATGTGTCTATCTATGTGTCTATCTATGTGTCTATCTATGTCTATCTATGTCTATCTATGTGTCTATCTATGTGTCTATCTATGTGTCTATCTATGTGTCTATCTATGTGTCTATCTATGTGTCTATCTATGTGTCTATCTATGTGTCTATCTATGTGTCTATCTATGTGTCTATCTATGTGTCTATCTATGTGTCTATCTATGTGTCTATCTATGTGTCTATCTATGTGTCTATCTATGTGTCTATCTATGTGTCTATCTATGTGTCTATCTATGTGTCTATCTATGTGTCTATCTATGTGTCTATCTATATGTCTATCTATGTGTCTATCTATGTGTCTATCTATGTGTCTATCTATGTGTCTATCTATGTGTCTATCTATGTGTCTATCTATGTGTCTATCTATGTGTCTATCTATGTGTCTATCTATGTGTCTATCTATGTGTCTATCTATGTGTCTATCTATGTGTCTATCTATGTGTCTATCTATGTGTCTATCTATGTGTCTATCTATGTGTCTATCTATGTGTCTATCTATGTGTCTATCTATGTGTCTATCTATGTGTCTATCTATGTGTCTATCTATGTGTCTATCTATGTGTCTATCTATGTGTCTATCTATGTGTCTATCTATGTGTCTATCTATGTGTCTATCTATGTGTCTATCTATGTGTCTATCTATGTGTCTATCTATGTGTCTATCTATGTGTCTATCTATGTGTCTATCTATGTGTCTATCTATGTGTCTATCTATGTGTCTATCTATGTGTATATCTATGTGTCTATCTATGTGTCTATCTATGTGTCTATCTATGTGTCTATCTATGTGTCTATCTATGTGTCTATCTATGTGTCTATCTATGTGTCTATCTATGTGTCTATCTATGTGTCTATCTATGTGTCTATCTATGTGTCTATCTATGTGTCTATCTATGTGTCTATCTATGTGTCTATCTATGTGTCTATCTATGTGTCTATCTATGTGTCTATCTATGTGTCTATCTATGTGTCTATCTATGTGTCTATCTATGTGTCTATCTATGTGTCTATCTATGTGTCTATCTATGTGTCTATCTATGTGTCTATCTATGTGTCTATCTATGTGTCTATCTATGTGTCTATCTATGTGTCTATCTATGTGTCTATCTATGTGTCTATCTATGTGTCTATCTATGTGTCTATCTATGTGTCTATCTATGTGTCTATCTATGTGTCTATCTATGTGTCTATCTATGATGTCTATCTATGTGTCTATCTATGTGTCTATCTATGTGTCTATCTATGTGTCTATCTATGTGTCTATCTATGTGTCTATCTATGTGTCTATCTATGTGTCTATCTATATGTCTATCTATGTGTCTATCTATGTGTCTATCTATGTGTCTATCTATGTGTCTATCTATGTGTCTATCTACATGTCTATCTATGTGTCTATCTATGTGTCTATCTATGTGTCTATCTATGTGTCTATCTATGTGTCTATCTATGTGTCTATCTATGTGTCTATCTATGTGTCTATCTATGTGTCTATCTATGTGTCTATCTATGTGTCTATCTATGTGTCTATCTATGTGTCTATCTATGTGTCTATCTATGTGTCTGTCTATCTATGTGTCTATCTATGTGTCTATCTATGTGTCTATCTATGTGTCTATCTAGATGTCTATCTATGTGTCTATCTATGTGTCTATCTATGTGTCTATCTATGTGTCTATCTATGTGTCTATCTATGTGTCTATCTATGTGTCTATCTATGTGTCTATCTATGTGTCTATCTATGTGTCTATCTATGTGTCTATCTATGTGTCTATCTATGTGTCTATCTATGTGTCTATCTATGTGTCTATCTATGTGTCTATCTATGTGTCTATCTATGTGTCTATCTATGTGTCTATCTATGTGTCTATCTATGTGTCTATCTATGTGTCTATCTATGTGTCTATCTATGTGTCTATCTATGTGTCTATCTATGTGTCTATCTACATGTCTATCTATGTGTCTATCTATGTGTCTATCTATGTGTCTATCTATGTGTCTATCTATGTGTCTATCTATGTGTCTATCTATGTGTCTATCTATGTGTCTATCTATGTGTCTATCTATGTGTCTATCTATGTGTCTATCTATGTGTCTATCTATGTGTCTATCTATGTGTCTATCTATGTGTCTATCTATGTGTCTATCTATGTGTCTATCTATGTGTCTATCTATGTGTCTATCTATGTGTCTATCTATGTGTCTATCTATGTGTCTATCTATGTGTCTATCTATGTGTCTATCTATGTGTCTATCTATGTGTCTATCTATGTGTCTATCTATGTGTCTATCTATGTGTCTATCTATGTGTCTATCTATGTGTCTATCTATGTGTCTATCTATGTGTCTATCTATGTGTCTATCTATGTGTCTATCTATGTGTCTATCTATGTGTCTATCTATGTGTCTATCTATGTGTCTATCTATGTGTCTATCTATGTGTCTATCTATGTGTCTATCTATGTGTCTATCTATGTGTCTATCTATGTGTCTATCTATGTGTCTATATATGTGTCTATCTATGTGTCTATCTATGTGTCTATCTATATGTCTATCTATGTGTCTATCTATGTGTCTATCTATGTGTCTATCTATGTGTCTGTCTATGTGTCTATCTATGTGTCTATCTATGTGTCTATCTATGTGTCTATCTATGTGTCTATCTATGTGTCTATCTATGTGTCTATCTATGTGTCTATCTATATGTCTATCTATATGTCTATCTATGTGTCTATCTATGTGTCTATCTATGTGTCTATCTATGTGTCTATCTATGTGTCTATCTATGTGTCTATCTATGTGTCTATCTATGTGTCTATCTATGTGTCTATCTATGTGTCTATCTATGTGTCTATCTATGTGTCTATCTATGTGTCTATCTATGTGTCTATCTATGTGTCTATCTATGTGTCTATCTATGTGTCTATCTATGTGTCTATCTATGTGTCTATCTATGTGTCTATCTATGTGTCTATCTATGTGTCTATCTATGTGTCTATCTATGTGTCTATCTATGTGTCTATCTATGTGTCTATCTATGTGTCTATCTATGTGTCTATCTATGTGTCTATCTATGTGTCTATCTATGTGTCTATCTATGTGTCTATCTATGTGTCTATCTATGTGTCTATCTATGTGTCTATCTATGTGTCTATCTATGTGTCTATCTATGTGTCTATCTATGTGTCTATCTATGTGTCTATCTATGTGTCTATCTATGTGTCTATCTATGTGTCTATCTATGTGTGTCTATCTATGTGTCTATCTATGTGTCTATCTATGTGTCTATCTATGTGTCTATCTATGTGTCTATCTATGTGTCTATCTATGTGTCTATCTATGTGTCTATCTATGTGTCTATCTATGTGTCTATCTATGTGTCTATCTATGTGTCTATCTATGTGTCTATCTATGTGTCTATCTATGTGTCTATCTATGTGTCTATCTATGTGTCTATCTATGTGTCTATCTATGTGTCTATCTATGTGTCTATCTATGTGTCTATCTATGTGTCTATCTATGTGTCTATCTATGTGTCTATCTATGTGTCTATCTATGTGTCTATCTATGTGTCTATCTATGTGTCTATCTATGTGTCTATCTATGTGTCTATCTATGTGTCTATCTATGTGTCTATCTATGTGTCTATCTATGTGTCTATCTATGTGTCTATCTATGTGTCTATCTATGTGTCTATCTATGTGTCTATCTATGTGTCTATCTATGTGTCTATCTATGTGTCTATCTATGTGTCTATCTATGTGTCTATCTATGTGTCTATCTATGTGTCTATCTATGTGTCTATCTATGTGTCTATCTATGTGTCTATCTATGTGTCTATCTATGTGTCTATCTATGTGTCTATCTATGTGTCTATCTATGTGTCTATCTATGTGTCTATCTATGTGTCTATCTATGTGTCTATCTATGTGTCTATCTATGTGTCTATCTATGTGTCTATCTATGTGTCTATCTATGTGTCTATCTATGTGTCTATCTATGTGTCTATCTATGTGTCTATCTATGTGTCTATCTATGTGTCTATCTATGTGTCTATCTATGTGTCTATCTATGTGTCTATCTATGTGTCTATCTATGTGTCTATCTATGTGTCTATCTATGTGTCTATCTATGTGTCTATCTATGTGTCTATCTATGTGTCTATGTGTCTATCTATGTGTCTATCTATGTGTCTATCTATGTGTCTATCTATGTGTCTATCTATGTGTCTATCTATGTGTCTATCTATGTGTCTATCTATGTGTCTATCTATGTGTCTATCTATGTGTCTATCTATGTGTCTATCTATGTGTCTATCTATGTGTCTATCTATGTGTCTATCTATGTGTCTATCTATGTGTCTATCTATGTGTCTATCTATGTGTCTATCTATGTGTCTATCTATGTGTCTATCTATGTGTCTATCTATGTGTCTATCTATGTGTCTATCTATGTGTCTATCTATGTGTCTATCTATGTGTCTATCTATGTGTCTATCTATGTGTCTATCTATGTGTCTATCTATGTGTCTATCTATATATGTCTATCTATGTGTCTATCTATGTGTCTATCTATGTGTCTATCTATGTGTCTATCTATGTGTCTATCTATGTGTCTATCTATGTGTCTATCTATGTGTCTATCTATGTGTCTATCTATGTGTCTATCTATGTGTCTATCTATGTGTCTATCTATGTGTCTATCTATGTGTCTATCTATGTGTCTATCTATGTGTCTATCTATGTGTCTATCTATGTGTCTATCTATGTGTCTATCTATGTGTCTATCTATGTGTCTATCTATGTGTCTATCTATGTGTCTATCTATGTGTCTATCTATGTGTCTATCTATGTGTCTATCTATGTGTCTATCTATGTGTCTATCTATGTGTCTATCTATGTGTCTATCTATGTGTCTATCTATGTGTCTATCTATGTGTCTATCTATGTGTCTATCTATGTGTCTATCTATGTGTCTATCTATGTGTCTATCTATGTGTCTATCTATGTGTCTATCTATGTGTCTATCTATGTGTCTATCTATGTGTCTATCTATGTGTCTATCTATGTGTCTATCTATGTGTCTATCTATGTGTCTATCTATGTGTCTATCTATGTGTCTATCTATGTGTCTATCTATGTGTCTATCTATGTGTCTATCTATGTGTCTATCTATGTGTCTATCTATGTGTCTATCTATGTGTCTATCTATGTGTCTATCTATGTGTCTATCTATGTGTCTATCTATGTGTCTATCTATGTGTCTATCTATGTGTCTATCTATGTGTCTATCTATGTGTCTATCTATGTGTCTATCTATGTGTCTATCTATGTGTCTATCTATGTGTCTATCTATGTGTCTATCTATGTGTCTATCTATGTGTCTATCTATGTGTCTATCTATGTGTCTATCTATGTGTCTATCTATGTGTCTATCTATGTGTCTATCTATGTGTCTATCTATGTGTCTATCTATGTGTCTATCTATGTGTCTATCTATGTGTCTATCTATGTGTCTATCTATGTGTCTATCTATGTGTCTATCTATGTGTCTATCTATGTGTCTATCTATGTGTCTATCTATGTGTCTATCTATGTGTCTATCTATGTGTCTATCTATGTGTCTATCTATGTGTCTATCTATGTGTCTATCTATGTGTCTATCTATGTGTCTATCTATGTGTCTATCTATGTGTCTATCTATGTGTCTATCTATGTGTCTATCTATGTGTCTATCTATGTGTCTATCTATGTGTCTATCTATGTGTCTATCTATGTGTCTATCTATGTGTCTATCTATGTGTCTATCTATGTGTCTATCTATGTGTCTATCTATGTGTCTATCTATGTGTCTATCTATGTGTCTATCTATGTGTCTATCTATGTGTCTATCTATGTGTCTATCTATGTGTCTATCTATGTGTCTATCTATGTGTCTATCTATGTGTCTATCTATGTGTCTATCTATGTGTCTATCTATGTGTCTATCTATGTGTCTATCTATGTGTCTATCTATGTGTCTATCTATGTGTCTATCTATGTGTCTATCTATGTGTCTATCTATGTGTCTATCTATGTGTCTATCTATGTGTCTATCTATGTGTCTATCTATGTGTCTATCTATGTGTCTATCTATGTGTCTATCTATGTGTCTATCTATGTGTCTATCTATGTGTCTATCTATGTGTCTATCTATGTGTCTATCTATGTGTCTATCTATGTGTCTATCTATGTGTCTATCTATGTGTCTATCTATGTGTCTATCTATGTGTCTATCTATGTGTCTATCTATGTGTCTATCTATGTGTCTATCTATGTGTCTATCTATGTGTCTATCTATGTGTCTATCTATGTGTCTATCTATGTGTCTATCTATGTGTCTATCTATGTGTCTATCTATGTGTCTATCTATGTGTCTATCTATATGTCTATCTATGTGTCTATCTATGTGTCTATCTATGTGTCTATCTATGTGTCTATCTATGTGTCTATCTATGTGTCTATCTATGTGTCTATCTATGTGTCTATCTATGTGTCTATCTATGTGTCTATCTATGTGTCTATCTATGTGTCTATCTATGTGTCTATCTATGTGTCTATCTATGTGTCTATCTATGTGTCTATCTATGTGTCTATCTATGTGTCTATCTATGTGTCTATCTATGTGTCTATCTATGTGTCTATCTATGTGTCTATCTATGTGTCTATCTATGTGTCTATCTATGTGTCTATCTATGTGTCTATCTATGTGTCTATCTATGTGTCTATCTATGTGTCTATCTATGTGTCTATCTATGTGTCTATCTATGTGTCTATCTATGTGTCTATCTATGTGTCTATCTATGTGTCTATCTATGTGTCTATCTATGTGTCTATCTATGTGTCTATCTATGTGTCTATCTATGTGTCTATCTATGTGTCTATCTATGTGTCTATCTATGTGTCTATCTATGTGTCTATCTATGTGTCTATCTATGTGTCTATCTATGTGTCTATCTATGTGTCTATCTATGTGTCTATCTATGTGTCTATCTATGTGTCTATCTATGTGTCTATCTATGTGTCTATCTATGTGTCTATCTATGTGTCTATCTATGTGTCTATCTATGTGTCTATCTATGTGTCTATCTATGTGTCTATCTATGTGTCTATCTATGTGTCTATCTATGTGTCTATCTATGTGTCTATCTATGTGTCTATCTATGTGTCTATCTATGTGTCTATCTATGTGTCTATCTATGTGTCTATCTATGTGTCTATCTATGTGTCTATCTATGTGTCTATCTATGTGTCTATCTATGTGTCTATCTATGTGTCTATCTATGTGTCTATCTATGTGTCTATCTATGTGTCTATCTATGTGTCTATCTATGTGTCTATCTATGTGTCTATCTATGTGTCTATCTATGTGTCTATCTATGTGTCTATCTATGTGTCTATCTATGTGTCTATCTATGTGTCTATCTATATGTCTATCTATGTGTCTATCTATGTGTCTATCTATGTGTCTATCTATGTGTCTATCTATGTGTCTATCTATGTGTCTATCTATGTGTCTATCTATGTGTCTATCTATGTGTCTATCTATGTGTCTATCTATGTGTCTATCTATGTGTCTATCTATGTGTCTATCTATGTGTCTATCTATGTGTCTATCTATGTGTCTATCTATGTGTCTATCTATGTGTCTATCTATGTGTCTATCTATGTGTCTATCTATGTGTCTATCTATGTGTCTGTCTATGTGTCTATCTATGTGTCTATCTATGTGTCTATCTATGTGTCTATCTATGTGTCTATCTATGTGTCTATCTATGTGTCTATCTATGTGTCTATCTATGTGTCTATCTATGTGTCTATCTATGTGTCTATCTATGTGTCTATCTATGTGTCTATCTATGTGTCTATCTATGTGTCTATCTATGTGTCTATCTATGTGTCTATCTATATGTCTATCTATGTGTCTATCTATGTGTCTATCTATGTGTCTATCTATGTGTCTATCTATGTGTCTATCTATGTGTCTATCTATGTGTCTATCTATGTGTCTATCTATGTGTCTATCTATGTGTCTATCTATGTGTCTATCTATGTGTCTATCTATGTGTCTATCTATGTGTCTATCTATGTGTCTATCTATGTGTCTATCTATGTGTCTATATATGTGTCTATCTATGTGTCTATCTATGTGTCTATCTATGTGTCTATCTATGTGTCTATCTATGTGTCTATCTATGTGTCTATCTATGTGTCTATCTATGTGTCTATCTATGTGTCTATCTATGTGTCTATCTATGTGTCTATCTATGTGTCTATCTATGTGTCTATCTATGTGTCTATCTATGTGTCTATCTATGTGTCTATCTATGTGTCTATCTATGTGTCTATCTATGTGTCTATCTATGTGTCTATCTATGTGTCTATCTATGTGTCTATCTATGTGTCTATCTATGTGTCTATCTATGTGTCTATCTATGTGTCTATCTATGTGTCTATCTATGTGTCTATCTATGTGTCTATCTATGTGTCTATCTATGTGTCTATCTATGTGTCTATCTATGTGTCTATCTATGTGTCTATCTATGTGTCTATCTATGTGTCTATCTATGTGTCTATCTATGTGTCTATCTATGTGTCTATCTATGTGTCTATCTATGTGTCTATCTATGTGTCTATCTATGTGTCTATCTATGTGTCTATCTATGTGTCTATCTATGTGTCTATCTATGTGTCTATCTATGTGTCTATCTATGTGTCTATCTATGTGTCTATCTATGTGTCTATCTATGTGTCTATCTATGTGTCTATCTATGTGTCTATCTATGTGTCTATCTATGTGTCTATCTATGTGTCTATCTATGTGTCTATCTATGTGTCTATCTATGTGTCTATCTATGTGTCTATCTATGTGTCTATCTATGTGTCTATCTATGTGTCTATCTATGTGTCTATCTATGTGTCTATCTATGTGTCTATCTATGTGTCTATCTATGTGTCTATCTATGTGTCTATCTATGTGTCTATCTATGTGTCTATCTATGTGTCTCTATCTATGTGTCTATCTATGTGTCTATCTATGTGTCTATCTATGTGTCTATCTATGTGTCTATCTATGTGTCTATCTATGTGTCTATCTATGTGTCTATCTATGTGTCTATCTATGACACATGTCTATCTATGTGTCTATCTATGTGTCTATCTATGTGTCTATCTATGTGTCTATCTATGTGTCTATCTATGTGTCTATCTATGTGTCTATCTATGTGTCTGTCTATGTGTCTATCTATGTGTCTATCTATGTGTCTATCTATGTGTCTATCTATGTGTCTATCTATGTGTCTATCTATGTGTCTATCTATGTGTCTATCTATGTGTCTATCTATGTGTCTATCTATGTGTCTATCTATGTGTCTATCTATGTGTCTATCTATGTGTCTATCTATGTGTCTATCTATGTGTCTATCTATGTGTCTATCTATGTGTCTATCTATATGTCTATCTATGTGTCTATCTATGTGTCTATCTATGTGTCATCTATGTGTCTATCTATGTGTCTATCTATGTGTCTATCTATATGTCTATCTATGTGTCTACATATGTGTCTATCTATGTGTGTCTATCTATGTGTCTATCTATGTGTCTATCTATGTGTCTATCTATGTGTCTATCTATGTGTCTATCTATGTGTCTATCTATGTGTCTATCTATGTGTCTATCTATGTGTCTATCTAGTGTCTATCTATAGACTATCTATGTGTCTATCTATGTGTCTATCTAGTGTCTATCTATGTGTCTATCTAGTGTCTATCTATGTGTCTATCTATGTGTCTATCTATAGTGTCTATCTAGTGTCTATCTAGATGTCTATCTATGTGTCTATCTATGTGTCTATCTATGTGTCTATCTATGTGTCTATCTATGTAGACATGTCTATCTATGTGTCTATCTATGTGTCTATCTATGTGTCTATCTATGTGTCTATCTATGTGTCTATCTATGTGTCTATCTATGTGTCTATCTATGTGTCTATCTACATGTCTATCTATGTGTCTATCTATGTGTCTATCTATGTGTCTATCTATGTGTCTATCTATGTGTCTATCTATGTGTCTATCTATGTGTCTATCTATGTGTCTATCTATGTGTCTATCTATGTGTCTATCTATGTGTCTATCTATGTGTCTATCTATGTGTCTATCTATGTGTCTATCTATGTGTCTATCTATGTGTCTATCTATGTGTCTATCTATGTGTCTATCTATGTGTCTACATATGTGTCTATCTATGTGTCTATCTATGTGTCTATCTATGTGTCTATCTATATGTCTATCTATGTGTCTATCTATGTGTCTATCTATGTGTCTATCTATGTGTCTATCTAGATGTCTATCTATGTGTCTATCTATGTGTCTATCTATGTGTCTATCTATGTGTCTATCTATGTGTCTATCTATGTGTCTATCTATGTGTCTATCTATGTGTCTATCTATGTGTCTATCTATGTGTCTATCTATGTGTCTATCTATGTGTCTATCTATGTGTCTATCTATGTGTCTATCTATGTGTCTATCTATGTGTCTATCTATGTGTCTATCTATGTGTCTATCTATGTGACTAATAGATCTATGTGTCTATCTATGTGTCTATCTATGTGTCTATCTATGTGTCTATCTATGTGTCTATCTATGTGTCTATCTATGTGTCTATCTATGTGTCTATCTATGTGTCTATCTATGTGTCTATCTAGTGTCTATCTATGTGTCTATCTATGTGTCTATCTATGTGTCTATCTATGTGTCTATCTATGTGTCTATCTATGTGTCTATCTATGTGTCTATCTATGTGTCTATCTATGTGTCTATCTATGTGTCTATCTATGTGTCTATCTATGTGTCTATCTATGTGTCTATCTATGTGTCTATCTATGTGTCTATCTATGTGTCATATATGTGTCTATCTATGTGTCTATCTATGTGTCTATCTATGTGTCTATCTATGTGTCTATCTATGTGTCTATCTATGTGTCTATCTATGTGTCTATCTATGTGTCTATCTATGTGTCTATCTATGTGTCTATCTATGTGTCTATCTATGTGTCTATCTATGTAGAGTCTATCTATGTGTCTATCTATGTGTCTATCTATGTGTCTATCTATGTGTCTATCTATGTGTCTATCTATGTGTCTATCTATGTGTCTATCTATGTGTCTATCTAGTGTCTATCTATGTGTCTATCTATGATGTCTATCTATGTGTCTATCTATGTGTCTATCTATGTGTCTATCTATGTGTCTATCTATGTGTCTATCTATGTGTCTATCTATGTGTCTATCTATGTGTCTATCTATGTGTCTATCTATAGTGTCTATGATCTATCTATGTGTCTATCTATGTGTCTATCTATATGTCTATCTATGTGTCTATCTATGTGTCTATCTATGTGTCTATCTATGTGTCTATCTATGTGTCTATCTATGTGTCTATCTATGTGTCTATCTATGTGTCTATCTATGTGTCTATCTATGTGTCTATCTATGTGTCTATCTATGTGTCTATCTATGTGTCTATCTATGTGTCTATCTATGTGTCTATCTATGTGTCTATCTATGTGTCTATCTATGTGTCTATCTATGTGTCTATCTATGTGTCTATCTATGTGTCTATCTATGTGTCTATCTATGTGTCTATCTATGTGTCTATCTATGTGTCTATCTATGTGTCTATCTATGTGTCTATCTATGTGTCTATCTATGTGTCTATCTATGTGTCTATCTATGTCTACATGTGTCTATCTATGTGTCTATCTATGTGTCTATCTATGTGTCTATCTATGTGTCTATCTATGTGTCTATCTATGTGTCTATCTATGTGTCTATCTATGTGTCTATCTATGTGTCTATCTATGTGTCTATCTATGTGTCTATCTATGTGTCTATCTATGTGTCTATCTATGTGTCTATCTATGTGTCTATCTATGTGTCTATCTATGTGTCTATCTATGTGTCTATCTATGTGTCTATCTATGTGTCTATCTATGTGTCTATCTATGTGTCTATCTATGTGTCTATCTATGTGTCTATCTATGTGTCTATCTATGTGTCTATCTATGTGTCTATCTATGTGTCTATCTATGTGTCTGTCTATGTGTCTATCTATGTGTCTATCTATGTGTCTATCTATGTGTCTATCTATGTGTCTATCTATGTGTCTATCTATGTGTCTATCTATGTGTCTATCTATGTGTCTATCTATGTGTCTATCTATGTGTCTATCTATGTGTCTATCTATGTGTCTATCTATGTGTCTATCTATGTGTCTATCTATGTGTCTATCTATGTGTCTATCTATGTGTCTGTCTATGTGTCTATCTATGTGTCTATCTATGTGTCTATCTATGTGTCTATCTATGTGTCTATCTATGTGTCTATCTATGTGTCTATCTATGTGTCTATCTATGTGTCTATAGATAGACACATCTATAGTGTCATCTATAGACACATAGATAGACACATAGATAGACACATAGATAGACACATAGATAGACATATAGATAGACATATAGATAGACACATAGATAGACACATAGATAGACACATAGATAGACACATAGACAGACATATAGATAGACACATAGATAGACACATAGATAGATCTATAGATAGACACATAGATAGACACATAGATAGACACATAGATAGACACATAGATAGACACATAGATAGACACATAGATAGACACATAGATAGACATATAGATAGACACATAGATAGACACATAGATAGACACATAGATAGACACATAGATAGACATATAGATAGACACATAGATAGACACATAGATAGACACATAGATAGACACATAGATAGACACATAGATAGACACATAGATAGACACATAGATAGACACATAGATAGACACATAGATAGACACATAGATAGACACATAGATAGACACATAGATAGACACATAGATAGACACATAGATAGACACATAGATAGACACATAGATAGACACATAGATAGACACATAGATAGACACATAGATAGACACATAGATAGACACATAGATAGACACATAGATAGACACATAGATAGACACATAGATAGACACATAGATAGACACATAGATAGACACATAGATAGACACATAGATAGACACATAGATAGACACATAGATAGACACATAGATAGACACATAGATAGACACATAGATAGACACATAGATAGACACATAGATAGACACATAGATAGACACATAGATAGACACATAGATAGACACATAGATAGACACATAGATAGACACATAGATAGACACATAGATAGACACATAGATAGACACATAGATAGACACATAGATAGACACATAGATAGACACATAGATAGACACATAGATAGACACATAGATAGACACATAGATAGACACATAGATAGACACATAGATAGACACATAGATAGACACATAGATAGACATATAGATAGACACATAGATAGACACATAGATAGACACATAGATAGACACATAGATAGACACATAGATAGACACATAGATAGACACATAGATAGACACATAGATAGACACATAGATAGACACATAGATAGACACATAGATAGACACATAGATAGACACATAGATAGACACATAGATAGACACATAGATAGACACATAGATAGACACATAGATAGACACATAGATAGACACATAGATAGACACATAGATAGACACATAGATAGACACATAGATAGACACATAGATAGACACATAGATAGACACATAGATAGACACATAGATAGACACATAGATAGACACATAGATAGACACATAGATAGACACATAGATAGACACATAGATAGACACATAGATAGACACATAGATAGACACATAGATAGACACATAGATAGACACATAGATAGACACATAGATAGACACATAGATAGACACATAGATAGACACATAGATAGACACATAGATAGACACATAGATAGACACATAGATAGACACATAGATAGACACATAGATAGACACATAGATAGACACATAGATAGACATATAGATAGACACATAGATAGACACATAGATAGACACATAGATAGACACATAGATAGACACATAGATAGACACATAGATAGACACATAGATAGACACATAGATAGACACATAGATAGACACATAGATAGACACATAGATAGACACATAGATAGACACATAGATAGACACATAGATAGACACATAGATAGACACATAGATAGACACATAGATAGACACATAGATAGACACATAGATAGACACATAGATAGACACATAGATAGACACATAGATAGACACATAGATAGACACATAGACAGACACATAGATAGACACATAGATAGACACATAGATAGACACATAGATAGACACATAGATAGACACATAGATAGACACATAGATAGACACATAGATAGACACATAGATAGACACATAGATAGACACATAGATAGACACATAGATAGACACATAGATAGACACATAGATAGACACATAGATAGACACATAGATAGACACATAGATAGACACATAGATAGACACATAGATAGACACATAGATAGACACATAGATAGACACATAGATAGACACATAGATAGACACATAGATAGACACATAGATAGACACATAGATAGACACATAGATAGACACATAGATAGACACATAGATAGACACATAGATAGACACATAGATAGACACATAGATAGACACATAGATAGACACATAGATAGACACATAGATAGACACATAGATAGACACATAGATAGACACATAGATAGACACATAGATAGACACATAGATAGACACATAGATAGACACATAGATAGACACATAGATAGACACATAGATAGACACATAGATAGACACATAGATAGACACATAGATAGACACATAGATAGACACATAGATAGACACATAGATAGACACATAGATAGACACATAGATAGACATATAGATAGACACATAGATAGACACATAGATAGACACATAGATAGACACATAGATAGACACATAGATAGACACATAGATAGACACATAGATAGACACATAGATAGACACATAGATAGACACATAGATAGACATATAGATAGACACATAGATAGACACATAGATAGACACATAGATAGACACATAGATAGACATATAGATAGACACATAGATAGACACATAGATAGACACATAGATAGACACATAGATAGACACATAGATAGACACATAGATAGACACATAGATAGATAGATAGACACATAGATAGACACATAGATAGACACATAGATAGACACATAGATAGACACATAGATAGACACATAGATAGACACATAGATAGACACATAGATAGACACATAGATAGACACATAGATAGACACATAGATAGACACATAGATAGACACATAGATAGACATATAGATAGACACATAGATAGACACATAGATAGACACATAGATAGACACATAGATAGACACATAGATAGACATCATAGATAGACACATAGATAGACACATAGATAGACACATAGATAGACACATAGATAGACACATAGATAGACATATAGATAGACACATAGATAGACACATAGATAGACACATAGATAGACACATAGATAGACACATAGATAGACACATAGATAGACACATAGATAGACACATAGATAGACATATAGATAGACATATAGATAGACACATAGATAGACACATAGACAGACATATAGATAGACACATAGATAGACACATAGTTAGACACATAGATAGACACATAGATAGACACATAGATAGACACATAGATAGACACATAGATAGACACATAGATAGACACATAGATAGACACATAGATAGACACATAGATAGACACATAGATAGACACATAGATAGACACATAGATAGACACATAGATAGACACATAGATAGACACATAGATAGACACATAGATAGACACATAGATAGACACATAGATAGACACATAGATAGACACATAGATAGACACATAGATAGACACATAGATAGACACATAGATAGACACATAGATAGACACATAGATAGACACATAGATAGACACATAGATAGACACATAGATAGACACATAGATAGACACATAGATAGACACATAGATAGACACATAGATAGACACATAGATAGACACATAGATAGACATATAGATAGACACATAGATAGACACATAGATAGACACATAGACAGACACATAGATAGAC
>CM065682.1:68060255-68083829 GCA_017654935.2 Phymorhynchus buccinoides | reverse complement strand
AGAAAGAGAGAAGAAAGAGAGACGAGAGAGGAGAGAGTAGTTGAGAGTATGAATATTTCATAGAGCGATAAATAAAATTGAATGCTTATATTGAATTTCATTTTTTTTCCCTTCCCCATTTCTCTTTCCTCCCCATCACCCCATCTTCACAAATTCCTTCATTCAAATTACAACTCCTCCATAACATCCACATTATCACATTTAGTCAGTTCAATTAAACGGAACAATATCCCTACTTAATAGACTGCTAACCTTTCACCAGTTGAGACTAATTTTTTATGTCATAGGGTTTCAACCTATACAACGAAAAATGAAAAAATTAGAGTCACCTGGACCGCCTCACTAGCTATTACAAGGGCTAACCATTAATTCCGTTATAGCAAGCAGGGTTGAAGCAGTGCATCCAGTGCATAGGGGAGTGTGAAAACACACCCTTTTGAAGTACTGGGTGGAACTTGTTTGATTTGCCAAATGATGTTTTGGACTCTTTTCCTCATGACTGTTCTTCCCCCCAATAATTACTTTTCAGATTAGCCATATTAAATTGTATACATTGATACGTATAAAACCAGTGAGCTGTTATTTGTTTGTTTTCCATTTTGGAACATGAACAACCCTGTTTTGCTTCAGATATCATAATGCATTTCGTAACAAGAACCATACATTAAATTATGCGTTTTCCGTATAGTCGGATAGTCAAACATTCATTTACCAATTCTATAGGTGTTGTTTCATTCCTGCCCCCCTTTTTTTTTTTAGTATTGATTATTTTGCATTCATTGTGATTCTCGATTTGTGCTCATCTCACACGGCATAACAAAGTTATTGTGTGGGGGGGTGTGCTTACCTTTCTTCTTTGTGTTGATATGAGTCCAGTGGATTTTAATATATTTAAGTTGCTATGTATCGTCATAATGTCTGTCTTGATTGGTAACACGATTTTTCAAATTAAAATAAATTGTTCCAGCGCCGTACAGTGCCGGAGTACAATCAACTAGATTTGTATATAAAGACTTTATTAACATGGTTTTTTCTGGGAAAAGAAAGTTTGTGTGTATTTCTGCTTCGTTGCTACAAAGTGTTGGTTGATTTTTCTTATGGGCTATTCCATTCACAACGCTGTGACACATTCGCTATGATCACATTTTGTTATATAATAGTTGCTTTTGCCTTAAATTTATTGAGGGCATTGGGGATGTGTTTCTAAAGATTGTTTTGTTAAGTCTGCGATTTTAAGTGGAGTGAACTGACTTAACTGTATTATATAATTTTACTGGGTGATCTGTTCTGGTGATTGTGTAGCGATTTAATTTTGTTGTCAGATTTGTTTCGCTGCTATTGTCCCAAAGAGTTGATGTCATAAATTTATAAGGTGCTGAAAAAGCCTTTTTCGTGCGTCACGATTCAAAATCTTGTTTATTGCATTGCAGTTGATATATCTTTTTGAAATGCGTTTGCCAGATTTAATTATGTTTCTTGACCCATTAAAATTATGTCTCTAACACACCCAGACTTTATGTACGCATATTTTTCTTATCATTTTGTGATCTGTGAATGAACAATGATAGGATTAAAGACACGAGGAGTTCATTTGTCTTTCTTTTTTTTTTTTTTGTCTCCGGGATAACTGTACACTGCATTTTGTATTTGGTAGGCATTAGAGACATAATGATTTTTCTTCAGTCCCATTTCACTAATTTTTTTCAACATTGTTTTGGCTACTGGAGGTCATTACCATTTCGTTAGGGTTGACTATTACAAGACTTTAAAGATGTGTCATCAGCAACATTTCAGAGGAACAATGTAAACATAGCGGTAGTCATTTACCAATAAAGAGAAAATAAAATGGTTCCTAATAGAACTGAGTACCCTGAGGAACTCCCAACCTTAATTGTTATAATGTTGATCTTTTTGAGCTGATTTACAACGAGCTGTTGACAGTTCGCAAAGAAAGAAGGCACATAAATTGTAATGTGCGTGACTGCGACAAATTGTATAGCTTAAGTGTTCTTGTCAAAAGAGCTTGATTAATAACATCAAATGCCATAGCAAAGTCATTGAAAATAATTCCCGTAAACTCGTTGTTAATATTTGAAAGACATCTGTCAGTAAGATGTGTTAGAGATGTGTGACACGAGTGGTTTTCATGAAAACCTGATTGATTTTCATGAAGTAGATCGTAACGGTTCAGATGCTTACATTAAATTCTTGGATGTATTGTGGAATATTGTTTTCCCAGTGGCTTTGACAGGAGTGAAAGTACTGATACAGGGCGATAATTCGAGGGATTGGTACGATCACCTAAAAAAAAAAGAAACAAAAAATTTTTAAAAAGAACAGAAGATTTATAAAGGGTATTACTTTTGCTTGTTTAAATTGGGTAGGAAATTGTTCCTTTATCAGTGCAAAGATTGTAAACATAATGTAAGCGTGTCTGTAATGGCAGGTGCAGCTAGTTTTAAAATATTACTATCTAATCCATCTAAGTCCCTCGATCCTGACTGTTTTAAATGTAATATGCTGTAATTTTGGTTGGTTTTTCAATCGTTTTCCAGTATCCAACAGAAATGGGCAGAATGGTAAAGGGTGTTGAAATATCTTTTGAACGACAGTAATCACCCAGTTGTTGTAAATCATGTTCCATGTGTTTTGTCATTGGTGGTTAACTTATCAGCAACATTAGCGAAATGCGTGTTTAAATCATCAGGTGATAATTCTGATATAGGACAATGCGCTTTATGGTCAGAATTTCTGTTAGTCAAAAGGTTAATAGCTTTCCAAATTGATTTTTGATTCTGGGAGGAAGTTACCAAATCTTGAAAGTATGTTTTCATTGCCCTTCTCTTCATTGTGTTCACTTTATTCCTCTGTTTATTGAATGCCTTTCTGTCTTTTGAAGTAAGTAAGCTATCTCTTTTATAACCCTCATTGTCTATATCTGTAGTTAACCAAGGGGGTTTGTTGGTGTGTTTAACTCTCTTTTTAATTAAGGTAGCACGTTGGTCATATATTTCATTGAAATGTATGTATCCAAAACTCTATCTCTAAGTCTGGGTCCCTAATTTAATAAACATAATCTAAATCCGAATTAACTGATTAAGTCATTCAGAAAACGAATTTTGATCAAAGCTCCTGAAGCACATATAAAATATTTCTCTGTGACCGGACTTAAGAATTTTGACACCTTTTTTCTTCCAAGTTATGCAAACGGAGGAATGATCACTACTACAGGTCTGTACAGAGAACGCTTCTATTATATTAGCTTTGTTGTTGACATAGATGTGGTCAGTTAGAGTTCTTGAATGATTTGTGATACGAGTCGGAACGTCAGTTATTTGTTCCAAATCATAAAGTTCATACATTTCTTTTCCATTTTGTCCCTGACAATGTTAAATCAATATTAATGTCGCCAAATAGTATTATTTCTTTCGATTGAAGGATTGCAGCATCCATCATCGAATTCAATCTGTCATACCAGTCAACTTTTTCTGCAGGATTTCGTGCTTAAATGCACATGCACGTACGCATAGAGAGACAGAAATTGAGGGAAGTTAAAGAGAAAGAGAGAGAGTGATGGGGAGATAAAAAGAGCTGAGAGATAAAAAGAGCTGAGAGAAGAGAGAGAGAGAGAGAGAGAGGAGAGAGAGAAGAGAGAGAGAGAGAGAGAGAGAGAGAGAGAGAGAGAGAGAGAGAGAGAGGAGAGAGAGGGAGAGAGAGAGAGGAGAGAGAGAGGAGAGGAGAGAGAGAGAGAGAGAGAAGAAAGAGAGAGAGAGAAGAAGAGAGAGAGAGAGAGAGAGAGAGAGAGAGAGAGAGAGAGAGAGAGAGAGAGAGAGATGGGGGGGGGGGGGTGAGAGACAGACAGACAGACAATTGTGTGATTTCAATTTAAGGAGCACGGTATAAGCTTCGAGCTTGTCGTTGCTCTAACTGTCTTTCTGTGTGACTATGCTTTGGAATGAATAACCATTTTGTGACAGACTGACAGACAGACAGACAAAGACGGAGAGAGGTAAGCAAGCTCGTGCAACGATTTCTCATTTATTCTGATCTGATAGAGGGCATTTTTTCGGGTGAAGCGTTTACTGACAACCTGATTCCCCGCTGGTGTCCAGATAGAAGCGGCCTGGTCATAAGCATTATCGCACACAATCTGAAAAGTAGAGCGATTTGCACTGGTAACGTTCAAATGGCTCCCAGGGGCAGCTAAACGCAGTACGCATACAACGGTGGGTGAAAAGAACGAATGCTCATGCGCACCCGTGCACATACACGCACGCACGCACTCGCGCGCGTGATCACACACACACACACACACACACCACACACACACACACACACACACACACACACACACACACACACTCACACACACACACACACACACACACACACACACACACACACAATTAGAAAGATTAAGGGGGGGGGGGTGACAGAAGGAGAGGCAGAGGGGAAGAGATGGTGACTGGCAAACAGCCAGACCTATTGACAGACGGAGAGACCGACGAGAGACAGAGACAGAGGGTGGTAGAAAGAGAGAGGAGTGAGATGCGAGAGAGCAGAGACAGAGAAAGGAGAGATGCGAAGAGAAGAGAGAGAGAGAGAGAGAGAGAGAGAGAGAGACAGACAACGACAGACAGACAAAGTAAAGCGAAGTAGAGAACAAAAATCCTAATTTAGAAGGCGCATTGTAAACTGAGGAAAACGAGAATAAAAACAAAATGAATGTCATCGAATGTAGCAACTACTGCCATGGTGGCATTTAGGAATGTAATCCCAACGAATGGTGTGGGCGTTCACACTGGACAATCTACCTGATGACAGCATTCATTCTACTACCATCAAATCTCAAATAATAATTAAAACAAAAAGAACAGGAAACTAAATTCACCCAAAATAACACTTTCATAATGTAATTAGGCTAACATTTTAGACCATGTTCTATCAGAAAGAAGAAAATATGTTCGATCATAAATCATAATAATAATAATAATAGCTAATATTTATATAGCCGGCTTTACAACAAAATAAATGAGCCCAAAGTGCTTTACAATCAATTAATTCATCAACAAACCACCAAAAACGTAAAAAACATCAATGAGTGACCACCAATACAGCCACAGCGCATATACAAAGCCAAACTCTCTCTCTCTAACACACCACTCTCTCTCTCACACACACACACACACACCACAGCACACAAGCAACACACAACACACACACACACTACGCACACAACACACACACAGTCACGCACGCACACGCACACGCACACGCATATATACACACACGCACACATACAAGCACACATATTTATTGACGCCAACTCGATTCCATACCCCATTCGGTAAGCCACAGCAAACCGAGCCCCAATGCACGGAATGACCACATACACCAACACGCAGACACAAACACCCTCACACACAACGTACGCACGCAGACAGACACACAGACACGCACACAGACACAGACACACACACATATGCGTGCACACACAACCCACAAAACCAAAACACACACAAGCACACATGTATGCACACATGCATGCACTCACACATACACACACACAACACACACACACACACACACACACACGCACACACACACGCACCACAAAACACAGTACAAACTTTTTATTAAATCTTCCCTCACGAGCACATAACGACAGACAACTGATCAAATATATTTTAGGGTGCAGCAGGAAAAAGATGGCTTTTAAGAGAGGTTTTGAGTGAGGAGACTTAGTTGGAGTGTCGGAGGGGAGAAGGCAGATAATTACACAGAGATGGTGCTTTACAGGAAAAAGAACGTGGGCCAGCAGTTTTGAGACGGATGGAGGGAATGGAAAGCAGACGAGAATCATGAAGACGAACGTAGTTGGCGAGCTGGGAAATAGAGATGAAGAAGATCAGAGAGATACTGGGGAGCTTGATCACTTAGTGACTTGAAGGCAAGGATGAGAATTTTGTAGTCAATACGTGATTTAACTGGGAGCCAATGTAGGGAACGAAAAGAGGAAACTATGTGTTCCTCCCCTAGTACTTAAACAAAGAACGGAGAACACACAGAATGCTCGGTATTCACATCTGTATTGTTAAAAGTTTATAAATTCGACAGGACTTCACTGTCTTCTGTACTGTCTGTATTGCAGCACTCCCTCAGGGCATTGCCGAATCCAGGATCGGTTCCCAACCATCTTTATATTCTAATACCTGTCCAATAATCATGTGTCTGTTTGCGGACCCGGAGGACAGTTTAAACAGAACTTCACAACACACACCCATCATTTTGAGACTTGTTTTTTCTGAGGGTGCTTGTTGTAAAGCAGAAAGAAAAACAAACAAAAAACAACAAAGATCACAGATGTTGTTGAATTTATGAAATCAGGAAAGACAGCAACAATAGCAGCAGCAGCAGCAGCAGCAAGAACAAAACAAAGAGACAAACTATTGTCATCAATGGGATCAAACACATGTGCCCTCGTCTCTATGTGTCCCCGTGTCTATGTGTCACCGTCTCATTGTGCCCCCGTGTCTATGTGTCCCCGTCTCTATGTGTCCCCGTCTCTATGTGTCCTCGTCTCTATGTGTCCCCGTCTCTATGTGTCCCCGTCTCTATGTGTCCCCGTGTCTATGTGTCCCCGTCTCTATGTGTCCCCGTCTCTATGTGTCCCCGTCTCTATGTGTCCCCGTGTCTATGTGTCCCCGTCTCTATGTGTCCCCGTCTCTATGTGTCCCCGTCTCTATGTGTCCCCGTCTCTATGTGTCCCCGTCTCTATGTGTCCCAGTCTCTATGTGTCCCCGTCTCTATGGGCCACCCTCATTGTGCCCTTGTCCCCGTGTCTATGGGCCACCCTCATTGTGCCCTTGTATCCGTCTCTATGTGTCCCCGTATAGACACGGGGACATATAGACACGGGGACATATAGACACGGGGACATATAGACACGGGGACATACAGTCACGGGGACATATAGGGGCTAGACACGCCGGGACATATAGACACGGGGACATATAGACACGGGGACATATAGACACGGGGACATATAGACACGGGGACATATAGTCACGGGGACATATAGTCACGGGGACATATAGTCACGGGGACATATAGTCACGGGGACATATAGGCACGGGGACATACAGGTCACGGGGACATATAGTCACGGGGACATATAGGCACGGGGACATATAGTCACGGGGACATATAGTCACGGGGACATATAGACACGGGGACATATAGTCACGGGGACATATAGTCACGGGGACATATAGTCACGGGGACATATAGACACGGGGACATATAGACACGGGGACATATAGACACGGGGACATATAGACACGGGGACATATAGACACGGGGACACATAGACACGGGGACATATAGACACGGGGACATATAGACACGGGGACACATAGCACGGGGACATATAGACACGGGGACATATAGACACGGGGACATATAGACACGGGGACACATAGACACGGGGACATATAGACACGGGGACACGGGGACACATAGACACGGGGACATATAGACACGGGGACATATAGACACGGGGACATATAGTCACGGGGACATATAGACACGGGGACATATAGTCACGGGGACATATAGTCACGGGGACATATAGTCACGGGGACATATAGTCACGGGGACATATAGTCACGGGGACATATAGGCACGGGGACATATAGACACGGGGACATATAGTCACGGGGACATATAGTCACGGGGACATATAGGCACGGGGACATATATGGAAGTTCAGTTTAACGTCGCGTATCGGCTTTCGCCATGTACGACGGGGCTGAACAAACCAACCAGGGTATAAACAAAAATTTATGTTCCTGAATCACTGTCTTAGCCAAAAGGCCGAGAAGCGATCAGAATATGAACATTTAAGCTCTAATCTTGATATTACGGGGACATATAGACACAGAGACATAATTTATATAGTCTACGGGGACACGGGGACATATAGACACAGAGACATAGTCTACGGGGACACGGGGACATATAGACACGGGGACATATTAATAATTATTATAGAGTCGGGGTCACATGGAGACGAACTGGTGGTAGCACATGGAGGCGGGGGACACAAAGAAACGGGGCCACATCGCTACGTGCCATGGTCAACATTATGGACATGAAAGATAAGACAGTCACACAGTTTAAGAGGTTACCACTCAATTGCGCATCTTCAATTGCGCCTGATTTCCGTAATGAGAGACTTAGTGGGATTTTTCTCACGCCAGAGGGCATGACGCTCGTGTGGGGCTAATCCTCTCTATATTCTTAGTTGGGGATAAAGAAAGAGAGAGAGAGAGGGAGGTGTCTCATCATCTCTCTTGTGACAAGGTGGAACGCACGCCACCGCTTTCTCCCTTTCTACGATACCCCCCCCCCCCTCTAAGCACCCCCCCTCCTCTTTCTTTATTCGGGGCCACCACTTTAATTGCAATTTGGAGACACAACGACTAGTAACCCAATCATAGGCCCTCGGGTGTTTAAAATTAAAGGGGGATTTGAATAGAAAGCCGCCTAAAACATTCTCTAGCTCACAAGACTTCCTAAACCTGGCTGAAGCAACATTGCAGAATCAGCCTCTCTCCCAGCCAGTCATATTAGCCCCACTCGTGAGTATTATAGAACATGGCAGGGGTGTAAAATAAGTGATTGAGATTTGTTTTTGTTTGATTCTAATTTTGATCTAGATCCTATGTTCCATGCTGAATAAGGAGATAGATATGTTATTGAAAAGAAGTGGTAAACATTCTGTTCTAATTATGTGCACTTATTATTTGTGTGTGTGTTTTTGACTTTAACTCTTTTGGTACAAGAACCGGATTCCAGTCCTACTAACACCTTTGTATATTTTTAGTAGGGGATCCCTGGGTTGCAACCTTGCAACTTTTGATAACACTCCTTTCCAAGTGTTGGACTGAGAGTGATGTTATTATTTGCTGACTTGTGTTACTGAATCATAACACATTGATTCCAGTACACATGTCATGTGTTATTTCAGTTTGGTAACTGAAATTCAGGTTATTTGTTATTAGTGCTATTGTACAAGGGCAGCCTTCTAGCCGGTTGGGATCCACTAATTCCCTGCCGGCTGAAGCCCCTTGTCTCTAAGCCATAGAGATCTACATCCACCTTCTCCTGTGATTATCAGCAGGGCATCGTGGTCAGGACGATCATCCCTGACTCACAAGCACCAAGACAGGAACGCCGCCAAGACGCCCCGCACCCAGAATCCGCGAGGAGACCACGCCTGAACCGTGCCATCCCGCGACGCCGTAACCAGAACGACTGGGAGCTACTCTCACCTGAAGAGCAAGCCAAGTCACCACAGCACTCACCGATCCCTACAGAGGAACTTCACACAGCTAAGTCCCTAAGACAGTGCAAAAAACAATAACTGGAAACCAAGACACTGGATACTAGTAGTGACCCTTCCGGCTTGGGGCTAACCTTCTAGAAAGACAAAAGTCTTGTAAATCCTTTCGGATGTTATTGTTTTTCATTCATATTTTGTTTTGGCGCCTTTGAGCTGCTTTGTTCTTATTGCTGCATAATCTTATGCAGATTTGTGAGTAAATAAAATGCAAGTGTACAAATAATTCTGAACCCTTTGGTCAGACTGATGAGAGTGGAAGTTTTGCAATTTTCATGTAAAAACCTACTTCTCTCTGTCTGCCATTTAGAGCAAACTACCACTTGTATTTCATTCAATCATACGAGCCAGAACCCGGGCACAAATATAAATTTATTAGATGAAAAGGGGCCCGGAAAGTTGCTCACCTCCCACACCCTAGAGAAGTGGGCTAAAGGCAAATTTTCTACTTGAAAATTTAACACACTAAAAGTCTTCCCTAGAGACTTAGCCTTTTAACCCATTCCCTCGTCACATCTCTCTCTCTCACTACGCCCAACTAAGAAAATCGCGTGATAAGCCCCTAGTGCATTGACTGCCCTCTGGCGTGAAAAAAATCGCCATAAGTCGACCATTGGTGTATCTTAGAAGTTAAACTGGGATGCCTCGTGCCTCCTCCTCCACGAGTCTCTCCCCATGGGGATACCGGGGGGTCTTTCGTAAAAATGGTTCCCCCACCTACTGGAAGTTCTGTGCTTGTAACTTCCTCTAATCTGCCACTCTCTTTGACTCTGCCTTTTCCCTTTGCTTTCTATCATCTACTATCTTTCTGACTTATTGGCCCATTCTGCCGCCTTTTAAAAAAAATCTTCCAAATAATTTTTCTCCTTTGAGCTCCTCCGAAATCAGAATGTGTCGGCTGTACGCAGCGGGGAGATCAGTGAAAACTGAAAACCGGACACACACGTACCTTACCCATTATGGTCATATGGCCTGGGAACGCAGAAGAAGAAGAAGAAAAAGCTACTTAACTTCAGCTAAAAATCAAAACTACCAAAGCTATTTAAATTCGGTTGCCTGTATCTCTATCACGAATGTTAGCTCCATCTTCTGAAATAAATATAAAATTATGCAAAACTGCAGTTTTCTCGTGAACAATTTCAATATTTTCAACAGGCGAAATTGATGACTACAACTGGCGCAATGAACACTTCAGGCGCAATTAAAAATAGGGGCCATTAAAATAAGCGCAATTGTGTTGTACCGATGTAAGAAAATCAGCAAAGGAGGCTACAGCAACATCAACAATAATAACAATTCATAGAGATAAACAAAAAGAAACGAAGTTCATCTGCAATTAACCGCCGATCCAACGTTATTATTCAATTTGCTGAGCAAAAGCAGGCCCCCGGCAAGATTGGATTAGATTAGTGATTAGAACCATTCATTCAGGCGGTATTTAATTTGGAGCCCTTTAATCCCGTCCAGATTTCTTGGTCTTCTTTTTTTTGTTCCGAATATTGGCACTCCAAGAAGTCTTAGTTACACAAGCGGAGATTGCTGCTAATTCGTGGAAGAGATTCGTTTATCTGAACGTTCAATGGCTTGTAAATGTCTTTCATAGCCCATCTCTCTCTCTCTCTCTTCTCTCTCTCTCTCTCTCTCTCTCTCTCTCTCTCTCTCTCTCTCTCTCTCTCTCTCTCTCTCTCTCTCTCTCTCTCTCTCTCTCTCTTTCTCTCTTGAGAAACCCAGATGAACGAGTGGAGTGGTTTAATCGTTTTTCATCTATGATGGACAATGTTTTCTTATCCTATACTGATATCATATTGCTTGGTGATTTAAACTTTGATTTACTCAAACCCCATGATAACTGGAAACATATCTATGAATCTTACAATTTATCACAACTTCTTAATAACCCCACCAGAATAACACTACAGACTCAAACACTCATTGATCATATATACGTCACTAATCCTAAGCACATTGTGGAAACGTCTGTTCCTGTCTTCGGATTAAGCGATCACTTCCCTATATGTTTAATATGGTCCAAAAAAGGCGTCAAAATCCCTAAATGCTCTCATAGGTGTGTATCATTTCGTAGCTACAAATCCTTTAACCCTGAGCATTTCTTATGCGATCTATGTACGACCGACTTTTCCACTGTGTTTCAGTACACTGACCCCAATAAAGCCATTGAAAAATGGTATAATACCTTCATCCAAATATATGATAAAACTACCGACCAATATATATCTTGTCTAACCTCTCCAAACCTCTAGAAAAGCATTTAAAGCGTAATCTTCAGACATACTTTACTACACATGATCTTTTCCATTGCAACCAAAGTAGCTTTAGAGAAAATCATTCCTGCCAAACAGCACTCACTAATCTAGTCGAACAGTGGCATACTAATATTAACAGTGACCGTCTCACCGGTGCTATTTTCGTTGACTTTGCTAAAGCCTTTGATGTTATTGACCATGCCCTTCTATTAAAAAAACCTATTATTGTACGGATTAACCCAAGATTCTATCGCCCTCGTTTCGTCCTTTCTATCTGACAGACGACAAACCGTCTCCAAAGATATTATTACATCTTCATTGCAATCAGTCTATTATGGAGTTCCCCAAGGCCCTGTCTTAGGACCTATACTCTTCATCATTTATATAAATGACCTCCCGCTTCATCTTACTTCACCGTGTGAACTTTTCGCAGACGACACCACAATCCATGAAAACGGTTATAGTGCTGACTCAATCTGTTCTGAATTGCAGAGTGACATAAATAATTTAGTTGACTGGTCAGAGCAAAATCATATGGCATTACATCCCCACAAATCTAAATTCATGTTAATCACAACAAGACAAAAGAGGCAAAACTTTAAAAATCAATTAAGTACACCAACTATCTATGAAAAGCCTCTAGAAAAAGTTACCTCACACAAATTACTCGGCCTATACATTGACAACAACTTATCATGGTCAAAACACATGCAAATACTGGCCAAGAAAATCTCAAAAAAAGTATTCCAGCTCAATAGAATAAAGCACTTTTTGGATCAACATACCCGTAAGCTTTTTTTCCATGCCTATATTCAGCCTGACATTGATTATGCATCAACATGTTGGGATTCAGCTAGTAAAAACACACTCAAACACGTTGAAATATTATATAAACGTTCTCTTAAGCTCATACTCCTTAAATCGTCCTCCCTTGAAACCATTGACTATAAAGAACTCAACATTCTACCATTTGATTTGAAATGTCTACTAAACAAAGGTACCCTTATGTACAAGTTCATAAATAAGTTAGTACCAAAATATCTTATTACTAAATTTAAAGTCCATGCAATTCGAAGCAAAACCAAATTAATAATGCCCCGCCCCAGAACAGATCTATATAAAGCATCCCTTACATACTCAGGTGGTAAACTGTGGAACGACATCCCTGATAATTTCAAAAATAAAACTAGCGTATCTTCCTTTCGCAAATCTTATCACAAGTACATAATGGACAATCTTGTCCATCAGTTATGTTAATGACTTTTACTACAAATATCAACTTATGCCAAGATTCTTGTAAATCTTTTATGTCTCTCTGTATATCTGTTTAATGTCCCAATTTGATTCTCTGTCAATTATTTCATGTGCCAATTTTTGTTTCATTTTCTTGACTTGATTTGTTTTTATGTCATTTTTTCATTGCATGATGATGCATGGTGTGAGTGTGTGAGTGAGAGGGCAAGGTGCAAAGAAGCTATTGTAGCTTATCCTTTTTACCCTCAATAAAACATTCGTATTTCGTAATTCGTATTCGTATCTCTCTCTCTCACCTACCTTTCTGTCTTTATGTTAGTCTTATTCATGTAGAGTGGAATTCACAAGATACAAGAATTATTTTTTTTTAAATAATTCAGAAACACACACAACCACACACACAACCACACACACACACACACACACCACACACACACACACACACACACACACACACACACACAACACACACACACACACACACAAACACACACACACACACACACAGAAAATACATAACGATTCTCCTACAATAAACAGTACATCAAATGAAAAAGTATCCTGCTTGATGTATGCAGACGATGTTATATTGTTATCAAAAACAAGGAGTGGTGTGGGGGTGCATGTATGAGTCGGTGTAATAGTGTTGTTGTTTTTATTGTATCTTTGTAAAGCGCTGTGAGGATGGCATGCCATCGAACAATGATATAAAGTTCAATTTATTATTATTATTATTATTATTATATTATTATTATTTTATTATTATTATTATTACTTTTATTATTATTATTATTATTATTAGTAGTAGTAGTAGTAGTAAGTAGTAGTAGTAGTAGTAGTAGTAGTAGTAGTAGTAGTAGTAGTAGTAGTAGGCCTATTAGTATTATTTATTACAGTCATACATTATCACGGGCGCGGGCGCGAGCAATCACACGCATACACATTTAACAGAATGAAACACACTGACTAAAATGCCCAAAAGTTTACACAGAAAACAAAGACAGTCGAGTGAAGTCACAATGATCTTTATTGACAATAAAGGAATAAGTAAGTCGTGTGAATGTGTGTGTGATCTGTGTATGTGTGTGTGAGTGAATAATAATGTGTGTGTGTGTGTGTGTGTGTGTGTGTGTGTGCTTGTGTGGTGTGTGCGTGTGTGTGTGTGCGTGTGCTGTGAGTGTGTGTGTGCGCGTGCTGTGGTGTGTGTGCGCGTGCGTGCTTGCGCGGGTGCGCTGTGTGTGTGTGTGGTGTGTGTGTGTGTGTCGTGTGTGTGTTGTGTGTGTGTGTGTTGTGTGTGTGTTGTGAACATGGAAGTGATTATCTGTGAATTAATACATTAAATAAAAAACACGTTTCGTGTCTGTTTGTGTGCTTTTGTTTGGTCTGTTTATTTCTTTGTCAGTGATACACCCACCCATTCACATACACAACCACACACATACACACACACACACACACACACACACACACACACACACAATAAAGATCGTAATCTAATTATAAACTATATACCTCCTATGAGAAGCGTCAACTAACTCGGATGAACAATAATTAACAGAAGACGCTAGCTTTAAACTGTTCTTGAAGAAAGCAAACAGGGAAGGTAAATGTCTTGAGTCAAATCCCACGAACAACCAATACAACTGGTTTTTAAAAAAAGGCTAATACAAATGCCAATTTCAAATGGCACAGAATGAAAAGTTAAGTTACCTAAAACATATATAAAATAAAAACAAACCTAAAACAAGCACACAGCACACACACCCAACACACACACACACACACACACACACACACACACACACACACACACACAACACACACACACACACATACACAACACACACACACACACAAACACACAAAATAGAATAGGCCTATATATCCATGCTATTATACGTTTCAGGTACAGACCTATGACAAGTGTAACACTCACAAGAGTCTACATTGTATGTACAGAATGTAAGCAAATGTACATATCTCATTATGCGCTCCCCTCCCCCCACCCCTCCAATAAGCTCTGGACAAAGGAGAAGGCAAACTACTGAGAAGGAAAAGTATTGGGATTCAGGAGGACACACGCACGCACACGTACACTGCACGTACGCACGCACACGCACAACGCGCACGCGCACGCACACACGCACGCACGCACGCACGCACGAACACATACACGCACGCACGCGCACGCACACACACAACACACACAACACACACGACACAACACACACACACACACACACACACAAAGAAAACTGGGTGACTTACTGTCGTTCAAAAAATATTTCAACACCCTTTAACACTGCCCATTTCTGTGACTGAAACGTTGAGTTACTTATTACATTTAAAACAGTCAGGATCAAGGGACTTAGATGGATTAGATAGTAAGATTTTAAAACTAGCTGCACCTGCCATTGCAGACACGCTTACTTATGTTTACAATCTTTGCATTGATAAAGGACAATTTCCTACCCAATTTAAACAAGCAAAGTAATACCCTTTTATAAATCAGGTGATCGTACCAATCCCTAGAATTATCGCCCTATATCAGTACTTTCGCTCCTGTCAAAAGCCACTGGAAAAACATATTCAATTGAATTTATGTAAGCATCTGAACCATTACGATCTACTTCATGAAAATCAATCAGGTTTTCGTGAAAACCACTCGTGTCACACATCTCTGGCACATCTTACTGACAGATGTCTTTCAAATATTAATAATAACGAGTTTACTGGAATTCTTTTTATTGACTTTGCTAAGGTATTTGATGTTATTAATCATGCCCTTTTGACAAGAAAACATAAGTACTACAATTTGTCCAGTCACGCCATTACATTTATTTCCTCTTTTCTTTGCGATAATCAACAGCTCGTTGAAATCAGCTAAAAAAGATCAACATTATTACCAATTAAGTTTGGAGTTCCTCAGGGCTCAGTATTATGACCCATTTTATTTTCTCTTTATGTAAATGACTTACCGCTTTGTTTACAATGTTCCTCTGAAATGTTTGCTGATGAAATGTTTACAGTCTTGTAATAGTAACCCTAATGAATTGGTAGATGACCTCCAGAAAAATGTTGAAAAATTAGCGAACTGGACTGAAGAAAATCATATGTCTCTAAATGCTACCAAAACAAAATGCATGTATGTTACCACGAGACAAAAAAGACAGAAAATGAACTCCTCGTTCCCATCATTGTTCATTCAAGATCAAAAGATAGAAGAAGTATCTTCACATAAAGTCTTAGGTGTTGTTATAGACAATAATTTATCATGGTCAAATCATATATCTAATCTTGGCAAACGCATTTCAAAAAGAATATATCAACTTGCAAGAATAAAAAGATTTTTGAATCGTGACGCACGAAAAAGCTTTTTTCATTCACATATCTTATCCCTTATAAATTATGCATCAACTCTTTGGGACAATAGCAGCGAAACAAATCGGAAACAATTAAATTGTTTACACAAACGAGCAATAAAAATTAATACAGTTGAAGTCCAGTTCACCCACTAACTGTGATTACAAATCTTTAAACATCCTGCCTACTATAATCAAACAAGATTGTTTTTGGGGGGGGGGGGGTTATTCATGTACAGCATGATTGTGGATTTTAAGAAAATCACCCAAACATTTTGTTAGCAACGAAAGCAGACATACACACAAACTATCTTTTCCCAGACCCCGTAATAATCTTTATAAATCTACTTTATTGTACTCAGGCTGTATGGCGTGGAACAATTTATTTTTTAATTTAAAATCGTGTACATCAAAACAGACATTTATGAAAGCACTTAAATGTCATATGTTAGAAACCCTATGAATTTGACTCTAACTTTATAAAATTAGCACCTATTCCGTCGGAACATGTCATTTTAATTGATACTTTACAATGTTTATACTTTGATTGTTCTTTGCTTTGTTCCATTGTATCTGGGACATTTGTTAATATGTGTGATGTGGAGGAAATGAAATGGGGAAGGGCCAACCACTTTCACATTCAATCTCCCATTCATTTATTCTCTCTCTCTCTCTCCCTTCTCATCTCGCGTCGCTCTCTCTCTCTCTCATCTTCTCTCCTCCTCTCTCATTCTCTCTCTCTCGCAGTCTCTCTCTCTCATCTCTCTCTCTCTCATCTCTCTCTCTCCCTCTCTCTTTTCTCATCTCTCTCTCTCTCTCTCGCAATAGAGTGATCTTCAATGCGTTTATATTATTAGGCGAATGTTTAGTACTTTGGAATGTTTTTGTTTTGCATGTTGAGTTATTTTATCGATTTGCTTTCGTATTACTTTTCAATCTAAGGACAGGATGAATAAAAGCTTTGTCAAGCTTATTCTTTAATCCTCAATAATGATGATTTTGACTTGACTTGACTTGACTTGACACACACACACGCACACGCGCGCACACACGCCGCGCGCGCAGGACGACACACTCACAGCACGACACACACACACACACACAACACAACACACACACACAGCACGCACGCACACTACGCACACGCACAAACACAAAAACACATTGACGCTCACACCACACACACACACACAGCACACACACACACACACACACACACACACACACACGCACGCGCGCACACACACACGCAACGCACACACACCCACACATACACACAGCACACACACACACACAAAGGACGCGCACGCACGCACGCCCCACCCAGAATCACGCATCGCACGCACAGCAATCTTAGGAACGCACGCACACTCACACGCCACGCACACACTCGCATTATTGTGCGCGCACGCCCGCGCCCATACAAACAAAAAAGCAACAATATACCACTACCTTCTCTTTCTCTTATGCACATACACGCACACGCACGCAACACGCACGCACACGCACACACACACGCACACACACACACACACACACACACGCTCGCTCTCTCTCTCTCTCTCTCTCTCTCTCTCTCTCCTCTCTCTCTCATCTCTCTCTCTCTCTCTCTCTCTCTCTCTCTCTCTCTCTCTCTCTCTCTCTCTCCTCTCTCTCTCTCTCTCTCTCTATCTCTCTCTCTCTCTCTCTCTCTTCCAGAGTGCAAATAGCAGAACGTGTTATGGACGAAAAGCAGTGATCTTTCAGTGATCATTCCTGTCAAGAAGCTTTGAAAAGCATCATACGACCAGTGTTTATTTTGGATTATATCACCACGCTGTATTTGCGCGGAGGGAAAACCTTCTGTGTATATTACTTCCTATCAATGGTTAAGACGAAGAGGAGAGAGCGATGAATAGACGACGAGAAGTACAAATGATCGAGTGAGAGAGACAGACCTGTATTCGAGCAATGAGAGAGATGAGAGAATGAGAGACATAGAGAGCAGACATATGAGATCACGAAATACAAAATTCTGTTATTCATGACGATAATTATGGCCAGCACATCAACACCACTGAAGGAAAAAAGCTGCACGGAGAAAAACTAACTGATCTCCAGGCGACGGCTAGCATTCGTGCGAAGCTGCTGGAATCTCCCATCTGACGTGCATCGACGAAGAAGAAAGAGAAGGAGAGAACAGAGAGAGAGAGAGAGAGAGAAGAGAAGACGATCGAGAGAGAAGAGACGGGAGACGATGGACGATGAGATGAGAGAGAGAGAAGATTTGCAGTGACGAGACGACAGTGAGAGAGAGATGGAGCACGAGAGAGCAGGAGAGAAGTGAGATCATAGAGAAGAGAAATAAAGAAATAGAGAGAGATACAGACAAGAATTAATTGAAAGAATTATGTTATATCTAGGAGAGAGCGAAAGGAAGAGATATATAAAGAAGAGGGGCGCGCGAAAGGGAGGAGAGAGAGATAACGAGAGAGAGAAGAGACTGAGAGAGAAGAAGATGACAGAGAGACACAGAGATTGCAGAGATGATTGAGAGAGGAAGGAGCGAGAGAGAGATAGGCGAGGAAAGTGAGACACTGAGATTGAGAGACATAGAGAGATGATACATAAAAATATTAATATTGAAAGACTTAATGTGTCAGTGAGGGAGGAGAGCATACAGAAAGACATAAAAAGAATCAATTAATACAGCTAAAACAACATAAATGACACACACAGAGAGGAGAACAATGAACGAACAATGAACAATGTCTTACCTGCCATTCACCTATAGAGGGGATACTAAATTAAATCAGCTTATCAGAAAATAATTTATTTGTATGAGAAAAACAATAAATCGGGAGCGAGAGCGAGGAGAGACAGAAGAAGGAGAGAGAGAGAAAGAGTCGAGAGAAGAGAGAGATATGAGAGAGAGAGAGAGAGGAGGGAGGAGAGAGAGAGAGAGAGAGAGAGATGATTGAGATGAGAGAGAGGGAGACTCGAGAGAGAGAGAGAACGAGAGAGAGAGCATGAGGACAGCGGACAGAACAGAACACATAACATACAGAGAGAAAGAAACATAGACAAACACGAGATATGTTGGGACCGAAGAGAAACAAAAGAAAAGGAAAAGACTCGAGAAACGGCAGAATCATTGGCCCGAATCTTTCGGGGAAAAGGACCAAAAACAGAGACAGGGAAAGAGACAGAGACATAGACAAAAACACATGAGAAGGGAGCACAGAGGACATAGACAAAAAACGAGACAGGAGACAAGAACATAGACAAAAAAAACAGAGACAGGGAGACAGAGCCATAGACAAAAAACAGAGACAGGGAGACAGATGACATGAGACAAAAAACAGTATGACACGAGACATATACCAAAAAAAACAGAGAACAGGGAGACAGAGAAATCGACACAAATACAGAAGACAGGGAGAGACAGAGACTGAGATCAAAAAAACAGAGACAGAGAGACAGAGAAATAAACAAAATAACAGAGACAGGGAGAAAGAGACATAGACACAAATACAGAGACAGGGAGACATGAGCCATAGACAAAAAAACAAGAGCACAGGGAGAATAGACAGAGACACAAATACAGAGACAGCGGAGACATGAGACATAGACAAAAACACAGAGACAGGGAGACAGATAAAAGAAAAAGACAGAGACAGAGACAGAAGAAAAAGAGACTGAGAGGTAGGAAGAGTTTCAGTCATATCATGTAAATATGCTGTGTTTATCTCACTTGTTCTCGTGACCCGCAGGTCTGTTTAACAAGTTAATATAACAGTGGCTGTTGAATCACATGTAATCCACCCTCAGACCCCACCCGATCACATGACATTTCCCCCCGATACAGTATCTGAGTCTGTAGGGTCACATTTGTTGACACCTGAATGTGTCCTAAAGGACGCACACTAGACAGAGGCAGGAGGCAAGGAGCACTTCGAGGGCTTTAAAGATCCGCTGAGGAGTTCACAATCATGATGTTCGGGAGCACCACCAGGAGCGGACATTGGATTGATGAATACACAAGATGTTAAGAATCTGAAACGTATAATGTTTATGTGAATGAACGTTAAGGAAACCTCTTCGCACTTGTTAGAGTAATCATCTTTGCTCAGTTAGGGATAATATTGCGATGTGGTTCTTGGTTTGTTATTCCTATGACTTAAATACAAAATGATTTTTCATATTGGTAAAGGGTTTTCTATTTCAAAGAGATTTATATGCAATATTGAGCTGTGTAGCTTGAGATATATGCTGATACTCCCACATTTGTATTTGTCTCGATCCAGATCTGTCTTACAATACTTTGCAGCATTGGGAATAGTAAAGGACGAAAGAGATCTGCTTTGAACACATCCATCATGTACATTTAATGGAGATTGAAGGGAGACTAGATTTTGTTGGGTCCTTCTCATGTGGTTTGAAATGGAATGAAAAAAGCAAATAAGTCCTTGCTAAGACTGACTGAATATCATTCTGATACCCGATGTTAATCATATCTACAAGATGTCTTCCGTGTTGAATTTCTCGTTGATTTGGAAACGTCTGGTCACGATAGAAAGTAGTGGGAGAAAAGATGATGAACAATTTACCGAAACCCCCCCTACCGTCTATATATCCTAAGATTATTATTAAAAACTAAGGTTAAAAGCATGCGAACACCAAATTACTTCTCTATAATGTTGCCTGTAATTGTGCGTAATCTTATATAAGTACACATTTGTTGAAAAAGACATGCCCGATTTTAACATCACTTTATAGAAAAAAGTCTATTGATGTTAGGAAAATTATGAGAACTAGCGCAACTCGGTACCGGTACGCCAGTAACGGAACGCCAAGTATCAGAGTACGCTGCATGTACAGCAATTGAGCAATCGGTTAAGAAACGGCTGGAGTAAAAGGCCCGTTTCCCGTGGCGACGGCTCTGAGAGTGCAAGCCTCTCCTCGTAACGGAAGCCTAGTAAACGGGATAACGCCAAATACTTGGCGTAACGTCAGTACAGCAATTTTAGTGATCAGTGAAGAAAAAAGCGAGTTATAAGGCAACCGGTTTCCAGTTGAGCGCTCGTCCCGAGGATCTCTTCATAATTTGGTGGTCAGGGCTGTTGTCCCGGCAACTAGAAAGCCGCACAGTAAATTGAGCGATCAGTAAGAAACGGCGGAGTTATTTGGGAAATGGTGATGAAGCGGAGATATCGCGCGCGTTATATGAATCGATTCGCTTTCGATTTGGTACACAGTAAGTCACGGTCCCGCCATCCTACCCTTCCACATTCGAAGTCAAAGAGTCCCCGAAAATACCGGAAAATACGGGCGCTGAGAGGCCGGCGAATGTACGCGTTTCTGCGATTGCCAAGCCGCGAAAATGACAACGGCCGCATCGGTGGCGTTGCCATCGCCCCTGCGTAGGGCTCATAGCAAATTGGAAGCGATTTCGGTCCAAAAACGGCGGGATTTATAAGGCCCGGTTTGTGTGGTACACACACAGACACACACAAAACACACACGGCCTCGTTTATTAGTTATGACTAGCGCCACCGGCGAGTACTTTTCCTTCGGTAACGCAATAGTACGGTAACTCCTAGTAACAGGTAGCGCCAAGTAACGGTTAATGCTGTGTACCGGTTTGCCGGGGTCCGCAAAATATTCGATTTTTACTTTTGTGGCGGAAAAACCAATTTTAGACCCTACCACTTTCAAGGTCCTATGATCTCTCCTTGACCTTGATTAAGCCAAAGTTCCTACATGCCATGTTTGAGCGTCTCTAAGACCAACGGTGTGGACGTTTAATAGCCCTTAAAGAGTTTTCGGTTTTCCAAGGTCATACGCAAGGTCAAGGTAATGACGGTCGATAATTTATGCGCGGCTTGCCTTCCTTCATGGTGACACGCCACCACACAAAAATTGGAAACGATTCGGCGAAAAAAAAAAGCGTGGGAGATATGCTTAGGAAGAAAAAACCAATTGTTAGACCCACCACTTCAAGGCGTACCGATCTCACCTGACCTGGACTGATCTCATCGGTACACCATCATCAGAACGCACATAAGCGAAAGTCCTCATTGCCAGGTTTACAAGACTCTAGGATCTACGGGGTGGGGACAGTTGAGGGGCTCCTTAACTGGATTTCGGTTTCAAGTTCATATGCCAAGTCATAAGGTCAGGGTACTGCGAACGTTATTTGCGCGGGCATTCCGCTCATTAAGAGGACACACCACCACACAAAATGTGAAGCGATTCGCAAGCGGTTCGGGAGATCCTTGACAGACAGAAAAGAACAACAAACAAACAAAAAACGGAAAACAAACCTGAACGAAAACAATATCCTTTGAGATCGTCGATCGCAACAAAGACTAAAAGTAAAAACGAATCTGAACTACTGGTTCACAGCGCGGTTCTTAATCTGGGTTCAACCCTGTAGGTCCGTTTTGGTAAATCTCAGGACCCACAACAAAAGCATAATTCTTCGTGAAACACCACACACCCCAACATCAGTCTGTCTGGTTTTTTTAATAACAAATATTGTTATGAGGGGGTGGCGGAGAAGGAGGAGAGAGAGAGAGAGAGAGACGATGGATGAGATGAGACAATTAGCAGAGAGAGAGCAGAGAGAGAAGAGAGAGAGAGAATGAGAGACGAGAGAGGAGAGCAAACGAGAGAGAGCGATCGAGATTTGAGAGTCCAAAGAAGAGAGAAGATGAGATGAGAGACGATGAGAGAGAGAGGAGGAGGGAGAGAGATGAGAGAGCGAGAATGAATACGGAGCAGATGAGAGAGAGTGCAGAGCAAGAGCAAGAGAGAGAGACAGAGAGAGACAGACAGTGAGAGAGATGAGAGGGCGGGAGAGAGAGAGAGATGAGAGGAGAGACAGATATTGAGAGAGGAGATTGCGAGCAATTGAGGGAGAGAGACACAGAAGAGAGAATGAGAGGAACGAGAAGGAGAGAGAGAGAGACGAGAGAGAGAGAGAGAGAAGGAGAGAGAGCGAGAGAGAGAGAGAGAGGACATGAGAGATGAGAGAGTTAATTGGGAGCGGCAGCTACATTAAGAGAGGAGCAAGAGAATTGAGACTGAAGAGCAGATAAAGAGAGAGAGGACGGAGACCGAGAGAGAAGAGATGAAGACGCCGATGAGAGCAAAACGTCACGGAAGACGATGAGATAGATGACAAGAGAGAGAGAGAGAGAGGTACTGGAGAGAGAGAGCGAGGCTAAGAGGTCGAGAGTGACGACGGAGATAGAGAGAGATGAGAAGAGAGGAGATGTAGAGCAAGAGACGAGAGACAAGAAACAGT
>CM065682.1:68054755-68057255 GCA_017654935.2 Phymorhynchus buccinoides | reverse complement strand
TTTCACACGAAGATTTCCCATTGTTACCCCTTCCCATCATGACATGGGCAGATGGCCTGGTCATTAAACAGTTGTTCATTGTTGTTGTTGTTCTCTCCTTTTCACTTGCTGGCTTGCTCGATTTGTTTGTTGATTGTTTGTTGTTGGGGTGGGGTTTTTTGGGGGGTACGAAGACGTGTTTGCCCTCCCTCCTCTGAACCGGGAGGGGGGGATCAGCCCCCCCCCCCCCACTGCCCCCCTATTCCTACGCCACTGATCCGCATATCGTTGGGCCCAACGCACCAAGGGCTTAAGGTGGGTTGAAAATCGAAACTGAGGCCACCTTGAGAGCAGGGCATGTAAGGCCACCGAATTTGAGACACTTTTTTATGATTGATGGAGATGAGGCGGATGACTATGATGATGATGATGATGATACGGAGTTCCTTATTGGTCTGAGACTACATGACAAGGCTGTACTCTACGCTTCCTTTCATAATAATATAATGATATCCCGGTTATAACCAGGCCCGAGAACTACAGACACCTGCAGTAGTGGTCATGGAATTAGAGCACTAGTCCGCGACACTACTACCACTGCGCCACGGTGCCTGGTAATAAGAATAGCATTGAACTTCGTACCAGACGACAGACAGATGGAAATGGTTGAACACGAGCAGAAAACCGTACATCTTAACCATTGACAAAATAGTCGGCTCTGTCTTTACTAAAGCCTTGGTCATCAGCCCATTCCCTAATTATTCGACTCTTTTATCACATCTACCAACCCTTCGGTCAGTCAGTTCTCTTTCTCACACGAAGCTAACGAAGACAAGGTAGACAGAGGGGGAGAGCGGGGCTAATAAAATACGACAATTCAGACAGACAGTCGGACCAAAATAGAGACAGTCTCAGATTGATCTGTCTCCGCGAGAAGACATGTGAGACGATTTAAGAGCGAAGTGATTTGAAAGGGTACAGGTGCTTCGACTTGAAAGAGTGTAAATCAGCATAGAGACAAACGCAAGTTGGGCCTTTTTTGCTTTGGCTGGCTCGTTTTCTGTGGGTTTTTGTGGCTCGTTTTCTCGTGTTTACGTTTTCCTTTTGCCCTTACTCTAAAGGGCCTGCCACACTACATGCGATTTATCTGTCAAATGCGACGCGATTGTGACGATGTGAGTCACGATTCACGTGAAATTCATGTATTGGGTCTACTTGAGCAATATAGACGTAGTAGAATAATTTTTTTAGACGGAATTATTTCACGTGAACCATGCATGACTCGCGTCGTCACAATCGCGTCGCATTGGCAGCGAACGGCATGCAGTGTGGGAGGCCCTTCACCAAAGAGACTGGAATTAATTCCCGGTGTTTGCTTTAACGAACAACACGATCTGTTCTGTTATCCGGTGCAGATGTACCTGCAGTGCCTCCAGGATCGGCCAGCTTAGTTCAAAGACTACCGCACTAGAAGAATGTGTCCCTAAAGGGCCAGCCCCATTACTTACGATTCGATTCAGTGCAATCCGATTTTGACGTTATGAGGCATGACTGATGTAAAATTCTACTGTTTAAATGATTATGATAAAATCCTACTAGTTACGTTCACTAAGTTCTCCCGTACACGAATCTCGTATAAAATATCATATTGTTGTAGGGGACATTTGACTTGATTCGTGAGATTCTACGTGAGTAGAGTGAACGAAACAAAGTAGAATTATTTTTATACGGAAGTATCTCACGTGAATCCTGACTCACAGACAACGTCACAATCGTTTTATATTGGGGTTAAATCGTATGCAGTTGTGGCTATACCTTAAAGGGACATAATTATATTTGATCAGATTCGTGTACGGGAGAGTATAAATGTCGTGAACATAACTAGTATGATTTCAGCAGATTTATTTAGACAGTAGAATTTCACGTCAATCATGCCTCACAAATGTTAAACTCGGGTCGTAGTGAATCGAATCGTATGCAGTGTAGCCGGCCCTTACGGGTAAATGTCATTAAGACGTCAAACTTCCCTTCAACCTAGCATCTTCTTGCCATGTCAGCACGAGTTTGTAAAAACACACGTTGTGGTTCTGCTTACCAAAATCTTCTTCTGCGATCGCGCAGACAGTTTCATGTCAATTGTGAGCGCAGATGCGTCATGCAGCCGTTATGCACCTAACTAACAGCAAGTCCGACTTCGGCTGAAGGAACTCTTTTTGAAAGTGTTTCTTGAAAAGAAAAAGAAAAAGACAGGAGAATGGACCGGTAAGGCAGAACAATAGGCTAGATGACAGCAAGCAAAGGGAAAAGGCAGAGTCAAAGAGAGTTACAGATTATAGGAAGTTACAAGCACAGAACTTCCAGAAGGTTGAGGAACTATTTATGCAAAAGATCCCCCCTCCCCGGTATCCCCATGTATGTAGCCTATGCACGCGCTCTCACGTGTACAAACACACACGCAAAGAAACACACACACACACGAGCGCGCGCACACACACACGCAAAGAAACACACACATACACAC
>CM065682.1:68042255-68049755 GCA_017654935.2 Phymorhynchus buccinoides | reverse complement strand
CCCCCCCCCCCCCCCACTTATTTTAACGCCTGTGTTTTGATTTCATTCTGTTGTTGTTGTTGTTGTTTGTGTGTGTGTTTTTCTTACCCTTTCAAATGTGTTTGCTTATCTTGATGTGTTGGTTGTTTATCTGTTCGTTCGTTTGTTCTCTGCTACCCCAGGTTTGACTGGGCCTTGTTCTACATGTCTTCTGACTTGCATTGGCTCACTCGTGTTAACGAAGTTAATACGAAGGGGGTCTATAGTATGATAGTTGTTCGATTGTGTGTCTGTGTGTAGGCTATGTGTGTGTGTGTGTGTGTGTGTGTGTGTGTGTGTGTGTGTGTGTGTGTGTGTGTGTGTGTGTGTGTGTGTGTGTGTGTGTGTGTGTGTGTGTGTGTGTGTGTGTGTGTGTGTGTGTGTGTGTGTGTGTTGCGTCCGTGGTCTAATCTCCAACCTTTAACGTTGGCATTTTCTCGGGAAATAGAAGGCGTACATTGTTCAAACTTTCAAAACACATAAATGATTATGCAAGCTTCCAAACAATATTGATTTGAATAATTAAATACTTAACAACAACACTGTAACCAGATAACAAACAAATAACATTTTAAATTCAACAGGCATTGAAAGCCACGATAGCTCATTGGTAGTCCGTCGCTCATGCCAAAGGTTCCGAGTTCGATTCTTGGCAAAGGCACTTTTGTTGTTGTTGTTGTTGTTGTTGTTGTTGCATCCATTAGCAATAGTTTTTAAAACACCCCCCTCATGTCTACGACCCTCCATCTCAAAGTCATTATTTTTCGGCAATTATTTTGTACTTAAACACCCCCCTCACGTTTACTACCCTCAATCTCAAAGTCATTATTTGTTGGCAATCTTGTACTTACCCCCCCCCCCTCATGTTTACGACCCTCAATCTTAAAGTCATTATTTGTTGGCAATCTTGTACTTAAGCATCCCCCACCCCCCGAGTGAGCCTTGAAGGCTTTGCCTGTTGTTCTCAATATTGTTTCGTGTCATTCCTCGAGGTTTTGCTTTTTTCGTACACAAGTCATCTCGTGCACTTTGTGTGCGTGTGGCAGTGTATGTTCCGTGTCTCAGTGTGTGCTTTCGTATCTGTGTGTCCGTGTAAGCGCCACATCCATCAATTTAGTGTAGTATATAAAAAGAAACATAATATATATTTGTGGACATTTTCTTTTCTTCTTTTTTAGGGGTGGAGGGGGGGGGGGGTCAAAACATCTCAAAATTTTAAAAAACGTAGGACGAAAACAGTGACATTGCTTTGAGTGTATGTAGTTCAACTGATTCTAGACCTTTAACTTACTCTCTACCTCTGGGATATCACATGTCTTTGATTTATTAGCTGAGAGATAATTCCCCTCTATCCTCTGCTGTATCATAGTCCACAGGGAAGCCATCTGTGTATTGTTTGTTTATCCACTGTCTTGCTTCTGCAAAAGACAACCTTATTCACATTGTGTTTCCACTTTCCTAACAAACATACGAACTCACGCACGCACGCACGCACGCACGCACACCTACATACAAACCAAGTTTTAGCTACACATATAGCTTAAACAATATAAACTTGTATAACTTGTTTAAACTTGATGTAACTTCGTTACAGGAATACAAACTTTAAAAATAATAAATCTGAATTTCATCGTAATTGCTATTGTTGTTTGTCAACAGCAAATAAAACTTCCGAAACATCCTTTCTCGAAATAAAACTATTCCAAAAACGACCTCTACAAATTGGATTAAAAACTGTCAACATCATTTCGAACCGACTTCTGTCTTGAATCCTATCAGGAACATAGTTCCAAATTCAGCACGTGAAAAAGAGAATAAGAAACTAACTAATACAAGAGGCAAAGCCTTCAAGGCTCACTCGAACAGGACCATGTGGGACAACAACAAACAAAGATTGAGGGGGGGGGGGGGGGGGGGGTTCTAAAGTACAAGATTGCCAATAAAATGTTAAAGTACAAATGAAACTATCATTAATGGATGGATACAACTTTAAAATTTTAAAAAATGTCCGTACCGAGAATCAGACCCGAAACCATTGGCATGACAGACAGACCAATGAGCTATCGAGGCTTTCAGTGTTGATGAGTTTCTTAACTCATGTTGCCTATTGAATACTCTCTAACCCCCTAATCTAAAATGTTATCTGTTTACAGTGTTGCTTTAAGTATTTAATTATTCAAATCATTATTGTTTGAAAGCTTGCATAGACATCTATATGTGTGCAAAGTTTGAACAATGTATGCCTTCTATTTCCCGAGAAAATCCCAACTTTAAAGTTTGGAGATTAGACCACGGACGCAATACACACACACACACACACACACAACACACACAACACAACACAACACAACACACACAACACACACAACACAACACACACAACACACACAACACAACACAACACAACACAACACAACACAACACAACACAACACAACACAACACAACACAACACAACACAACACAACACAACACAACACAACACAACACAACACAACACAACACAACACAACACAACACAACACAACACAACACAACACAACACAACACAACACAACACAACACAACACAACACAACACAACACAACACAACACAACACAACACAACACAACACAACACAACACAACACAACACAACACAACACAACACAACACAACACACACACACACACAACCGAACAACTATCAACTATCATACTATAGACTCACTTCGTGAGTGAGCCAAAAAGGATGTGCCGAAGATGGAGAGAGAGAAGACTGAAAGAACAGCAGTGAGAAATAAGCATAGACTTCAAATGCATAAACAAGAAAATGTCTCTGCTGATTTCTGAAGACTCGACCAGTGTTCGAAATGGTCTCAATGAGCGACTTAGCTCGCTCTTTTCACCGCGCGGTGGCGCGGCGGTCAAGTGGGTCCAAACCTAGTGGTAGCCTTTGTTGGGGAGACAGAGACTTGACCGCCGCTCCACCGCGCGGTGGAAGGGGCGAGCTAAGTCGACCACACACGCGAACATTTCTCACTCTTTCCCTATAGCAACCCAGTGATACGCCAGTCATTTACGTGGTAACAGTCCTGAGATGACCACAGCTGTCAGCGGTCATTTCTATATATGCCAATCACAATGGTCTCAGTTCACGTTAACATTTTGTTTTCATTCCTTCCCCCCACGGCAACACAGTGGTAATAATGCAAGTAATCTTATGACTGGCCTATCACTGCGTTGCCATGCAGAAAGAGTGACAAATGTTAACGTGTACTGAGACCATAGACGACCGTGGGTATGTGACAGATAATCTCCCCTTGTCAGTTTCGCTACTGATAGCTGATCCACTTTGAGGTGCGTGGAGTGGAGTGTGCTGGAGTGTAGCACTTCACGGCAATGGAGTACTAATAGTAAGGGGCAGACAGACACTGAAGGGCCAACTAATAATCCAGGGGATATTCACGTGCAGCCTCCCCCGTCTTGAAAGACAAAAGTATCACCACTTTTGGAAGTTTCTAGGGACTAGATTCCCAAGTTTACTTCTTCTTTTTTGTGTCACCTTCTTGTGCGTGGACGTGATAGAATGATACGTAGTTTGCTTAAATCACCAAGTAACATTTTAGAAGGTTAAAACCCGCCAAAGATCAGAACACTCACAAACACATAATTATGTTCAGTTCAAGAACAGGAAAGAAGGGGTGATGACCGGATTCGAACCCGGGTCATTCACGCATTGCGTTGGCCAAAGAACGTCTTAACCACTCTGCAGCCTTACGTCCCTCCTTATTGCCCAGCAATACGGGCTAGACAGAGACAGCGATTATGGCACAGAAGTCCGTGGCATTATCATGATCTGGTGTCGTAATCATCAGTGCGTCTTTAACAGTTAGCACGGGTAGTAACATGTAAATTAAACTAAACTGCCAGTTGATTTGGCAGTTGAGTCAAATGTACATACCCCTGTTTACTGTTTACGATTCACTCATGATTTATTGTACCTGGGCCGCTGGCTCCAATACGTCCAATACTTATCTATGGGGCTGAAAGATGGGGGTTAACTCATATAATAGCTGTTGAAAACGTCCACACTTTTGCTCTCAAGAAATGACTTAATGTTAGTGCTCGAACTCCAGTCCTAATGATATGGTATATGCATGTTATGCGGAAACTGGGTGCAACCCTTTGTGCATTTATTCCTTTGTTGCTTGTGTTAAATATTGGTTACGTTTAACGATACTAGAAGAATCACGACTTCCACGAAAGGCCTATACTATGCTGCTATCTCTCCATAAGAACGGTAACACCTGTTGGGTAACACACGTACGTAATACACTATATGAAACGGGATTTGGGTTTGTTTGGGAAACTCAGGGTGTGGCTAATCATAAATCTTTTTCAGTTGTGTTTAAACAAAGACTGATTGATTGCTTTCATCAGAAGTGGCATGATCGTGTGAGTACCAGTACCAGAGGTTTTATGTTTTGCACATTTAAATTGTCTGTTTCATTGGAGCCTTACTTTACTTGGGTTACTCTCTCTTTGTCTCCCTCTCTATCTCTCTCTCTCTCTCTCCCTCTCTCTCTCTCTCTCTCTCTCTCTCTCTCTCTCTCTCTCTCTCTCTCCCTCTCTATCTCTCCCTCTCTCTCTCTATATATATCTCTCTCTCCCTCTCTATCTCTCCCTCTCTCTCTCTCCCTCTCTCTCTCTCTCTCTCTCTCTCTCTCTCTCTCTCTCTCTCTCTCTCTCTCCCTCTCTCTCTCTCTCTCTCTCTCTCTCTCTCTCTCTCTCTCTCTGTCTCCCTCTCTCTCTCTCTCTCTCTCTCTCTCTCTCTCTCTCTCTCTCTCTCTCTCTCTCTCTCTCTCTCTCTCTCTCTCTCTCTCTCTCTCCTCTCTCCTCTCTCTCTCTCTCTCTCTCTCTCTCTCTCTCTCTCTCTCTCTCTCTCTCTCTCTCTCTCTCTCTCTCTCTCTCTCTCTCTCTCTCTCTCTCTCTCTCTCTCTCTCTCTCTCTCTCTCTCTCTCTCCCTCTCTCTCTCTCTCTCTCTCTCTCTCTCTCTCTCTCTCTCTCTCTCTCTCTCTCTCTCTCTCACTCCTTCAATACTATCTCCGCGTCAGTCTGTCATTGTCTGCTGTGGTTTACAAGCTAAAAGCCATCATTCCCATTTGCTTTTTGTCCTTATCGAATGGCTGGTTGGTTGCCAACGGTTGGGTCCCACCCCGTTATTAAGCCCAGAGGTCCATGCTATGTTAGTGACCGGGGTAACGGACATCGCTACACACCCATTTCATTCAGGTCAAGGAAAACCGCCAGGCTGCCAAACATGCAGCACGACAGTCATGCTGCTGCTGCTTCTTCTTCTCCTTCTTCTTCTTCTTCTTCTTCTTCTTCTTCTTCTTCTTCTTCTTCTTCTTCTTCTTCTTCTTCTTCTTCTTCTTCTTCTTCTTCTTCTTCTTCTTCTTCTTCTTCGTCGTCGTCGTCGTCGTCGTCGTCGATCGCTCAGACAGTCCCCTGTCAATTATGAGCGCAGATGCATCACGCTGCCGTTATGCGCCTAGCTACGAAATAGTTAGGCCCAGCATGATTGTCCGTCTTCGGCTGAAGGAATTTCTTTGTAAGACTGAGCTTCTAGAACAAAGGCAGGAGAATGGACCGGTAAGGCAGAAATATAGTAGATGACGGTAAGCAAGGGGAAAAGGCAGAGTCAAAGAGAGTGAGAGATTAGAGGAAGTTACAAGCACAGAATTTCAAGAAGATGGGGGAACTATATTGTACAAAAGACCCCCGGTATCCCCACTGGAGACATCGACACGACAGACATGAACCTTCTTTAATTTGCTCCCTCTGTTTGCTTTTCTCTATCTCGGACTCTGGTCTGCTCTGTTTTTGATTGATTGATTTATTTACTTAATGATTTATTATTTTTATTCATTCATTCATTTGCTTATTTATTGATGGTTTCTTTTCTAATCTACTATCTGCTTTCTCTTTCTTTATATCTTTACTTGGATCGCTGACTTTGGTTAATTTTTTTGTTTATTCATTCATTCATTCATTTCATTTTTTATTAATTATTTATTATCCGAGTTCTCTTTCTTTCTTACGGGCCATAATTCACACTATTGGACTTGCAGACTTCAAACTTGGCATGTATGTGCATTGACTGTTGGAAGTTCTGAATATGGTGTACCGAGCAAGGTCAAGGTCAAGGTCAAGGCCATCAGTATATCGTGAAAGTGGTTAGGGTCTATAAATTCGTGGTTTAGATCTTTCACATTTTTGCATAACAGAATCGCTTTACATTTTGTGTGGCAGTGTTTCATCTTGAGTAGAAGACACCCGACATTAAATTATTGGTGTTCTGACTTTGACCTTGAAGTTTGACTTTCAATGACTACTATAATCGGCTAAAATGTGTGTTCATGTGTGGGTGCGTTTGTGTCTGTCCAGGCGATTTTGCCCAACCCGTTGGCCGTAGCCCCCTATAACCAAACTATTCTTGATCAGCATATCACAACCTATTGAGATCCTGCATTTTTAACGGACAGTGCAAACCTCCGCCAAGGAAGACTCACAAAACCGAAAGTTCCTTCTTTGTCCTATATATTCCATGTGCCATAGGAGTTCAGCGAAACTAACCAGGTGTGGGATCAGTGCGCTGTGTCCCCGTCTCTACATGTCCCCTGTCTATGTGTCCCAGTCATTGTGTCCCCGTCTCTGCATGTTCCCCGTCATTGTGTCCCCGTCTCTACATGTCCCCTGTCTATGTGTCCCCCTGTCTATGTGTCCCCTGTCTATGTGTCCCCGTCTCTATGTGTCCCCATGTCCCCTGTCATTGTGTCCCCGTCTCTACATGTCCCCCCTGTCATCTATGTGTCCCCGTCATTGTGTCCCCGTCTCTACATGTCCCCGTCCCCGTCTCTACGATGTGTCAATGTCTCTATAATTCACTGCCAGTATAAGTCCCCGTCTCTATGTGTCCCCGTCTCTACATGTCCCCTGTCTATGTGTCCCCGTCATTGTGTCAATGTCTCTATAAATCCCCGTCTGTGTGTGTCCCCCTGGCTATGTCTATATGTGTCCCCGTCATTGTGTCAATGTCTCTATAAGTCCCCGTCTCTATGTGTCCCCTGTCTATGTGTCCCCGTCTCTACAATCATGTCCCCTGGCTATGTGTCCCGTCATTGTGTCAATGTCTCTATAAGTCCCCGTCTTGTATGTGTGTCCCCGTCATTGTGTCTCCGTCTCTACATGTCCCCCTTTCTATGTGTCCCCGTCTATTTGTGTCCCCGTCTCTACATGTCCCCCTCTTGTGTCTATGTGTCCCCGTCATTGTGTCCCCGTCTCTACATGTCCCCTCTCTATGTGTCCCCGTCATTGTGTCTCCGTCTCTACATGTCCCCCTTTCTATGTGTCCCCGTCATAGAGAGACGGGGACATATAGAGATGGGGACATAGAGAGACGGGGACATAGAGAGACGGGGACATATAGAGATGGGGGCACA
>CM065682.1:68032255-68039755 GCA_017654935.2 Phymorhynchus buccinoides | reverse complement strand
GTTGTTGTTGTTGTTGTTGTTACCATTGTTTTTATTTTTTACAACTTACAACGTAAATGTGCATAAACATTGTGTACGTTTTACATTAGTTTGTTCTGCTTCCACTGACATTTCTGTTGTGGTGGTGCTTCTTTATTGTGTCGTGGTTTTCTTGTGCTCGATGAAAGCTCTGTGTAAATAGCCATATCTCAGTAGGATTCTCACCTTTAGGGAGAATCCTATTGCATTTGTAAGAATTCTTCTCTTTCTTTTTCTTCGCCTTTTGGGGGGTTCGATTTGGCTGAAATTTTCAGGAAAGTTGCAGGACCAGGTGGGTATTAGACATTTGAAATATTAAATGATTTCACCGAAGTTTTGGCAAAATATGACCGAAAACAAATCCACGAAAAATCGGCGAAATTTCAATCTTGAATATATCCAAAACGGCTGAACGGAATTTGTTCATATTTTAAGTATTTACTTAAAACTAGATTTTCAATACGTCCAGTATAAAAATTAAACCGGAAGTACGAACCGGAAGTGCTCCAGCTAGGAACGTACAGCTTTCATTTGGCTCACGGAATAGCCAAGCCTGGAAGTGACGTCAGAACCTAACTACTGGATACTGTAGCCCTTATGTTGGCCCAGGTATGGATTTTTTTTAATTTTTCACCAGATTTCGCTGAGATTTGCAGGAAAATTGAAGAACACTATTCTAATGCTAGATTTCCAATTTTACACCGATTGGCCGAAATATGACCCAAAATGTCCAATTTTGGCCAAATGTTAATCTTGAATAACTAAAAAACGACTGCATGGAATACTTTCATATTTTCAGTATTAATTGCCCAGTAACATTGCAACACTTTCGTTATAAATTTGAACCGGAAGTGTGGACGAAAATGGCCAAATTTGCCAAAATGTTAATACTTAATAACTTGCAAATGGCTGCTTGAGAGGATAATCTTATCGTTTTTGCTCTGAAAGGCAAACACAAGTCCTCTAGTTATTATTTGGATTCTCCCCTTTACGGAGAATACAATTGTAAGAATTCTTCTTCTTCTTTTTTTTAATGTCCTTCCCCTTTTTTGTCGTTTTGGCTGACATTTTCAGAAATGTTGCAGGACCATGTGGGTATATGAAATTTGAAATATTGTAAATGATTTCGCCGAATTGTTGCCAAAATATGGCCGTAAACCGCGATATCGGCGAAATTTCAGTCTTGAATATCGCAAAAACGGCTGAAAGGGAATTCGTTCATATTTTCAGAATTTACTAAAAAGAATAGATTTTCAACACTCCCGGTGTAAAACCGAACCGAAAGTACGAACCGGCGCTGCACTTGCGGCGACGCGCTCTCCGGTGAGAGCAGCCCGAATTTCACAAAGATAAGTCTCTGTGACTAGAATATACAAAAAAACCAAAAACATTTGGCTCACGGAATAGTCAAAACCGGAAGTGACGTCACAAAGCTAACTACTGGATATAGTAGCGCTTAATGTTGGCCCAGGTCTGAAAGGAGTTTGATGATGATATGCTAAATAGTTTGGATATTAAAATTTATGAAAATTTGGTTGTGTCACTTTCTCTAATTCCCATATATGGATTTTTTTAATTTTTCATCCGCTTTCACTGAAATTCGCAGGAAAATTGAAGGACACTATTCATATGCTAGATTTCCAATTTTACACCGACTGGCCACAATTTGGCCGAAATATATGGCCAAAAATGGCAAATTTTGGCAGAACTTTAATCTTCAATAACTGGAAAACGGCTGCACGGAATAAATTCGTTTTCTTTTAAATAGTATTTGCAACACTTTTTTTGTAGAATTGCAATACTTTTGCTATAAATTCGAACCGGAAGTGCCAACCGGCAGTGGGTACGGAAATTGCCAAATATAGGAATATTTTAATATTCAATAACTTGCAAATGGCTGTTTAGGGGAGAATCCTGTCATGTTAGGATTCTACACTCTAGGTAGAATACTATTGCATTCATTTGTAAACATTATTCTTTTTTCTTCTTTTCTTTCTTTTCCTTCCCATTTTTGGGGGTCCGATTTGGCTGACATTTTCAGGAAAGTTGCAGGACCATGTGGGTAAATAACATTTGAAATAGTAAATGATTTCGCCGAATGTTCGGAAAAATATAGCCAAAATAACGCAAAATCCGTGACATTTCAATCTTGAATCAAAAACGGCTAAACGGAATGTGTTTATATTTTCAGCATTTGCTTAAAAATAGATTTCCAACACTTCTAGTATGAAATCGAACCGTAGGTACGGTGTACTGTATGAGTGATGGTCAAATAGTTAGTCCTGAGTCATCCTTTTTGGGTGTGTTTATACTTGTCTAGGCGAATTGGTGCCGTAAATAACTTTGGTGAAGGGAGTTAATTACAGAGGGAGTTACCTTTCCTTACGAATGAATATTGTGTTCCTTGATCACATCTTTTGATTTCTTTCTATGAGAGAGAGAGAGAGAGAGAGAGAGAGAGAGAGAGAGAGAGAGAGAGAGAGAGAGAGAGAGAGAGAGAGAGAGAGAGAGAGAGAGAGAGAGAGAGAGAGATGAACGACCAAGAGAAGAGACAGAGACAGAAAGAACGAGACTGAGAGAGACAGACAAAGAGAGAGAGATAAACAACAGCATGACCAAGAGACATAGAGAGAAAGAGAACACTGAACACTGAACAGTTTATTCGACTAGGTCAAAAGCCCCTTACGAGGGGAGGATATTAACAAAAACCACATAAGAAAGAAAAACAATAATTCTATCTAAATTAGTACGCATCAATATTTCATTGCAGACCATCGAAAATATGTCCACATTTGTACATTATATAGCTAGATTTTTCAGAACTTTTCAGAGAGAGAAAGAGAGAGACTGAGAGAGAGGAGGAGATATAGATAGATAGAGAGAGGGGGGGGGAGGGGGAGAGAGAGAGAGAGAGAGAGAGAGAGAGAGAGAGAGAGAGAGAGAGAGGGAGACAGAGAGAGAGAAAGAGAGAGAGAGAGAGAGACAGACAGACATACATACATACAGACAGACAGACAGACACACACACACACACACACACACACACACACACACACACACACACACACACACACACACACACACACACACACACACACACACACACACACACACACACACACACACACACACACACATTCACACACAGAGACAGACATAAATAGCATAGAAACATGTGAACAGACGGAAAGTGTCGCAGTGAATCAGATACATGCCAACAGACACACGACAGTTTCCTGCATTAATAAATCAAACTTAGGATGATGATTAGTATTCAAGGAAAGGTTAGCCATGTTGCCAGTTGACGGATGGCCCGTCCATCAGTTGAGAGATATCGCATTCAAACTTGTAATTGGCCTTCACAAAAAACACAACAGATTTTTGTTTTCCAGCACGTGCACTATCTCTCGAAGTCATACACACACATGGATGAGTCATGCGCACACTGATACGCACATATTATTCACATACACACGTACACACACTTACACGCACACACGTACTCTCTCTGTCTCTGTCTCTGTCTTTTTCTGTCTCTGTCTGTCTCTCTCTGTCTCTCTTTGTCTAAGATCACTGTAAGGTGGATAGACGTTAAATTAAAGAACGAACGAACATACACACACATGCACACACGCGCGTGCAAATAAACACCACACCACATCACACAGTAGCAAGGGTATGCATTCATGTGCGCAAAGCAATATACACGCATGCAATCCCTCCCTGTCTGTCTCTCTCTCTCTGTGTCTCTGTCTGTCTCTGTCTCTCTCTCTCTCTCTCTCTCTCTCTCTCTCTCTCTCTCTCTCTCTCTCTCTCTCTCTCTCTCTCTCTCTCTCTCTCTCTCTCTCTCTCTCTCTCTCTCTCTCTCTCTCTCTCTCTCTCTTTCTCTCTGTGTTCTCTTCCTCGCTCTCTCTTCGTTCTCTCTCTCTCTCTTTCTCTTTCTCTCTCTTCTCTCTCTCTTTCTCTCTTCTTTCTTTTTCTCTCTCTCTATTTTGTTTCTTTCTCTGTCTCCCCATCCCTCCTCTCTCTCTCTCTCTCTCTCTCTCTCTCTCTCTCTCTCTCTCTCTCTTCTCTCTCTCTCTCTCTCTCCTCTCTCTCTCTCTCTCTCTCTCTCTCCTCTCTCTCTCTCTCTCTCTCTCTCTCTCTCTCTCTCTCCCTCTCTCTCTCCACTCTTTCTCTTTCTCTCTCTCTCTCTCCTCTCTCTCGTTCTTTCTTTACCTCTCTCTCCTCTCTCTCTCTCTCTCTCTCTCTCTCTCTCTCTCTCTCTCTCTCTCTCTCTCTCTCTCTCTCTCTCTCTCTCTCTCTCTCTCTCTCTCTCTCTCTCTCTCTCTCTCTCTCTCTCTCTCTCTCTCTCTCTCTCTCTCTCTCTCTCTCTCTCTCTCTCTCTCTCTCTCTCTCTCTCTCTCTCTCTCTCTCTCTCTCTCTCTCTCTCTCTCTCTCTCTCTCTCTCTCTCTCTCTCTCTCTGTGTCTTTATCTGTTGCTCTCTCTCCCTTTCTCTTTCTCTTCCACTCTTTCTTTCTTTCTTTTTTATATTTTGTTTGAACTTTCTCTGTCTCCCTCCCTCTCTCGTTCTCCCTCTCTCTCTCTCCTTCTCGTTCTCTCTCTCTACTCTGTCTCTCTCTCTCTCTCTCTCTCTCTCTCTCTCTCTCTCTCTCTCTCTCTCTCTCTCTCTCTCTCTCTCTCTCTCTCTCTCTCTCTCTCTCTCTCTCTCTCTCTCTCTCTCTCTCTCTCTCTCTCTCTCTCTCTCTCTCTCAAAATTGGGTCTCAAGTGTTCGACGTCTTTTGTGTGAGTGTGGATTTGGAGATGTGTGGCTGAATCAGTCTGTTGGTAATCGAAATCTTTTTGTTCGTGTCTTAAGGCAAAGATTAGTTGATTGTAGATGGCAAGTGTGGCATAATCATATTGAAACGAGTAATAGATATAATATTTATAGAAATATTGTTGATGGACATGATATTCAGTTTTACTTAAAATCTGATTTAGATATGTTTTTGAAAAAAAGTATAGTTAAATTTCGTTTTGGTGTATCAGAAATTAAAAGTCATCAGATTGCAATTGATACTTCTCATGTTTTAAACAAACACTATGATCTTTTACCTTCAGGACGCCGCTACAGAACTTTTAAACTGAAATCCAGGGCCCAGAAATCTTTTATCCCTTCCTCTATCCATTTCTTAAACCCATCATGGATCTTTCAAAATTGTTGGCTCTTACTGATCGCCAGCATGTGTGTTTAAGTAAAGTGTGAGTGTATGGGAGGGGAGGGGGGGGACGAAATAGAGTGTGTACCCTGAAGGCGTGCAATACGTTTATGACTGTGATTTTGGTCTTTGTTCAATTAGGTATCATACATTTCTTTGCATTTTAAATTGTGCTTGTAAATATGATAATGCATGTGTGCTCTATACCTTTAATCTTCTATGCCATATTATAACCGTTCAATGTATTTTATTGTATGTTTAATGTCAATGTCTATGTTATAATCGTGGCACCTGGAAGCAATTTCTCTTTTCAGAGATAATAAAGATGTTTTGATTTGATTTGATTTGATTTGATTTGATTATTATAGGTACAGACAACACACGGAAAGAGATCTAATTTGCCCTATGTGTATGCAAGATGAGGAAAATGAAATACATTTTTTATTTTGTTGTCCATTTTTGGAAACTTTACGCCAACAGTTCATCCCAGGAAAATACAGTAGATACCCTTGCTTGTTTAGATTGCAATTACTGCTTAGTTCTAAGAGATATAAAGATATTAAAAATGTGTCTATGTTTTTGTCAAAAGCTTTCAAATTGAGAGAGTTACTGATATCATAGTTTTCTATTTGTTTTTCCAGTTCTTTTCTTTGTTTCATGTATTTATTGTTCCCCCCTTCACAGGGGCCAAAGGCCTTTCTGAATAAATTTCCCGTGTTCCCGTGTTCTCTCTCTCTCTCTCTCTCTCTCTCTCTCTCTCTCTCTCTCTCTCTCTCTCTCTCTCTCTCTCTCTCTCTCTCTCTCTCTCTCTCTCTCTCTCTCTCTCTCTCTCTCTCTCTCTCTCTCTCTCTCTCTCTCTCTCTCTCTCTCTCTCTCTCTCTCAGCTTAATATCACTCCTAGCGAATACAGGCATTATTGTGAAGGACAAAGGAATGCAAATCCCTTCAGAGGCACGTCATTCCAGCTTAGAAACCTAAGCTGGTAAATGACCAGTTTTATGAGTTTTATGTCCCCACACACTCACTCTCGCAATGACATGCACACTCACAAGCATGTACTGCACGCACGCTTACACGCACGCGGAGAAAGAAACACGCATAATGCGTTCACACGACACACATACACAAACACGCACGTGCGCGCACACACACACACAAACATGCGCGCGCACACTCACACACGAACGCACGCACGCATGCATGCACGCACACACGCACATACACACATAGACGGGCGCACGCACGCGCGCGCACACACACACACGCGCGCGCGCGCGCACACACACAACCCTTCCTTTGTGACACTCTCCATAGCGTCATGGATGACAGCCCTAAACATTGCTATTAAAGACTAAGTGATTAACACTCGGTGTGTCTGTGTGTATGCATGCATGTGTGTGTATGCGTGTGTGAGAGTGCGTGCGTGTGTGTGTGTGTGTGTGTACATGTGATTGCGTGCACGCGCGCGTGTGTGTATGTGCGTGTGTGCGTTCGTGCGTGCGTGTGCGTGTATGTGTGAGCCTATGCCTGTGGGATTTTATGTTGTGTGTTTGTGTATGTATGTGGGTGTGGGTGTGCACTACAAACAGAAATAGCCTATCCCGCGTTATGTGTTTTGTTAGCGAGGCGTTAAACTAATTGGAAAGAAGGAGACAGACAGACACACAAACAGAGAGACTCAGCAAACTGGGAAGAGGTGGCAAGCGTATGAATGTAATATAGTTTTTTAAAACCATGTTTGTACAAACGTCAATGTTTTTACATACACATTTTTCTTTTTCCATAGCACAAACAATTGTCAGTGTTTTGTCTGTCCCATCTTCTGGGTCGCACAGTGGCGTTGCTCCCACGCCGCTCATTCCGAGTCCCAACTCGCAGCCACACCTCGACTTGTTCAGGTCGCAGAATCCGAGACCAGCAGTCCAAAGAGAGCGATTCTATGTTAGGCCGTCAGGAGGCAACCAAGCGAGGAGACACTGCACTGCTGCTGAGTCACGGTGGAGTTCAGTGGAGCCTGTTCAGGACAAAGTGTTTTGAAATAAAGGGTTGCCCTACTAATTGTAGCACTGTCTATTTCCATAATTATTCTGTTTTCCCACCAACAAAAAAGCTGGACAATCCGATAATGACCCTCTTTACGGGATAAAGCTCGTAATCCATAATACATCACGCTTCTCTGGCCTTACTCAGTTATGGTTGGTGGTTTGTTCGTGCATATTGTAAGGTTAGCTCAGCAGGACTATTCATTAGACCGTAGAGCTATGTCCATGATAATGTGT
>CM065682.1:67994755-68027255 GCA_017654935.2 Phymorhynchus buccinoides | reverse complement strand
GACAATGAAGTGACATTAATTGTGTGTGAGAGAAACAAATTTGCACGGTTTTCATGTCCTGTTGTTTTTGTTATGAAATTAAACACCCATACGCCTTCACAAAATATTATGGAACACCTGTAATGAACTTGTAATGTCTCTATGTGTCTCTGTCCCTGTCTCTGTCTCTCTCTCTCTGGTTTGGTATAGCATGCAGCAACTTGCCTGGGAAAATTCGGAATCTTCCCAAGGCTGGGAAGATTCGGAATTTTCCCGGGAAAATTCGGATTTTTCCCGGATTCCAATATTTCCCGTGACATATATATATATATATAGAGAGAGAGAGATTTTGACCAAAAAGGCTAAAAATAGATTTTGAGTTAAAATCTCAGTATACTGCTGTGCACCGTGCCCCTAATCTAAAGGACTTAAAATTTGGAGCATTTGAAATGCAAAAACTAATAAAAAGTTTGATAAAAACTTTTTTGTCCAAATGTCTTTATAATCGAACATTAGAATCAAGACCAGTTACAAGAAGTTGGAATCTTGATCTATGTTCTAAAAAACATGTTTGGCTTTTCCTCCTTTTATAAGCCCAGTCCACGACAGCTCTGTTTCGATCCTGTGAGGATCTCGTCAGGTGAACACGGCATTGGGATCTTACCCAAGTCATGCACATGCACACACACATGCACATACACGCACACGGACACGCACGCACGCACACGGACACGCACGCACGCACACGGACACGCACGCACGCACACGGACACGCACGCACGCACACGGACACGCACGCACGCACACGGACACGCACGCACGCACACGGACACGCACGCACGCACAACATTGCAGAGTAAACCACGAGTGAAATTAAACAAATATTAATTGATAACAAGTAGATGGAAAATACTTATAATTAAATATTCGTTTAACATAACTATAACAAGTACTTTGAAGGAATAGCAATAAACAAGCAAAATAAAGCGACTTAAGGCAAAACACTGATATTTAACCCTTTCGCCGCCAGCCTTTATTCAGAAAAAATACCATTAAGCTGAACTGGGTAGATAACAAAAAATCTGCAATATTGATAATCCCTCCGTGACATGTAAGACCTTTGTAATTAATGTAGCTTTTTTATGAACACAGCTAGAGACAGAGAAAGCGCTAGGAGAAAGAGATAGAGAGACACGGGGAACAAGGCAAGGACAGATACAATAGTCAGCAAAATCTCTCTCTCTCTCTCTCTCTCTCTCTCTCTCTCTCTCTCTCTCTCTCTCTCTCTCTCTCTCTCTCTCTCTCTCTCTCTCTCTCTCTCTCTCTCTCTCTCTCTCTCTCTCTCTCTCTCTCTCTCTCTCTCTCTCTCTCTCTCTCTCTCTCTTTAGTTTATCTCTCTCTCTTTTCTCTCACGAATATGTTGTAGTATGTGACTAAATTACTCTGGATATTGCTAGATGTTCACTCATGGGCAATTTTATTTCTCTACTAAATATGTTGCATGATACTGCTCAACAAAAAACAAGTTTTTACCATAAATCTCTCAATGAAGAACATACAGCCAAAATATCTCTCTTTTTATCTCTAAATTCAGTCTCTCTGTGTCTCTCTCTCTCTCTCTCTCTCTCTCTCTCTCTCTCTCTCTCTCTCTCTCTCTCTCTCTCTCTCTCTCTCTCTCTCTATCTCTCTCTCTCTCTCTCTCTCTCTCTCTCTCTCTCTCTCTCTCTCTGTATGCAAGTCTGTATGCTTTTATGTGTATGCTATTGTGCAATTATGCATTTTGTTTATTTCTGCATTTGTTATCCAAATCCCAAACATTTTAGAATAAACAATAAAACAAAGCGGTTCTATATTCTGATCATTCTTTCGTTGATTAAGCACTTGGCTTTCTAAGCACAAAATGACAGCTAAAATCTCTCAGTGTCCTGAAATTGCATGACTCCGTTTTGTTCTACAATTGGAAAACATTACCTCAACAGACAAACTACTGGATCAAAAGACGACCAATTGAGTTAATGCGAGTAACTGCCCAGCATTATCTGTCAAGACAAGCGCACTTAGCTTCTTACCCCAGACAACTAAAGTGAGGCTGGTGATCAGTCAATGCGACAACAGAAATAGCTCAAGCCTCTGGACAATCGCCTGAGTGCTCCGAACAATGTGTAGAAGGCGCAATACCAGTCACCACTGTCGGTCTTTCTCTTCTGATACTGATAAATAACACGTTATGCCAATGGTTATTACAAACAATTGTTTTCACTTTAGAACTTTCGTTCGCTTTAGGTTAATTTGAGACTTTTTGATTGTTTTTCACCCAGTAGTTTCAATTGCTTATTATGCTTTTGTGAATGACAAGCGTCCAATGCTTTTGCTCGCTTTGTTTTGCTTTGCTTTGCTTTGCTTTGTAATTGTTAAGTTTTGTTTTGCTTCTCTGTTTGATAATGCGGTTGTGTCGTTTCATCGGACCGTTTATGCTTGAGCTTAGCATGTATTTTATTTTATTGACACACGACAATAAAGGGAGCGAAGAGAGAGGGATAGGCAGGCAGTCAGACAGACACACAGATAGAGCGACAGAAATAGCAGAGAGACAGAGACAGATCAGAACCAAAAAGAACAGACACAGAGAACAGACACAGAGAACAGACACAGAGAACAGACACAGAGAACAGACACAGAGAACAGACACAGAGAACAGACACAGAGAACGAGAGCCAGGGGGAGGAGATCGAAGAGGAAGGTCGGCATATCTGGAAGAATGTCTGACAATTCCAGCGGCAGGAGCCAGCGACCTTTGACTGCTTGTAACCTTTGAACTTTGGCTGGATGCGTGACCTTCCCTTCGCGTGCCAACCCTAATAGTCAGGAAGCCCACGCCCCGTGTCACAGCAAACACCCACTCGCCCCTCCTACTGTTGAGAGCCTGGCTTTCTTCCGCTTTCTTCTTCTTCTGCGTTCCCAGGCCATATGGGGTAAGGTACGTGTATGTGTCCGGTTTTCAGTTTTTAACTGGTCTCCCCGTTGCGTACAGCCGAATTCGGAGGAGCTCAAAGGAGAACAATATTATTTGGAAGAGGGTTTTTTTAAAGGCAGGAGAATGGGCCACTAATTTAAGTCAGAAGATAGCAGCTGACAGAAAGCAAAGGGAAAAGGCAGAATCAACGAGAGTGGCAGATTAGAGGATGTTACAAGCACAGAACTTCCAGAAGGTGGGGGAACTATTTTTACGAAAGACCCCCCTCCCCCCCTCCTCACGGGGAGGGGAGCCTGGCTAAACTGTGTGATCTTCCTTGGCATCCTGGAGAAACCGATTTAGCAGTGACTGTTGAGAAACCCAAGTAGATGGTGTGCTGTAAGAATAACGTTTATGATGATGCATGGGGGAAAGAGGATATAAATCACATCAGAGCAAAAGCCAAACATAGTCAACAACCCCCTAAATGTCAAGTTTCTAGTTATGACATCTATTTGTTTGTGTTCTATCAGTATCCACAGCATGAAAGTCACTTTTGAATAATAATAATAATAATAATAATAATAATAATAATAATAATGAGGAAAATTTATGATATAGCACCCATCCTACTATGTAGGCTACAGGGCGCTTTACACAGAATTGAAATGAAATAAAAACATGAAACAAAAATCCAATAACATGAGCAGACAAAACAATACCGGTCAGACTTCGTTTGGCCGGTCAAAAATGCACATAACAATCAGCAACAACTGCTGTGACTACTACTACTACTACTACTACTACTACTACTACTACTACTACTACTACTACTACTACTACTGCTGCTGCTGCTGCTGCTGCTGCTGCTGCTGCTGCTGCTTATAATATTACTGCTTTCATTGATTATGAATGATTTCTTTGTTTATGTCATTGTTGTGTGTTTTTGATCAGTCAATAGAAACTAAGAGGCAAGTTTTTGCCTTCTATGTCCCATTTCTGCCAATGATCTATCATTAATGTCAAACTTCGAATGGCTATATCATTGAAAAGATAACTCAAATCTGTTTTCTGTGTATTGACTAGGAATCTGTGCTCCATCTTGTAAAAACACACTCCCACCTTATGGCAACATTCCATTATGTTTGTTGTTCCCATGCACTATCCCGTGTTGTGAAACGTGCTAGTGCATCGTAGCTTCCTGATCGTGTTCTCATGTTATGCTTCTTATCAAGACATCTTCAACTTTTGCCTCCCTTTCTTCGCTTTTCTGTCCCTCGGTCGCTCTTCGTCTGTCTCACTCTTCCTCCCCACCCCCCTCTCATGATTCTCTCCCCCCCCCCCCCCCACACCCCATTTTTTTGGTATTGATTCTAGTGAGCATAAATATGGAGGTTCTTCCAGAACTTCTATTGCTTGATATCAGATAGTTCGAACATTGTGCTCTTTTTGCTGTTCTATAAGTTTGTAATTATTGAATATGGGTAGGTTTCTTTCAGAGCAATATTTAACCCCTATACAATCAAACCGAACACCATGTATCGGTCACATCCACACGAACTAAATCAACTTGTTTTGATGGAGGGGAGTAGTCCGAGTTAATTAATGGAGAGTTTTCTATCTTTGTTCGTTTCAACTAAATCAACTTTAATTACATTTTAGACGTACAAACTGGACTAACCGAGAATTGCAAGGTTAAATCAAACGCAAACACGTTCAAGAGTGTTTCACAATATGTGACTGCCTTGTTGTCGTGAAGTCTGTCTTTGCTTTGCTCAGAAAAAGGGACAAGCATATGAACACACACACACACAGGCAGACACACAAAGAAAGACTAACAGAGGGAGGAAGGTGACAGAGTGGTTGAGACGTTCGCCTGCCAACCTCAATACGTGAGTGACCCGGGTTCGAATCGAACAAAATTTTGGGTTTCACGTCCTCTCGATCTGGGAAGGCACATATGGGACATTTGTATTGGATTAGTATGGAGAAAATAAGACAAACACATGACAAAACAGACGGTACATGGACATTGACAATACATATAAAAAATAGAAGGGATTCTTAAAAGCGCAAGTCTATTTGTTCATTGAAAAGATTTAAAATCCTGACCTCGCCCTTTATTTCTAGTTCAACGGGAAAATTGAACTGAACGTTGAGTCCTTACAGCTAGTCTCACTGTGATCCTATTAAGTTTGGTCAAAAGGACTGGTGGAAAATAGTGCGACAATTTATGAATGAAAAGGGCATTGATACAGATAACATACCACCACTCCATGCAAATGGTAGGACATATTACTCCAACACAGATAACATACCAGCACTCCATGCAAATGGTACGACATATTACTCCAACACAGATAACATACCACCACTCCATGCAAATGGTACGACATATTACTCCAACACAGATAACATACCAGCACTCCATGCAAATGGTAGGACATATTACTCCAACACAGATAACATACCACCACACCATGCAAATGGTAGGACATATTACTCCAACACAGATAACATACCACCACTCCATGCAAATGGTAGGACATATTACTCCAACACAGATAACATACCACCACTCCATGCAAATGGTAGGACATATTACTCCAACACAGATAACATACCACCACTCCATGCAAATGGTAGGACATATTACTCCAACACAGATAACATACCACCACTCCATGCAAATGGTAGGACATATTACTCCAACACAGATAACATACCACCACTCCATGCAAATGGTAGGACATATTACTCCAACACAGATAACATACCACCACTCCATGCAAATGGTAGGACATATTACTCCAACACAGATAACATACCAGCACTCCATGCAAATGGTAGGACATATTACTCCAACACAGATAACATACCAGCACTCCATGCAAATGGTAGGACATATTACTCCAACACAGATAACATACCACCACTCCATGCAAATGGTAGGACATATTACTCCAACACAGATAACATACCACCACTCCATGCAAATGGTAGGACATATTACTCCAACACAGATAAAGCTAACATACTTTTTCATTGATGTATGCAAAATAGAAAATCCCTCTCTCTTCGCTCCCTTTATTGTCGTGTGTCAATATAAAAATACATGCTCAGTTCAAGCATAAACGGTCCGATGAAACGACCCAACCGCATTATCAAACAGAGAAGCAAAACAAAACTAAACAATTACAAAGCAAAGCAAAGCAAAACAAAGCGATCAAAAGCATTGGATGCTTGTCATCTACAAAAGCATAATAAGCAATTGAAACTATTGGGGTGTAAAACAATCAAAAAGTCTCAAATTAACCTAAAGCGAACGAAAGTTCTAAAGTGAAAACAATTGTTTGTAATAACCATTGGCATAACGTGTTATTTATCAGTATCAGAAGAGAAAGACCGACAGTGGTGACTGGTATTGCGCCTTCTACACATTGTTCGGAGCACTCAGGCGATTGTCCAGAGGCTTGAGCTATTTCTGTTGTCGCATTGACTGATCACCAGCCTCACTTTAGTTGTCTGGGGTAAGAAGCTAAGTGCGCTTGTCTTGACAGATAATGCTGGGCAGTTACTCGCATTAACTCAATTGGTCGTCTTTTGATCCAGTAGTTTGTCTGTTGAGGTAATGTTTTCCAATTGTAGAACAAAACGGAGTCATGCAATTTCAGGACACTGAGAGATTTTAGCTGTCATTTTGTGCTTAGAAAGCCAAGTGCTTAATCAACGAAAGAATGATCAGAATATAGAACCGCTTTGTTTTCTCGTTTATTCTAAAATGTTTGGGATTTGGATAACAAATGCAGAAATAAACAAAATGCATAATTGCACAATAGCATACACATAAAAGCATACAGACTTGCATACATAGAGAGAGAGAGAGAGAGAGAGAGAGAGAGAGAGAGAGAGAGAGAGAGAGAGAGAGAGAGAGAGAGAGAGAGAGAGAGAGAGAGAGAGAGAGAGAGAGAGAGAGAGAGAGAGAGAGAGAGCATTGTGTTGACTATTGTATCTGTTCGTGTCTTGTTCCCCGTGTCTCTCTATCTCTTTCTTCTAGCGCTTTCTCTGTCTCTAGCTGTGTTCATAAAAAAGCTACATTAATTACAAAGGTCAAAATGTATACACTTTATTTTATTTGTTATTGCGTTGTCTATAAACTAATTGTTAATCGATTGTTTGAATATGAGTGTTTTGCCTTAAGTCGCTTTATTATGCTTGTTTATTGCTATTCCTTCAAAGTACTTGTTATAATTATGTTAAACAAATGTTTAACTCTAAGTAGTTTTCATCTACTTGTTATCAATTAATATTTGTTTAATTTCACTCGTGCTTTGCTCTACAATGCCTATTACCTTGTACTCTATGGCGTGTATGTATGTATGTATGTGTGTATGCATGCATGATTAGACTCTGTGTGTGTGAGTGTGTGTGTGTGTGCGTGTGCGTGCGTGCGTGCGCGTGCGTGCGTGTCCGTGTGCGTGTATGTGCATGTGTGTGTGTGCATGTGTATGTTTATGTATATATGTATGTATGTGTGTGTGTGTGTGTGTGTGTGTGTGTGTGTGTGTGTGTGTGTGTGTGTGTGTGTGTGTGTGTGCGTGCGTGCGTGCGTGCGGCTCTTGCTTTTTTAAAAATAATTGTCCGTATTGTTGTCATGTTCCTAGTCATTTGTTTTCCTTTAACCAAGGACATTAATGCAAGAATAGAAAATCTTCATCCTTGAAAAATAAAAGTTTCAGTGTAGTGTTCAGAGTTTTCTCCCTTGCTTGTTTTGCATTTGCATCCTTCCATGGTCTACGTGTCTATTTCTCTGTCTGTTGGTTTGTCTGCCTGTGTGCCTGTTTATCTGTGTTTATCTGTCTCCGCTTATGTGCCACCCCCCCCCCCCTACATTTCTCGGTAATTCCATTTTTACTATTTTTATAGGGTTAGGGTTAGTATTCCAAAAAGATAATTAGGTGAAAAGGTTCATAAAATACAGCTTTATGTTTGGTAAGAAAGGCTCAAACGGAAAAATGAATTAACCGAGAAATGCAGGGGGGGGGGCACATCTTTACCTTTACCAAAAATTGATATAAAATGTAAGTTTACTATGCAATAACTAAAAAAACAAACCAAGCATTTTAGGTAAAAACAACAAAAGTTTAGGGAGTATGCACAAAACTAAGTATTTCCGCACGGAATTGCCGTAAATAAGTAAAATAAATCAGGAAAAAAATATGCGGACGCGTTTACAGCACTTGCTTTGAACAGTTTGGAATATTCACAAGAAAATTCGAAATTCTGAATGTTCCATTTGAAATTCAAAATATTCCCGTATTCCTAATTAATGTCCTCCTGACGTACCACTAATGTTTGTAGATGACCACACTGATGTTGTGATTGGGCCTGGTCGTGTGGCCCGTTTGCACAAAAAACCCACTGCATGCCATTTATCCATCATTGCACTGGCAATGTTCATTATATTCAATGAACATAATTATTTTTAATGTTGTCTTTATCAATGAAACAGACAGCGTATAATAAAGTGATCAATTTTTTTTACCTCAGTATAAGTTTACATTAAAGTCCAAGTTTGTTTGCAAACGTTTAGGCCTAACATATTGCCTTATGTTACATATGTTATTTTTGTTAGCATTTAAAGATGAATGGAAGCAACAAATAGAAGGAAATATTTACCGTTAACGTGGCTAATATTTATTTTCCTTTTTTTTTTGGGTGTTAATATTTTATAGCAACAATGTATCAATCATTATCACAATGTGTGCATTTTGGGTATACTATTAATTTGATCAACAGACAGACAAACAGACACGCAGACAGAAACAGTCCAAATCATAAAGTGACAGTTACAAAACATAACCTTACATTGAACTGAGAAAGCGGGGCCGGAATAACAGAACAATCAACTGAATGCGATAAATCCCCCAAGTTAGAAAGCCTCACCAGACCCCCTACACTTAAAGCCCGGCGACAAATCGAACATGGGTGATGTATGGAAGAGACACCAGGGACCTAAACCCCATCAAAGCTCACTCTTGGTACAAAACCATTTGTGGAACACCACGATACTGAATGACCCGGTGCTGGTTGGCATTTCTTACTGCTGAGGCGCAACATGGTAACATTTCCGAACTATAACGCCGTGTGGCACTCTATAGCGCTCTCAGTGGTCAATCGCCATTGTGTCCATACTCAGTGTGAGTAGGCTGTGTATGCTTTGTATCGGAGATTGGCATACAGCGGGTGGAAACATGGCCACGGTCGTAGTCAAAGCCCAGATTCCATGTTTGGATTAGAGCAATTTTTACTTTTTGATTAGCGAAATTACAGTGTCATTGAGACTTAGACATACAGCATAGGCATATTTACTTTAGGGCCATCAGTGAAAAACGATCCTGGAGAGTATGCATTTTGTTGTGTTCTCTCAGATACCGTTTACAGCCACGGCCAGAGGTATATAATAAACAAAGCGATGACTGTTTTAGGTCACTTGTCTCTCGAAATACCGCAAACGCCTCTACCGTCCATTTCTAGCCAGGAGCATGCGTGCGGCCGATCCTTTGGATCGGTTGTGTCGTTAGACACCAGTATCACTAGGCAGTATCTACATGTCGGTATATGCCAGATATTGCAGATTAATGCTAGTAATGTTGGCAGGTTCCTCGGGTCCGAGGATCTGGTGGCTGAACAGTCCGATCCTGGATCGGCTTAGTCTTTTTGGCATGAGGGGCATGGGAAGTCCTGGGTCAAGGGGCTCTGCTCGGTCGATGCTTTCCTCCTGCTCCGCCTGTCCTCTGCAGCTTCTCTTCTGGCTGTTTCAAAGGCCTCTAGCTCTGCGCCTCGTACCTTAAAGGTCATTGGCGCCTCTTTCATGTGTAGACTCAGACCCTCGTTATGGATGCATACGTGGTGACCATAAAGATGGAGAGCATAGTCTCGCATCCATGAACTTTCTCCAATAAATAATCGTTATACTCACTCCATAGACAGAGAGAGATATATATCTTTTCCTAACTTTCCTATAGAAAACGATCCTATTTTTGAGCCCCCGCTTGCAAATAGTTGTAGGCTGCAGCCAATCAGAGCGTCGTTTCGTATCACGTGGTTTTTATGTCTCAATGGCGGAGTGAAACCGTTGGACTGAAACATGCAAACTGATCGAGTTAATTCGCAATTTCCCCTGCATTTGAGAACCAGGTGTTCCGATTAAATAAAAAGTCGGGGCAGGTACAAGAGGCCAAAATTCAAATAAGCCGTGAAATGGGCGGCATCATGAATGATGAATACTTCCACGGCATGTTTTCTTTTTCAATCGATGTAGATCAAAACAGTGTGTAAAAATAGAAATAGGCTAGTAGGCCCTATTTGTCAGTTCGAGTTTTTAGAAGTACACCTACTCGAAACAGGACTCTGGTACTGACCATCGTCATCGTGAATAGCGAGTACTTGCTCAGCATGTTTTCTTTTTCAATCGATGTAGATCAAAACAATGTGTAGAGCTGTAGGCCTAGTATTCTTTGTCAGTTCGAGGTTTTAGAAGTAGGCCTACTCAAAATCGTACTCTGGTACTGACCATAGTTCTGATCTGTACACTATTTTCTGTCAGCTTTCGCATTTTAGTTTACATTTGAGTAGTCTGCATACATTTTAGAACAGTATTTCTGAGTCTACCTGTGGTCGGTTCAGCATATGATTGCAAGGACGTCGTATCAAAGTTGCAGCGTGTGCCGCGAGCTCTGCAATTTTTACTGCAACTTGTGGTATAACACTAGTTGTAGCAACTAATTTGTTGCAGCGTGTGCCGAAGCCTTAAGCATCTACTAGTCAAACAACTGCTGCTCTCTGTCATAAAGTATTTTGCTCGTTTCCGTGGTGAACTATTATGTCCAAAATAGGCTATTTGTCTTGTCTTTTTTTTCACGGTGGCATTGTACTGTAAAATTATTATGTGAATTTGAGAGGTATGAAGCTGAATATAATGATGTCTATCAACATGTTTGGAGAGAGGGAGGGAGTGGGGAGTGATGGTGGGCAGAAGGGGGTTGAGAAGGAGAAAAGAAGAAATGTAATAAGGGGAGATACAAACACACAGAGAGACAGAGCGGTTATGGAGAGGAGAGAGGACGAGAAGACAACGAGTAGAAATACACATGGAAAGAACGAACGAAAATGGTGTTTTGCGTCCTCTCGGTCTGGAACAGACACATATGGGACATTTGTAGATACAAAGATGGTGGGAACAATACTGGAGGCAATGCCCGGAGGCAGTGCAACTCCAGTAAAGTCCCGATTTTTTAACAATACAGATAGGTGTAGCAGTAACCACGCCTCGGTTAAACCTCATCGGCTATGGTACCGCCACAGTAATGATACACATGGAAAGGCAACCGGAATCAATGGAAATACGACTAAGACGGTCCTCTATGTCCTACAGTGGTCGTTGAATGTAGTCAATGGTTGACATAGCAGACAGTGCACTTGATTGCATGACTGGTGCATTGGACATTCGTGGCAAAATGTATATTTCTTAAAGACAAGGACGAATTGCCAATATCACAGTGATGTGTTTCTGTCTCTCTCTGTCTCTCTCTGTCTCTCTGTGTCTCTCTCTGTCTCTCTCTCTCTCTCTGTCTCTCTGTCTCTGTCTCTCTCTGTCTCTCTCTCTGTCTCTCTCTCTGTCTCTCTCTCTCTCTCTCTCTCTCTCTCTCTCTCCCTCTCTCTCTCTCTCTCTCTCTCTCTCTCTCTCTCTCTCTCGCTCTCTCTCTCTCCATTCTCTTCCTCCCCCCCACCCCCCCACACACACCCTCTATCTCTCTCTCTCTCTATCTCTCTCTCTCTCTCTCTCTCTCACACACACACACACACACACACACACACACACACACACACACACACACACACACACACACACACACACACACACACACACTCGCACTCATACACGCATTACATTCTCCCCTCTTAAACTATCATCTATGGAACGTAAACAATCGCTTGTTATGAAGAATCCATATCAATCTGAGCTCCTTGGTTCAAGTCCTAGCGGACTGTGGCTCCAGGCGATCCACCACCAGCAGGGGCCTCCTGTCCCTGAGGTCCAGGACCAACCGATTCAGGGACTCCTTCCTGCCCACGGCCATCCAGCAGTGGCCTCCTGTTCCTGAGGTCCAGGACCAACCGATTCAGGGACTCCTTCCTGCCCACGGCCATCCAGCAGTCGCCTCCTGTTCCTGAGGTCCAGGACCAACCGATTCAGGGACTCCTTCCTGCCCACGGCCATCCAGCAGGGGCCTCCTGTCCCTGAGGTCCAGGACCAACCGATTCAGGGACTCCTTCCTGCCCACGGCCATCCAGCAGTGGCCTCCTGTCCCTGAGGTCCAGGACCAACTGATGCGTGCGCACACGCGCTCCACGCGTGCGCATGCACGCACGCGCGCAAGCACCGATCCCATTTCAACCACCCCTACTTGCACGCAACCACACATATCCATGATTCAGGTTCTGAAACAGAAGCATGTGGATTTAAGGTAAGATGTGAGCGGTTAGTGGTATGAAGCATCAAAGACGTGAGTTTTCAAAGAAGTTTTGAAAGAGTGAACTGTGGACGAATGGCGAACGCTGTGTGGTAAGCCATTCCAGACTGAAGGAGCAGAGTGTGAAAAAGAGGATTCTCCAAAGGATTTTGTTTTAACACGAGGAGAAGAAAGCAGGCGTGAATCGGAAGAAGATCTGAGCTGGTGTGCAGGGGTGTAAGTTTGAATGATATCAATAAGACATTGAGGGGCAGTGCCATTGACAGAGTTGAAGGTGAGGCATGCAACTTTGTATTGAATGCGAGCGGAAATAGGAAACCAGTGAAGAGTGTGGAGTAGTGGGGTAATGTGTACTTTCCTTTTAGTTTTGAAGATCAGTCTTTCTGCTGCATTTTGAACTTTTTGAAATTTTGGATTGGAGTTTGAGGGCAGCCATATAACAAAGAATTGCAATAGTCGAGCCTAGATAGGACAAGAGAGCAAAATTAATAAGAGTCTGTGTTGCCTGAATGGTAAGGAGATGGCGGATGGAACTGATCTTTCGTAACTGTAAGTATGCAGCTTTGCAGAGGCTGTTCACGTGGGCTTTCATTGAAAGGTGGGAATCAATAGTTACACCAAGATTGTTTTACAGAAGGCACAAAATCAACATCACAGTCACTTATTTTGATCGAGGAAGGTAATGAGCTACCCACAGCGAGTATATTAAAAGAACGGATAATGGATTCAGTTTTGTTATCATTCAGGTGGAGTTTATTTGTACTCGTCCATGCCTTGACATCACCAACTCATCCTTGAATAGTCTTGAGAGAAGAGTCAAGATCAGAGATAGATGTTTCCTTGTAAAGCTGGTTGTCGTCTGCGAAAGCATGATGATTTACAGTGTGTTGCTTGACAATGTCAAACCGAGGTTGCATGTACAGAATGAAGAGGACGGATCCCTGAGGGACACCGTACTTAATGGTCGAAGGAGTGGATTTATAGCCAGCTGTTAATATCGTTTCAGTTCTGTTGATGAGATAGGATTCAAACCAGGATAGTGCAGCTCCAGAAATGCCCAAAGAATGAGATAGTCTGCTTAGTAAGATAGTGTGGTCAATAGTGTCAAAAGCGGCGGAGAGGTCGAGTAAAGTAAGAATGCTGCACATTTTACCATTGTCAAGAGATGTTAGTATGTCGTCCATGATCTTAAGAAGAGCAGTTTCGGTGCTATGATGGGGTCTGTATGCTGACTGTAAGGAGCAGCGTAAAGTGTTTTGAGTAAAATGTTCATTAAGTTGTAGAAGAATGATGCGTTCAAGTACCTTGAACAGGAAGGCGAGATTTGAAACTGGTCGGTAATTCTTTAGGTCATCAGGATCAAGGGAGGGCTTCTTAAGCATAGGCAAAGAAGATTTGTACTTGTCTGGAAAAGTTCCAGAAGTAAGGGAGTTGTTCATTATGTCAGTAATGTAAGGCAGAATGGCGTCAAGGGAGTCCAGATATAAGTCAGCAGGAAAAGGATCGAGTTCACAGGTTTTCAATGGAGAAGAGAGAATGGTGCGTTTTACTAGGTCTTGAGTCACTGGGGTGAAACAAGTGAGGGGCTGACCGTGAAAAGGGGGTTCAGTAGATGAATCAGAGAAGGTGGAATCAAGGTTGTTTCTAATGGTGTTGATTTTATCTTTGAAGAATTGCAAGAAGTGATTTGGGAGTTCAGCTTGTGGAAAGGTAGATGGAAGAGGAGATGTCTTTGCCGTACCGAGTAATTGATTACACACTTGAAATAACCGTCCACATGAAAAGCTTTCTTTGATCTCGTTACAATAGAAAGTGGTTTTCGCAAAATGCATTATATCTGTCACAGCATTTTTGGCACGGTTTAACACATGCTTGTGGCCAGCCAGACGCGAGCTCTTCCATTGTATTTCCATCTGAAATGTTATTAAGAATCATGTTATTTTTGTTACTTTATTTCTTTGCATTGGAATGCATGTTTTTAATGTTGATTTTAATTTTGCTTTTGTAAAGCGCATCGAGCATACTACTGTATGGATTTTAGCGCTATGTGAAATAAAATTATTGTTATTATTATTATTATTATTATTATTATTATTATTATTATTATTATTATTATTATTAATATTATTATTACTATTATTATTATTTCAGTGTCTATCGATATTGCCCATCCACGGTGCATGACGTTTGTCTTCAGAGAAACCGTGATGAGAGACTCAAGACTCAAGACTCAAGACTACTTTATTATCTCAAAAGTGAGGAATTGATTTGTGGCACGGCATAAACACATATGCAATGAGAACATAATAATTAAATATCCAACACGTAAAGCTTTATAGGACATGCAAAAAATATACCACGATCACTCAATACAATAATGCACCTGTACATAAAAGATTACGATAAGTGGGACACATAGCATAGAATACAATGGCTCAATATAACCAAATAACAGCTTAAAAGCTACAGATAAGTGGATGCGTAAGCGCGCATACACGCACTCACAGACACACAGAGAGAGAGAGAGAGAGAGAGAGAGAGAGAGAGAGAGAGAGAGAGAGAGAGAGAGAGAGAGAGAGAGAGAGAGAGAGAGAGAGAGAGAGAGAGAGAGAGAGAGAGAGAGAGAGAGAGAGAGAGTAAGAGAGAGAGAGAGAGAGAGAGAGAGAGAGAGAGAGAGAGAGAGAGAGAGAGAGAGAGAGAGAGAAGAGAGAGAGAGAGAGAGAGAGAGAGAGAGAGAGAGAGAGAGAGAGAGAGAGAGAGAGAGAGAGAGAGAGAGAGAGAGAGAGAGAGAGAGAGAGAGAGAGAGAGAGAGAGAGAGAGAGAGAGAGAGAGAGAGAGAGAGAGAGAGAGAGAGAGAGAGAGAGAGAGAGAGAGAGAGAGAGAGAGAGAGAGAGAGAGAGAGAGAGAGAGAGAGAGAGAGAGAGAGAGAGAGAGAGAGAGAGAGAGAGAGAGAGAGAGAGAGAGAGAGAGAGAGAGAGAGAGAGAGAGAGAGAGAGAGAGAGAGAGAGAGAGAGAGAGAGAGAGAGAGAGAGAGAGAGAGAGAGAGAGAGAGAGAGAGAGAGAGAGAGAGAGAGAGAGAGAGAGAGAGAGAGAGAGAGAGAGAGAGAGAGAGAGAGAGAGAGAGAGAGAGAGAGAGAGAGAGAGAGAGAGAGAGAGAGAGAGAGAGAGAGAGAGAGAGAGAGAGAGAGAGAGAGAGAGAGAGAGAGAGAGAGAGAGAGAGAGAGACTGAAGACTACTTTATTATCTCATGATGAGAAATTATGATATGGCACGGCATGAAAAAGCACAACAAAACACGTACATTTTAAACATGATTAAAATAAATGATTAAATAAACCAACACGTAGAACTTTATAGCAACATGCACAATGAAAATACAACTATGAACACATGATGAATCACATAAAAAGAGAGAATGAAGTTATGGCCCCGGTCAATGGTCTGTGGCGGGCTATAAAGGTCAGACACTGATTTGGCACAGTGGACAGTGGACCCGTATTCATGGCAGCTAAACGCTGGTGTGTGTGTACCATTCCCCATGCGTCCTCAGGGAGTTGCGATGCTGGATATAATAACTCTTCTAGTAGTACCATGGGCGAATGTTTTAGTTCAGTAGCATCACACTTCACTCCCACCAAACGCAAAGACATTTTCACTGCCAAATGGCTTGCCACGTGTTTGTTTATTTTCAGAGCTTTTGTCCGTGATTTGTTTTCCTCCGTTAATTAAAGCAACGCATGCGCACTCAAAAAATAGTTTACATCCGCTTTTTTGGTCGAGATTCAACCGACAACCAAGAACGTCAAAAAGTACATGGCGCTAGAATAGGCAATGCATGTGACATGTTCATCAAAATGTTTGGAGAGAGAGCTAGAGAGAAAGGGAGAGAGAGAGAGAGAGAGAGAGAGAGAGAGAGAGAGAGAGAGAGAGAGAGAGAGAGAGAGAGAGAGAGAGAGAGAGAGAGAGAGAGAGAGTGTCATGGAAGGGAGAGCCAATGTGGAAAGATGAAGGAGGGGATGTATGAAGAGAGAAACACAGAGACAGAAACAGGGACAGAGACAGAGAGGTTAGGGAGTGGAGAGAGGAAGAGGAGAGAACACCTTGAAATACACATGGGAAGGCAACCCAAATCAATGGACACGTGAATGAGACGGTCCATCACGGTCCACAGTGACCATGACATAAGGAAGGATTGTACTGACATGTTTGACAATGCCCCTGGTTTCTTCACTGCTATATGGACCATTCGTTGGCACAAATCCGTACCAGCTTAATACTTCCCTAATAACAAGCATGCATGGCTGGTCGATTAAGTGGTGACGTCTTTTCATGAATATTCAACCTCTCTCTCTCTCTCTCTCTCTCTCTCTCTCTCTCTCTCTCTCTCTCTCTCTCTCTCTCTCTCTCTCTCTCTCTCTCTCTCTCTCTCTCTCTCTCTCTCTCTCTCTCTCTCTCTCTCTCTCTCTCTCTCTCTCTCTCTCTCTTTTTTAAAAATCCAAATTATATAAGCAATACACAACACTTGCATCATTCTTCTTTTACACGTTAATAAATTCACACCAGCACAGAAAGAAATGATCGATTAATAAATAAATAATCCATGGCTTTGGCCATTTCGGGGCCTATGAATGAAGCTAATCCGGATATTAATAGCCCGGCAATGATTAATTATATTGGGCCATTCTGGGCCACGGGTTACCGACTCCAGTAATTGAATGTTATAAGCACGTACAACACATGTGTTACACAACCAAACGGGTCAGATTTGGATTGTCAAAAGGACCAAATTTAGTTATCTCCGAAGACAGCATAGCGCTATTGGCAGCAAGAGGACCTCAACGCTGGCTCCGCGACTAAGAGAATAACTCCACTGAACTCCACCGAAGTTCTACTCATCCCTCCGTTGCTCAGCAGCAGTATCTCCTCGGTTGGTTGCCTCCTGAGGCCTATATGCCTTGGTGCGTTCGGGTCAAAGTCATGCGGAGCAGTGTGTTCTGGGGAGCTGTCGGTGGACGGTCGTGGTGGCGCCCTCGGAGGAGGACCTCACTCACGCTGGCTCCGCGACTAAATAGTTGGGATGACACTATGCCATGCTATAGATGTCGTCAGTAGGGGGCTTAGTAGGTGGTGTCCTGAACAGGCTCCACTGAACTCCACCGAATGTGACTCAGCAGCAGTGCAGTATGCCATCTCCTCGGTTGGTTGCCTCCTGACGGCCTAACATAGATTAGTTGGTATGACTATGCCCTATCTGACTCGATGGAATAGGACTGCTGGTCTCGGATTCTGCAACCTGAACGTGGAATAGTTGGTGTGGCTGACTCGATGGAATTTGGTATGGCCATGCTATCTGACTCGATGGAATAGTTGGGATGACACTATGCCATCGATGAATTGGTATGACACTATGCCATGCTATCTGACTCGATGGAAAACTATGTTGGTATGACACTATGCCATGCTATCTGGGAAGAGTTGGTATGACACTATGCCAACGCCACTGTACGGCTCAAAAGATGGAACAGCAAATAAAATAAAATAAAATAAAGTAGTGTATACTTGACTTTTGTGCAAAAGGGTTCTCCTTCCTTATTCCAAGGAAGGAATGCACGGTTACATATACGTGACCAGGACTAGTGTGGCTCCTGGTCACGTGGGTTTAAGTTGGAGTCCGATTTCATCCGCGTATATTATTAGTGCGCGTTAAAGTTGGTATGACACTATGCCATGCTATCTGACTCGATGGAATAGTTGGTATGACACTATGCCATGCTATCTGACTCGATGGAATAGTTGGTATGACACTATGCCATGCTATCTGACTCGATGAAATAGTTAGGATGACACTATGCCATGCTATCTGACTCGATGGAATAGTTGGTATGACACTATGCCATGCTATCTGACTCGATGGAACAGTTGGTATGACACTATGCCATGCTATCTGACTCGATGGAATAGTTGGGATGACACTATGCCATGCTATCTGACTCGATGGAATAGTTGGTATGACACTATGCCATGCTATCTGACTCGATGGAATAGTTGGTATGACACTATGCCATGCTATCTGACTCGATGGAATAGTTGGTATGACACTATGCCATGCTATCTGACTCGATGGAAAAGTTGGTATGACACTATGCCATGCTATCTGACTCGATGGAATAGTTGGTATGACACTATGCCATGCTATCTGACTCGATGGAACAGTTGGTATGACACTATGCCATGCTATCTGACTCGATGGAATAGTTGGTATGACACTATGCCATGCTATCTGACTCGATGGAACAGTTGGTATGACACTATGCCATGCTATCTGACTCGATGGAATAGTTGCCATGCTATGACACTATGCCATGCTATCTGACTCGATGGAATAGTTGGTATGACACTATGCCATGCTATCTGACTCGATGGAACAGTTGGTATGACACTATGCCATGCTATCTGACTCGATGGAATAGTTGGTATGACACTATGCCATGCTATCTGACTCGATGGAATAGTTGGTATGAAGCCTAACAGAACACATATAATATATAATATATATATAATAATGAGCAAAGCAAAACACCCAATCTGGATACATTTCTTCATTGGAAAAAAATACTTCTCAGACTCAAAGTCAATGATTTTCTCTGAACCTTATTAATTTCACACACACACAAAAAACATCGAGCCATTTTAACGTCAGTCTGATAGCTTAATAAATAAATATAATGAGCCAATCATTAAGGGGCCGCCACACACGTGCAATTTTCATCCAATTGCGATCCAACTGTGACGACGTCTGTGAGGCTTCCCTGACGTGAAATATTTCCGTCTTAAAATAAATATACTATTTTCAGCATATTTTCAGCATATAGGATTTTGTTTTTATTTGTGTTGTTGTTTAGTGTTTTGGATTCCCCCAACCCACCACTTTATTTTTTTAATTTTCCTGAGAATTTCCTGTGAAATCCTGCAGTTATTTATTATTTTTATTTGTTTATTACATTTATACCATTTTCGTTCACTACGCTCATGTCGACCCTAATACATGAATCTCATAAAACGTCTGATACAAAAATACAGGTATTTCATCAGATTCGTGTACGGGGGACTACACGCATATTAGCAGCATTTCTTCAGATTCCTTTAGATAGTAGTATTTCACGAAAGCAATGTCTCACAAATGTCGCAGTTGGATTGCAGGTGGGTTGAGTCGTACGCAGTGTGGCGGCCGTTCACGCCACTTGTCAGACTGGTCCCTGACATCCCTCCCATGAAGACCATTGTGTCATCCCTCCCATGAAGACCATTGTGTCCATTGTCAGACTGGTCCCTGACATCCCTCCCATGAAGACCATTGTGACATCCCTCCCATGAAGACCATTGTGTCCATTGTCAGACTGGTCCCTGACATCCCTCACATGAAGACCATTGTGTCATCGACACATTGTGTGTCGATTGTCAGACTGGTCCCTGACATCCCTCCCATGAAGACCATTGTGTCGATTGTCAGACTGGTCCCTGACATCCCTCCCATGAAGACCATTGTGTCGATTGTCAGACTGGTCCCTGACATCCCTCCCATGAAGACCATTGTGTCGATTGTCAGACTGGTCCCTGACATCCCTCCCATGAAGACCATTGTGTCGATGCACCCGAAAGGCAACCCATTTATCTTAGACATATGTTAAGTTCTGGGAATACATTGATATGCCTTGCCATCTTGTGTGCTCCTTTTCGCAAGGACTTATGTCGGTGACAGTCTGACACATTCAAGGTCTAGTGATGTGGGTGGATGGATACTTAAAGACCCTTTGAAGTGACCCCCCGGGGTTTACAAAAGACAACCAAAGAAATGGAATCAATAGACATTTGCTTCACACGGTTTTCCCAAGTCTGGCGCCATTTTCACAAATTGCGTCTGTCTTACTTACTCTTCGTCTTCTTCTTCTTCTACTTCTTCTGCCATTTATCTCTGCCATCTCTGCCCCCCCCTCTCTCTCTCTCTCTCTCTCTCTCTCTCTCTCTCTCTCTCTCTCTCTCTCTCTCTCTCTCTCTCTCTCTCTCTCTCTCTCTCTCTCTCTCTCTCTCTCTCTCTCTCTCTCTCTCTCTCTCTGGATGCGCGCGTGTGTCTTGTTCCTGACAACGTTTGTCCCTGTCTCTGTCTCTGTCTCTATGTATATTTTGTCTGTATTTTTTTCCATATTGTCAGACACTCTGTTTCTCTCCGTTTGTCTGTGCCTCAACCTCCAAGTCCTTGCGTTGGAGAGCGAATGTTCATCTGTCCGTCCGACTGTCTACACCTCTGTACTGTCTAACTATCCGCCTGACTGTCTACACCTCTGCACTGTCTAACTATCCGCCTGACTGTCTACACCTCTGTACTGTCTAACTATCCGCCTGACTGTCTACACCTCTGTACTGTCTAACTATCCGCCTGACTGTCTACACCTCTGCACTGTCTAACTATCCGCCTGACTGTCTACACCTCTGTACTGTCTAACTATCCGCCTGACTGTCCACACCTCTGTACTGTCTAACTATCCGCCTGACTGTCTACACCTCTGCACTGTCTAACTATCCGCCTGACTGTCTACACCTCTGTACTGTCTAACTATCCGCCTGACTGTTTTTCACTCTCTCCTTCTCGCTCTCATACCACGTTCTATCCATCTCTTAAATTCATGATTCCTCTCTCTCTCTCTCTCTCTCTCTCTCTCTCTCTCTCTCTCTCTCTCTCTCTCTCTCTCTCTCTGTCTCTGTCTGTCTCTCTCTCTCTCTCTCTCTCTCTCTCTCTCTGTCTCTGTCTGTCTGTCTCTCTCTCTCTCTCTCTCTCTCTCTCTCTCTCTCTCTCTCTCTCTCTCTCTCTCTCTCTCTCTCTCTCTCTCTCTCTCTCTCTCTCTCTCTCTCTCTCTCTCTCTCTCTCTCTCTCTCTCTCTCTCTCTCTCTCTCTCTCTCTCTCTCTCTCTCTCTCTCTCTCTCTCTCTCTCTCTCTCTCTCTCTCTCTCTTGAGGGCTGAGTACGCTTTATTGCCCCTTTTCATCAGAAGATTATCACCTGTCAGGTATATGATATATGGGCAACACAAAATGCCCTTTTTGCATAATATGCATTCTGCCATTTCTCTCCCACCCTCCACCCCCACCCCACCACTGTCTTTCCATCCACATCTAATTCTTCCTTTACCACCAGTACGTATGTGTCTGTTTTCAGTTTTCACTGGTCTCCCCGCTGCGTACAGCCGACACATTCCGATTTCGGAGGAGCTCAAAGCAGAAAAGTTATTTGGAAGATTTTGTAAGGCAGACGAATGGGCCAATAAATCAGAAAGATAGTAGATGACAGTATGCAAAGAAAAAAGGCAGAGTCAAAGACAGTGGCAGATTAGAGTCAAGTCAAGTCAAGTTAAGTTTATTTCCAAAACCCCTAGGGGCACAAGAAAACAATCACAATTATGTTGCGGCAACTGAACAACACCTCACACACACTGGTTTTAAACAACATACCAGTGCACAATTCCAAACATTTATAAACTGGCAATAACCATCTGCAAAGGCGCGTACACTCGCCCATACACACAAACACTCCAAATTATTGAATCTTCAGAAAGATAAATAAAAAACAAAAACAAAACAAAACCGACGTTGCCAGTAAGCCCAACACTTTGCGTACCAGGTTTGGCTAATAGTCTGTGAAACTAAAGCAGTATGGGTCACATTGTTAAATAATGCTCAAAATTCAGAGGAAGTTACAAGCACAGAACTTCCAGAAGGTGGGTGAACTATTTTTATGAAAGACCCCCGCCCCCGGTATCCCCACGGGGAGGGACTCGTGGAGGGGGCGGGGTCATCCAGCTTCAGAAGACAAAGTCAAACTCGGACAGGCTAACGGACACATATTACGTTCGTGTGGGCAATAATAATATAATCAGTATTCTTCAGTATTTAAAGGTGGACCCTGACGGATGAGTTTTTGCAAGAAACACGTCGAGATCAACAGAAAGACAACCTTTTCAAGGATCGGAACACTCACTTTACTCTGGTTTCCTAGAAATTAAACCGTCAAAACGGCGATTCCTCCTTGGCGGAGATGCCGGAGAGAGTAGCCATTTTAGATGGGGTGGGTGGAGGTCACTCATTTGTGCTTGAAGCGTGTGGGGGTTTTTTTGCAGTTCAGTAAAAAAAAACATTGGAGCGTATTGTGCCTTTGTTGTGAGCGAAACTCCTTTAGCTAAACTGTATAAAATTTAAAGAAAATTAATAAAAAGGCTTGTATTGCGAAACTTCCGCGCAAACAATGTGGTCTAAATTCAGGCGGCCATTAGAAAAGAGACGACACACGCCTTCTCTGTGGGTGAAATAATTTGACTTCCAGCTCCTCCGCAAAGGAGGAATCGCCGATTTGACGGTTTGATTTCTAGGAAACCAGAGCAAAGTGAGTGTTGCAATCTCTGTAAATGGTGTTTTCCTTGTGATCTCGACGTCTTTCTTACAAAGACTCATCCGTCAGGGTCCACCTTTAAATATTGCGCACCAATACGGTCTATAATGAAGACCTTTAGTTCTGTTTATAACAAACATAGTTATCACAACAACAACAACATCATCATACAGTATTTTATGAGTCGCAATATCTTGATCGAAATCAAATCGAAGCGCGCACACACACATGTCTTTCAGTAATCTAGTATTCTACCGCTTTAAATGTGCATTCGAACAAAACCATGTGTGTAATATATTATAACGGTTCATGCAAACTAAACGTCTAATGCAATTCTCTAACCTTAGAAGAAAACAAAGCGTGTTCTAGCCAGGGCCTTGTGAACTCTTATTATTTCATAGGTTGGATTTAGGTATTATCAGGTCATAGGTACTTCATAGTCACGGAGGCATCTCTGTGAAATTCGGGTTGCTCCCACCTGGAGAGCGCATCGCAGCCAGAAGCGCGCCACCCATTTGTTTTTTTTTGCATGCGATTTTTGTGTGACTGATGAGGAAGGAAAGGGGGGGGGGGGGGGGGGGGGGGGGGGGGGTAAATTTTGACCAAATGACAACTTTTTCGTTGCCACTGGGATTAACGTGTGCTGAGTGCATGAGCACACGGGACCTCGGTTTATCGTCTCATCCGAAAGACTCCACGTTCAGACCGTAAGGCCTGGTGCAAAGTGAGAGGAAAAATCCCCTTACCCAGGTTCGAACTCGGGTTTACTTGACACAAGGCGAACGCTTTACCTCTGTGCCTCTCTACACCACTTTTATCGACAAGTCTTTACATTTGCAATTGGTGTCATCGAAATAAATGCTCAGAGTTAAAACGTTCATTTGTCGACACAATCACAGGGGGCACAATCAGTGTATGCTCAATTTTTGATCTCATGTCGAAACATGTTGATTGAGGAGTGCAACCAAATGGGTTAACTAGTCTTGTTAGTGGCTGGATCAGCAACGCAGCTCCATGTGCAGGGATAGTAAGAAAGACGAACAGATGGGGAGAGAGGCTGGAGCACGTCAACAAGACGTAGGCAGTGCAAGACCGACATGGGCATGGGACGTTGCGCTCCGTTCAGAAAATATGACCTAACCTCCAGAATTGTTTGCTGTTTTATGTTTAATAATAACACAGTTTACTTTCTTTCCTGATTAACACACATACTGCTCAATGAACTAATAACATCATTTACTTTCTTTCCTGATTAACACACATACTGCTCAATGAACTAATAACATCATTTACTTTCTTTCCTGATTGACACACATACTGCTCAATGAACTAATAACATCATTTACTTTCTTTCCTGATTGACACACATACTGCTCAATGAACTAATAACATCATTTACTTTCTTTCCTGATTAACACACATACTGCTCAATGAACTAATAACATCATTTACTTTCTTTCCTGATTGACACACATACTGCTCAATGAACTAATAACATCATTTACTTTCTTTCCTGATTGACACACGCAAGATTCAATGAACTAATTGAACACATCTGACTACTTTCCTGGTTGTAAATAACCGCCATAGTTGAAACACGCACACATAACAGGCAACGTAGTAACAGACACATTAGACAGAAATAACAGTATCAAGGTAGAACGAAGCACATAATGATGACTCATATAGATATAATATGTCGACCAATTATTGCACACGTAGGCTTTGTCCGAGCAATTAATATTCAGTATTAACTCCTCCAAACGAACTCCTTATTAATCTAAATCAGTATAAACCATGCTGTCTTCTGTTGATATTCTGCGACTTTGAATGTGCCACGTATCAAAACTCAAATGATAAGCTGTCTACCCAAACGCTTCTCATTCAATGTAGATGACGTGTATGTGCCTGCAAGGAACCTTCATATTTCCTGACAATGCATACTATTTGTGTCTCCGCTTCCTGATACCGCTGGAGCCAACCCATATTCTGAAAGAAGGCCATCGGGCTTAGCCTTTTGTTTAGATTGGATCAAGGATTGGAAAAGTAACCCAAGTTTGATTTCTTCAACTTTTTCAATCTCACATTAAAAGCCTACAGGACTGGTCTGAAGACGAGTTTTTGCATAAACTTCTTCATTTCCTATGTCGAACTATTCAAATGCTATTTTGTTTATTCTAATCCCCCCCCCCTTCTTCCCCCCAAGGTAAATGCTTATGTATTGATCCTGTGCTCCTGTGTTTTTCATTACTACATTTAGTGCTGCTTGGTGGTAGCTGATGCTGTGGCTCCTGGCCCCTGTCTGTGTTGATGTTCTCTCACTTGCATACTGATGATGTGAAGGTTTCGAGGTTTTCAGTCGCACGTAGACGGAAAATATATGAATGAAACATTGGCGTGGTACCATCTTCATGCCCAGTCAAAATGCAATGCAATGGTCTCCAATGCTCCCAAATCATAAAGTACCGGTCTCCAATGCTCCCAAATCATAAAGTACCATCTTCATGCCCAGTCAAAATGTAATGCAATGGTCTCCAATGCTCCCAATCATAAAGTACCATCTTCATGCCCAGTCAAAATGTAATGCAATGGTCTCCAATGCTCCCAAATCATAAAGTCATGCCCAGTCAAAATGTAATGTAGTGTCTCCAATGCTCCCAAATCATAAAGTATGCCCAGTCAAAATGTAATGTTTTGGATTCCAATGCTCCCAAATCATAAAGTCATGCCCAGTCAAAATGTAATGTTTTGGTCTCCAATGCTCCCAAATCATAAAGTATCTTCATGCCCAGTCATCTTGCTCCCAAATCATAAAGTGCCCAGTCAAAATGTAATGTTTTGGTCTCCAATGCTCCCAAATCATAAAGTCATGCCCAGCTCCCAAATCATAAATGTAATGGTCTCCAATGCTCCCAAATCATAAAGTCATGCCCAGTCAAAATGTAATGTTTTGGTCTCCAATGCTCCCAAATCATAAAGTACCATCTTCATGCCCAGTCAAAATGTAATGCAATGGTCTCCAATGCTCCCAAATCATAAAGTACCCATCAAAATGCCCAGTCAAAATGTAATGTCAAAATGTAATGTTTTGGTCTCCAATGCTCCCAAATCATAAAGTCATGCCCAGTCAAAATGTAATGTAAATGTCTCCAATGCTCCCAAATCATAAAGTCATGCCCAGTCAAAATGTAATGTTTTGGATTCCAATGCTGCCAAATCATAAAGTCATGCCAAGTCAAAATCTAATGTAATGTCTCCAATGCTCCCAAATCATAAAGTCATGCCCAGTCAAAATCTAATGTTTTGGATTCCAATGCTGCCAAATCATAAAGTCATGCCCAGTCAAAATGTAATGTTTTGGTCTCCAATGCTCCCAAATCATAAAGTCATGCCCAGTCAAAATGTAATGTTTTGGATTCCAATGCTGCCAAATCATAAAGTCATGCCCAGTCAAAATGTAATGTTTTGGATGGATCCAATGCTGCCAAATCATAAAGTCATGCCCAGTCAAAATGTAATGTTTTGGATTCCAATGCTCCCAAATCATAAAGTTGCATAAAGTCAATGCCCAGTCAAAATCTAATGTAATGTCTCCAATGCACGGGACCCAGCAGGGATTTATTCCAAGATTGATTTAATACCATCAGTCTTGGACAACCACAGTACCCTTAGTACCTTCACTCCCAAATCATAAAGTCATGCCCAGTCAAAATGTAATGTTTTGGATTCCAATGCTCCCAAATCATAAAGTCATGCCCAGTCAAAATGTAATGTTTTGGTCTCCAATGCTCCCAAATCATAAAGTCATGCCCAGTCAAAATGTAATGTCATGGTCTCCAATGCTCCCATGTCAAAATGTAATGTAGTGGTCTCCAATGCTCCCAAATCATAAAGTCATGCCCAGTCAAAATGTAATGTTTTGGTCTCCAAGTCAAAATGTAATGTTTTGGTCTCCAATCCCAAAGCTGCCCAGTCAATGTAATGTTTTGGTCAATGCTCCCAAATCATAAAGTCATGCCCAGTCAAAATGTAATGTTTTGGTCTCCAATGCTCCCAAATCATAAAGTTGCATATAATTATGGAGCACCTGCTGATGGAACGTAACGCAGGGCTATGACATCAGACATTATGACATAATCGATGACATCACACACCTCGACATAGTAGACACGGGACCCAGCAGGGATTTATTCCAAGATTGATTTAATACCATCAGTCTTGGACAACCACAGTACCCTTAGTACCTTCACTTCATACCTCATTACTTGTGTTTTATGAAGACCGTATATCACCTTGATGTTCGACAGGCTATGAAAGGAATGTTTCATTTGTGGACTTATTCCTTTTCTAATCGATCACGATTTTGGGACAGAGGGTTTCTTTTTTGTTGTACTTCCATCCTTATACGACAATCATGTCCCAAGAGAATCATTGAAAATGGGGCGAGTTGGTCAACAGGGCGATTTGGAAATGGGGCGAGTTGACTGGTACGCTGTCAAATCGATCACGATGGGGCGAGTTTTCTGGTTGTACTTCCATCATTGGACAATGGGGCGAGTTGACTGGTACACTGCCAACATTGGAAATGGGGCGAGTTGACTGGTACACTGCCAACATTGGAAATGGGGCGAGTTGACTGGTACACTGCCAACATTGGACATGGGGCGAGTTGACTGGTACACTGCCAACATTGGACATGGGGCGAGTTGACTGGTACACTGCCAACATTGGACATGGGGCGAGTTGACTGGTACACTGCCAACATTGGACATGGGGCGAGTGGACTGGTACACTGCCAACATTGGACATGGGGCGAGTGGACTGGTACACTGCCAACATTGGAAATGGGGCGAGTTGACTGGTACACTGCCAACATTGGAAATGGGGCGAGTTGATTGGTACACTGCCAACATTGGACATGGGGCGAGTTGACTGGTACACTGCCAACATTGGAAATGGGGCGAGTGGACTGGTACACTGCCAACATTGGACATGGGGCGAGTGGACTGGTACACTGCCAACATTGGAAATGGGGCGAGTTGACTGGTACACTGCCAACATTGGACATGGGGCGAGTGGACTGGTACACTGCCAACATTGGAAATGGGGCGAGTTGACTGGTACACTGCCAACATTGGAAATGGGGCGAGTTGACTGGTACACTGCCAACATTGGAAATGGGGCGAGTTGACTGGTACACTGCCAACATTGGACATGGGGCGAGTGGACTGGTACACTGCCAACATTGGAAATGGGGCGAGTTGACTGGTACACTGCCAACATTGGACATGGGGCGAGTGGACTGGTACACTGCCAACATTGGAAATGGGGCGAGTTGACTGGTACACTGCCAACATTGGAAATGGGGCGAGTTGACTGGTACACTGCCAACATTGGAAATGGGGCGAGTTGACTGGTACACTGCCAACATTGGACATGGGGCGAGTGGACTGGTACACTGCCAACATTGGAAATGGGGCGAGTTGACTGGTACACTGCCAACATTGGAAATGGGGCGAGTTGACTGGTACACTGCCAACATTGGACATGGGGCGAGTGGACTGGTACACTGCCAACATTGGAAATGGGGCGAGTTGACTGGTACACTGCCAACATTGGAAATGGGGCGAGTGGACTGGTACACTGCCAACATTGGAAATGGGGCGAGTTGACTGGTACACTGCCAACATTGAAAATGGGGCGAGTGGACTGGTACACTGCCAACAGGGTTAAACTTGATATTTTCAGCCTGTGTGTATGTTTTAGAGTTTCGATTTTGATGCTAATACTAGATTACACGTTTTAGATTCTGAAGCTTATTATGTGTTTGTAGGTTATTGCAATTGGCGTCTGTCTATCTGTTTGTTTGACATCGTTTGCACATTATTGTCATCATCTTTGTCACGCTCGTTGATATGATTCTCTCTCTCTCTCTCTCTCTCTCTCTCTCTCTCTCTCTCTCTCTCTCTCTCTCTCTCTCTCTCTCTCTCTCTCTCTCTCTCTCTCTCTCTCTCTCTCTCTCTCTCTCTCTCTCTCTCTCTCTCTCTCTCTCTCTCTCTCTCTCTCTCACACACACACACACACATGCTGAATATGTCAATAGTAATGGTATGCATAGTATTCAAATGTTACCTGGCCTTATTGAATTATTACTGCTTTTATTTGCTGATGATATTGTTCTTCTGTCGGATACTACCAGGGGCCTCCAAAACCAAATTGATTCATCCAATGAAGCCTGTAAGAGATTGTATTTGAATATTAATGAAGATAAGACTAAGGTAATGGTTTTTCGGAAAGGGGGGGGGGGGGTAAAAATGATAAATGGATTCTAAACGGAACTTTCTTGGAAGTGATAAACGAGTACAACTATTTAGGATTTGTTTTCACTACCAAAATGAGTATACGTAAATGTGTTGATGCCTTGGTGGTAAAGGGCTGTATAAAACACATTAGCAGTTTGCATGATATTTGTAAATCTTGCTTTTTTTAAAATTTTGACACCCAGGTACAACCTGTCACTCAGCAGAATTGTGGGGTTTGAAGAGGTTAGAAAACATTAAAAATACATTAATTTGCATGCAAACGTTTTCTGAAAGTACCATCAAAACTACCAAATACGTTTGTTTTGGGCGAACTGGGTCGGTATCCTCTATATTATATTAACAGTTCTGTACGATGCATAAAGTACTGGCTTACAATGTTAAAGATGGACATGTTTAGACTACCAAGACAAGCGTATATTATGTTGAAAAACTTGGATGATAAAGATAAAACGTGCTGGGTTCGTTTGGTAAGACACACTTTGTTTAGCTTAGGATTTGGTTATGCATGGCTGAACCAGGGTGTTGGATGTGAAATAGCCTTCTTATCTTTATTCAAACAACGATTAAAAGATAACTACCTACAAGAATGGAATAGCTCAGTAATGAACAAAGACATGTATAATGCATATCGGCTTTTTAAACAATCATTTGAAAGTGAACATTATTTTGAATTTCTAGATATTAGGTGTTTCCGTGATGGGTTGGTCAAATTGAGAACTGGTGTGCTTCCAATAAATGGTTCGTCCTTCAGAACAACTTTCAGTGACAATTTAAACTTTGCTTGTCCCACATGTAAGGTAGTTGAAGACAAAAATCACTTTATACATGTTTGTCTCATATACAACGATATTAGAAACAAATATTTAAGTGTAATTGAAAAGCATTATACTAATATTCTTCTGTACCCACATGACACTAACTCGTAAATTAGCCATGTTTATTTTCTATGCAATTCGACAGAGAAATGTGATTGAGAATTTAGACAAATGAGTTGTGAGAATGCTCTTATGTAGATAGGAAAAGAAAATATGTCTATATAGTGTTGTTAACAGATGTTCGCTTGCCTAGTATACGCTTGGTGTTATCATTTTTCGCTCACCAACATGATAGTATGTCTCCATAATGATGTTGTTATCTAATTGAGATGTGTAGTAAATATCGCATCATAATGTTTTTTGTTCCTTGACCCTGTTTCTAGGGGCTAGTGGCCTAAAGAAAACAAACCGTTGTTCATTGCTCTCTCTCTCTCTCACACACACACACACACACACACACACACACACACACACACACACACACACACACACACACACACACACACACACACACACACGCGCATGCGAGCACACACACCGCGCACACACACGCGCGCGCACACACACACACACACACACACACACACACACACACACACACACACACACACACACACACACACACACACACACACACACACACACACACACACACACACACACACACACACACACACACACACACACACACACACACACACACACACACACACACACACACACACACACACACACACACACACACACACACACACACACACACACACACACACAACTATCTATACCATAGACTCATTTATTGAGCCAATGCAAGTCAGAAGACATGTAGAACAAGGCCCAGTCAAACCTGGGGTAGCAGAGAACAAACGCACGAACAGATAAACAACCAACACATCATGATAAGCAAACACATTTGAAAGGGTAAGAAAAAAAACCCACAAACAACAACAACAACAGAATGAAATCAAAACACAGGCGTTAAATAAGTGGGGGGGGGGGGGGGGATACAACAACAACACACAAACAACAACAGCGGAAAACAAATAATTTTAAAATAATAAAAAGGAACGTGCTCCCAAAAAGCCTGAATATACAAAGAGTTCGCAGTCCGCAGCTGACTGAAGCCGATTTTTTTTGTTACTCCCACCCTTTCACCTACACTGCAGGTGGGGACCATTGTGAACTCACTCACTGCCTCTGTTACCAAACATAACACTTTCCACCTTCCACCTTTTCACCTTCCAGGTGGGAAGTAAGAAAGTTGGCTTCATTCTTTGCAAGGTTTGTAGGCTGCGAAGTAATAACTCTGACATTTAGGCTTTTTGGTGCTTTTTCGATTCGACAGCAGCAACAACAACAAAATATAATAATGTGTCCAATAGGCTTAACCTATGCATTAAGCTTAATGAGCAAGAGGAATTGCTAAATAGGCTTAATGGGTAAGATTACCTGCTCAATTAGCATAATGAGTAATGTTGTGCACATTGAGTTTAATGCGCAATAGTAATGATCTGCGCGTTTAGCCCAATGAGCACGGAGTGAGCACAGCCTCAGCCTACAATCGTGATGCTGACACAGTTGACCCTTTATCACTTGTTGGTGAATTCCTCTCAGCGTGAACACTGAGTTTGTGATCAACTGAATTCTATTTCTCATTCAGAGGACTGCTGATGTCACAGGTTGAACATCTATCTTTTTTCCACAGAGAGGAGTAGAGTAGAGAGGTTCCAAAATGGACAGCTACGAAAACAGCATACCTTTGATCAACAGTTGTGTAGTTTGCAGTCTCTGGTTCACGGAAGAAGACAAAATAATGAACGCCTTTATCAGTAAGGTAATAAATCTGCAATCTGATGTGAAAAAAGCGGCCTGATGAATAGGCCTATGGTTGTTAAAACGGCACGACTTTCTGGAACTGGGAGATGTGAAGAAGCTGGTCAGGCCAGGAAACAAAGACCAGCTTCAGTTCTACGTCTCTCTTGGGGATCTTTTTTATGCAATTCGGGAAGCGGGCATATTGCACGTGGACACGGTGGTGAAAAAGGACCTGACAAAGAACTGTCCAAAACGTAGGCCTATGTGAATGTCACGATAGATCAGATCCAGCCCTACCTCTCCCTTTGTGAGAACTGCCTGCTGACAGAAGTGCTACATGAACAAAGGTACTGTGCCCATCCTGTCACAAGGCTTCTGCACAAGAGGACAGGTTGCACCTAATGGACCTTCAGAGCCAGCCCGATCGGCACTACAGGTCAGAGTAAATCCAGTCTCTGTCTCTCCGTCTGGGTATCGGTGTTTCTGTCTCTCTCACTCACTCACTCACTCACTCACTGTCTCCATCTCACATTATCTGTTCTGTCTATCTCTCTCCTACACCTCTCCTATACCTCATACATGCCTGCATGTCTGTCTGTTTGTCTCTCTCTCTCTCTCTCTCTCTCTCTCTCTCTCTCTCTC
>CM065682.1:67989755-67992255 GCA_017654935.2 Phymorhynchus buccinoides | reverse complement strand
ACATTCTTCCCATTAATTCTAGAGAAAATTAATCGAATGTCTCGTGATTTATGAAGTTAAGAGATGGATGAAACAACGCCTAATAGGACGTGAATCTCACCATTAACCGCACCCACTATGAAAGTTCTCTTGATAGATGATGAAAATACATGCATCTGTATCTTTTTATTTAAATTTGGACTGTCCTGGTATTGCTGTACCTCCAGGATCGTCCCACTATCTTTACATTTAATAAATATCCCACGTGTTCCTGTTCCAGGTCGGAGGACGTTAAACGGATTTTCGTTCGTATGAAAGTTATTTGTTTGTGCCCGCGATTTCAGCCTGCGAGTCCGGTACCTACGTCCTGCTGGCAACAGTTCATAATGTGCAATGGGGTTCAAGCTTCACTGCCAGTAGGACTATTAGAAAGTGTCCGTAAAGTCACTGCAAAGTAAAAGAATACGACTACCATCCGTTTTGTCTACGGCGTATTAGTATTAGCATCATTTCAACCCCAGTAGTCTCAGAACGCAGCGTCGCGAAATCCACCCAATCTTCCAAAACATCAGGGGCAGTATTTCAACAACATGATGGAAACTATGGGAAATGATTAGACAATAATGATGATTGATTGTGATGAGAGGGAGAGAGAGAGAGAGAGAGAGAGAGAGAGAGAGAGAGAGAGAGAGAGAGAGAGAGAGGGGGGGAGAGAGAGAGAGGGAGAGAGAGAGAGAGAGAGAGAGAGAGAGAGAGAGAGAGAGAGAGAGAGAGAGAGAGAGAGAGAGAGAGAGAGCGTCGGCTTCTTTATGTCTGACAAGAAATAAAGTTGCTACGAAAACAAAACTTTCTTTGCTGGATTTGTATGCAAAGTTAAGCAATGTCTACAGACAAGCAAGAATAAAATGCTTAGCATTTCTGCTTCAACATTTTAGGATGTTTATTTCAAATAACAAGAGGTTTTCCCTCGCCCCTGGCAAAGCACTTTTGAATTTTGATTTCTGGCCCCATTAAAATAACTAGTTCTGATTCGGTGCTGCCAATCTTGTCTTTACTTCATTTAGAACTTTATACTTTCACGTTCATCCTTAATTAGACTGTGTCCACACACTCTCCACGTCTTTCAGTGTGTGTGTTTCCCTTCTCTTTTAACAGACAAGATTTAAAGCACACATCAAGCAGGAAGAAGGGAAGGGAAATTAAACAGAACGCAAAGTAAAGATGAGCGTTCAATTAAGATAAATGAAGAGAAAACAAATAGAAACAATCGGATCGACGAGCGGCAGATAAGTTCCCGAGCGGCTGAACCAAGCGGCAGACATGTCCTTTACCGGTTACGCTCCCCTACTTCCTCTTCCCTTCACATCATGTACACCCTAGATCACCCTCAGGAACACCCTAGATCACCCTCATGTACACCCTAGATCACCCTCAGGAACACCCTAGATCACCCTCAGGAACACCCTAGATCACCCTCAGGAACACCCTAGATCACCCTCATGTACACCCTAGATCACCCTCATGTACACCCTAGATCACCCTCATGACACAGATCACCCTCAGATCACCCTCATGTACACCCTAGATCACCCTCATGTACACCCTAGATCACCCTCATGAACACCCTAGATCACCCTCATGTACACCCTAGATCACCCTCATGTACACCCTAGATCACCCTCATGAACACCCTAGATCACCCTCATGAACACCCTAGATCACCCTCATGAACACCCTAGATCACCCTCATGAACACCCTAGATCACCCTCATGAACACCCTAGATCACCCTCATGTACACCCTAGATCACCCTCATGAACACCCTAGATCACCCTCATGAACACCCTAGATCACCCTCATGTCACACCCTAGATCACCCTCAGGAACACCCTAGATCACACACCCTAGATCACCCTCATGAACACCCTAGATCACCCTCATGTACACCCTAGATCACCCTCATGTACACCCTAGATCACCCTCATGTACACCCTAGATCACCCTCATGAACACCCTAGATCACCCTCATGAACACCCTAGATCACCCTCATGAACACCCTAGATCACCCTCATGAACACCCTAGATCACCCTCATGAACACCCTAGATCACCCTCATGAACACCCTAGATCACCCTCATGAACACCCTAGATCACCCTCAGGAACACCCTAGATCACCCTCAGGAACACCCTAGATCACCCTCATGAACACCCTAGATCACCCTCAGGAACACCCTAGATCACACACCCTAGATCACCCTCAGGAACACCCTAGATCACCCTCAGGAACACCCTAGATCACCCTCAGGAACACCCTAGATCACCCTCAGGAACACCCTAGATCACCCTCAGGAACACCCTAGATCACCCTCATGAACACCCTAGATCACCCTCAGGAACACCCTAGATCACCCTCAGGAACACCCTAGATCACCCTCATGAACACCCTAGATCACCCTCATGAACACCCTAGATCACCCTCAGGAACACCCTAGATCACCCTCAGGAACACCCTAGATCAC
>CM065682.1:67979755-67984755 GCA_017654935.2 Phymorhynchus buccinoides | reverse complement strand
GTAGTCCTTCTGCTTGAGGAGATGATGAAAAGAAATAGCCACGAAAAAGAGCCAGAAAACGCGGGCTCAGAGTATATTAGGGGGTTGTCTGAAACGTTTGGACAGGACCTTACTCTTTAGCTGACGTTCATTCGTGCATTCATAATGGCCCTCTGCTCAAATGGCTTCTATCGTTGGTTGACATTAGCCTGTATTAGGGGGCCACCAGTAACATGAGAGCTTAGAAATGTATTTGCTAACATAATTTCTTTTTTTCTAAACTGCAAAAGTATTTAGTATTTTTTTCGCCTTCAGTAATCCAACGTGTTCGAGAACGGAGCAAAACCCCTTCCATCCTTTTGTCTCTAAATGAAATCATTTGAGCTTTATAATAATCTAAGTAATTTTTCTCTGTCTCTGTTAGTGTTTCTTTCGTTTCTAGGTTTGAAATGTATTCTTCTAATTGTATTTCACGTTCATTTCTCATTCGTTTCACCATTGTGGCATAAGAAATTGTTTTAGCTCGAATTTTCATCAGCAAAGTGTCTAAAAAACGTTGATCACTAATATGAAATTGAATGTCCTCTGTTGGTATTTGGTCAATATTTTCACGTGAATATGGTGACAGTGCACGTTTTTCATTTCTTCCTTAATTTCCTTTGCATAGTCTTTTTCCTTCAAAGGAGAAGAGTTAAATTTCCATAGCGTTGATCTTTTCGGTTCTACTGAAGCCCCCAATTTTAAAGTAATTATTGAATGGTCACTCCTATAACCTGGCATTATATCAGCTTTGACCGATTGATTAAACAATGTTTCAGACATCAAAAACATGTCCAATCGACTTTGCTGCAAGGGATTATTTCTTCTCCACGTATACCTCTTTAAATCGGGATTCAGTTCCCTCCAAATATCGACTAACTCCAAGTTCATCATCATAGATTCTACCTGTTCTTTTGCTTTCATGTTATTACGTTTATAATTATTACAATCTAGAAAAAAATCCATGTCTAGATTCCAGTCACCACCTATTATTATGTAGTCAAAATGAATATTATTAATTCTCTCCTCTATGTCTATGTAAAAATCCGGGTCGTCTCGATTAGGACCATACAGGCTTATAATTAGGTACGTTTTTCCCTTATATGTCATCAACACAAATACATAATTACCTCCATCTTCCTTAAAAACTTTTTTAATATCAAATTCAAAATTATTATTTAATAATATTGCAACCCCCTGGCGTTAGAAGAGTATGGGGTAAAATAGCATTTGTATCCCCACTCAGACCTTACATAGTTTACTAGTTTTGGATCTATGTGAACATCTTGTAAAAGATAAATAGAGAAAGCTTTGGATCTCACAAAATGGAACACATCTCTCCTTTTTTTCAAGTCCCCCAGGCCCTGACAATTCATTGATAGAAATTTTAGTTGTTCAGCCATTTTTAAAGTAAAAACGTTTAGTCTTATTGTTCCCAAAAAGCGTGACAGACATTTCTTGTTCAGACACAGCCACATACATCAAATGACCCTGTACCATTAAATAAACATGCTTTGATCTAGATCCATCAACAAGTAACGCCTCCAATGCCAAGAAAGAAAACACATACATTAAATAAATCAGCAACAAAAACATCAATGAATGGTCTAAACAGAAAACCCAATGATAACAAGAAAGGTAGCATAATTACTGAAGGCAAAGAAATAGCTAGAGAAATCCATGATTTTTATAAAAATCTTTATTCGGAAAAAGAAGTGGAAGATGTTGAGATTTCAGAACTTATTGAGGAGATTCCCACTTTATCAGCTTGTGATAAGGAAACTTTAGAAGGCAAAATCACACTGGAAGAAGCAACTATAGCATTAAAGAATATGAAAAACCGAAAAAGTCCAGGCAGTGATGGTTTCACAGTTGAGTTCTTTAAAAAATAATTTGGCAAGATCTTGGAAGTTTTGTAATAAGGTCGCTTAACGAAGGTTTTCATAGGGGAGAGCTATCATCCATTCAAAAGGAAGGGGTTATTATTTGTATTCCCAAGGGAAACAAACCACGCGAACATATTAAAAACTGGAGACCAATTTCATTACTTAATGTAGTTTACAAGATAGGATCAGCGTGTATTGCTAATAGATTAAAAGAGGTTTTACCATCCCTCATAACGAAGATCAGTCTGGATTTATTAGAAATAGATATATTGGTGATCATTTACGATTGATATACGACCTAATTCATTATGTAGACACTTTTAGCAAACCGGGTTTACTAATCTGTTTGGACTTTGAGAAGGCGTTTGATTCTTTAAGTTGGACATTTATATTTAAAACATTAAAAGCCTTCAATTTTGGCCCTGAATTTTGTAAATGGATTGAGATGCTGTACAAAAATATTAAAGCCACAGTCACTGTCAATAGCACACTAACACCATGGTGTCAGATTCAAAGGGGTTGTAGACAGGGTGACCCAGTCTCGCCTTATTTGTTTATTCTCTGTGTAGAGATAATGGCTATTATGATAAGGCAAAATCATTTGATAAAAGGTATTGATATTGCAGGAATAGAAAATAAAATATCACAATATGCCGACGATACGGAATTATTGCAAGAAGGTGACAGACAATCCTTTGAACAATCTATGAAAACTATAGATATTTTTGGTAATGTGTCAGGTCTAAAATTAAATGCGGATAAATGCTATGCAGTTTGGCTAGGAAAACAAAAAAATTCAAAGGTAAAATATATGCCTCATTTAAGCATGCAATGGAACCCAGAGCAGTTTAAAATACTAGGCATTTGGCTGACAAATGATTTAAAAGATTGCATAAAAATAAATTTTGATGAGAAATTCAGAGAAATCAAAGCACTGTATAAAGCTTGGCTTAAGAGACAGTTAACACCCCTCGGACGCATCGCCATTTTAAAATCCCTGATTTTATCAAAAATTATATTTCTGTGGTTTTCTGCCTAATCCCCCAGATGACATTGTAAACTGTTTGCAGAAAAGTATATATCATATGCAATTTGTATGGGATAAAAAGAAAGACAAAATAAGTAGGAAAATTTCACACAAAAATATTGAACAGGGTGGTTTAGGGATCCCAGATGTTGGTAAATATATGAGTGCACTTAAAGTTACATGGATAAAAAGAGTATGTTCGAGCAATCATAAATGGACTCATATTGTAAAAGAGTTAAACGTAAGAGCCGCATGTCTAGAAAAATTAGGCACTGTAATTAATACTATTAACTACACAAATATGTTTTGGTGTGATGTGTTTAACGCTTATGATAAATTGGCAAAAAAGGTTGTGGTTGAAGGCGCTGATGAAATGATATCCGAGCCTTTATTTTGTAATTGTAATATTCTAATAGCACAGAAGCCCGTCTTTTATAAAATATGGATTGAGAAAGATGTTTATAAATTAGTCATTTGCTGGATGAAAATGGCAGGCTTTTGTCTTATGATATGTTTTTGGTAAAGTATGGCATTCCTACAAACATTCTTACTTACTTCGGAATTATAAATGGGGTGAAACATTATGCTAAAAAAAAGGCAGTACAATTAACTGATGGCAATTTTTCTCCATTTTCAACAAATAAAGTGCTGTCTGTCTTACTCCCTTCCCCCAGAGGCGCAAGGCTGTTTTATGAGCATTTGGTAAGTAATGAAGTAAACCCAAGGTGTTGCCAGAACTGGGATAGTAGACTTGCAAGGAATGTGCCGTGGAAGATCATATTTCGAAAAATTAAAAAAATTAAAGAAGTTAAATTAAAATGGACCTAAATTAGAATTGTTCATAGAGTTATTGGAACTAACATTATTATTCAAAGCATGAATTGTGAAGCAACAAATAAATGCTCTTTTTGTAATATTGAAAAAGAAAATATTCAACACCTTTTCTGGCACTGACAATTTGTTCAAACTTTTTGGAAAGAATTTCAAGCAAAACTTGCTCAAAAATGCTCAATCGCACAGAATTTTAAATTTAGCGAACACTTGGTAATTTTCGGTTGTGAAAAGAATGCTCGCACAGATGAGATTATAGATTTGATCATCTTGCTCGCAAAATCGTACATTTATAAATGCAAGACAAAAAATGAATCACCGCTATTCATGTCATTTACACATACTTTAAAATATAGGTTTTCAGTTGAAAAATACAGAATCCAAATGAAAGTCGATCAGATTGAACAACTCTGGGACAAACACAAACCCTTGTTTTTCTGATATTGAAAGATTATGGGAAGGGAAAGCGTATCGAACGTTTTCAACAATAATATAATTATGTATTATACGTTTACTTTTCTTTTTTCTTAGACCAGTGTAATTTAGATGGGGGGGGGGGGGGTGTTGTATGGCATTTGTGTCCGTTGTGGTTGACAAACTGTCTTAATCTTTGAGCTAATGGTTTGGTTTTAATATGAGCACTAATTATTTTTTATATGTATTAAATAAATTTTAAACATTGTCGTTTATAAGTGCTCCTCTCGCATATACATAACATATTCACGTCTTTCATAACGCTTATCCAATGCCTCTTCCTTTTTCTTTTTCTCTCTCTTTTCTCTTTGTTGTGTGTGTGTTTTTTGCTTTGTTTGTTGTTGAGTTATTTTTGTTGTTGTTTTGTTTTTGTTTGTTTGGTTGTTTTTTGGGTGTTTTTTGTTCCCCTCCTCTTATTATTCTATTTCTGTATCTGTATTGAATGAGTTATTCACTGGATTATTTATTTATTGCTCATCTGTCTGTCTTTATCAAGTTAAAAAAAAAAGAATGAATGGATGTATGTTAAAATGTAAATTGCATGTATATGTTTACTTGTGTTTGATTCATTCGTTCATTAAAAAAAAGTTTGATAAAAAAGAAGTAACATGAGAGCTGCATAATAAATGGTTTTCTACAGTACTGGAAAATCATGGTGCAGTTTAACCTCTTGTGGAAGACTATGACTCTCGAACGAGCGGGCCTTTGCACCGGCTGTGGTGCTGCAGCCAAAGGGATGGGTTGGCTTTGGGAAAACTTCCCCA
>CM065682.1:67969755-67974755 GCA_017654935.2 Phymorhynchus buccinoides | reverse complement strand
ACTGTTTAATTAATGTAGTTTATATTTTTACTCCCGTGAAGTGATAATTATAGTTGTTGCATACATAATGTAACAATGCACACTAAACGGATGATGATCATCGTTGGATGGAAGAAGCATCCATGACTACGGTACCTGCCCTTCTTGCATAGACTTAAGTAGACCCGCTTAATATTGTTTCATTAATATTATTTCTATTTTTTACTCCCGTGAAGAGATAATAGTAATTGTTACAGTTGCAAATTTAGCCAAACACACTAGAAATGATGCTGCTTGCTGCTCAATGTTGGGTGGAACTCCAGTCCAATGTTGACCAACGTTAGCGCATTAGGTCAGCCGCGCGGCTGCTGACGAGTCCATTATTGCGGCAGCCTGCTACGATTTAAAGGAACCAGACTGGTGCTGGCAAACACCGTACAAGCCAGGCCATTAGCACTGTTTACAGACAACATGGTGCGTAATAGTTGTGGCTGCTCCCCAACCGTTGACTATTTACATCGTTATGCGCTGGTTTGGTGGTGGTTGTTTTTTTCGATGTCTGTTCCTATGTCTCTGTCTCTCTCCATCTTCCTATGTCTCTGTCTCTCTCCATCTTCCTCTGTCTCTGTCTCTCTCTTCATCTGTCTCTGTCTCTCTGTCTCTCTCCATCTTCCTCTGTCTCTGTCTCTCTCCATCTTCCTCTGTCTCTGTCTCTCTCCATCTTCTTCTGTCTCTGTCTCTCTCCATCTTCCTCTGTCTCTGTCTCTCTCCATCTTCCTCTGTCTCTGTCTCTCTCCATCTTCCTCTGTCTCTGTCTCTCTCCATCTTCCTCTGTCTCTGTCTCTCTCCATCTCCATCTTCTCTATGTCTCTGTCTCTCCATCTCCTATGTCTCTGTCTCTCTCCATCTTCTCTGTCTCTCTCCATCTTCCTCTGTCTCTGTCTCTCCATCTTCCTCTGTCTCTGTCTCTCTCCATCTTCTATGTCTCTGTCTCTCTCCATCTTCCTATATGTCTCTGTCTCTCTCCATCTTCCTATGTCTCTGTCTCTCTCTCTTCCTCTGTCTCTGTCTCTCTCCATCTTCCTCTGTCTCTGTCTCTCTCCATCTTCCTCTGTCTGTCTCTGTCTCTCTCCATCTTCCTATGTCTCTGTCTCTCTCCATCTTCCTCTGTCTCTGTCTCTCTCCATCTTCCTATGTCTCTGTCTCTCTCCATCTTCCTCTGTCTCTCTCCATCTTCCTATGTCTCTGTCTCTCTCCATCTTCCTATGTCTCTGTCTCTCTCCATCTTCCTCTGTCTCTGTCTCTCATCTTCCTCTGTCTCTCTCCATCTTCTCTCTGTCTCTCTCCATCTTCCTCTGTCTCTGTCTCCATCTTCCTATGTCTCTGTCTCTATCCTATCTCTGTCCTCTCCATCTTCCTATGTCTCTGTCTCTCTCTTCCTATGTCTCTGTCTCTCTCCATCTTCTATGTCTCTCTCCTCTTCCATCTCTCTCTCCATCTTCCTCTGTCTGTCTCTGTCTCTCTCCATCTTCCTATGTCTCTGTCTCTCCATCTTCATCTTCCTCTGTCTCTGTCTCTCTCCATCTTCCTCTGTCTCTGTCTCTCTCCATCTTCCTCTGTCTCTGTCTCTCTCCATCTTCCTCTGTCTCTCTCTCCATCTTCCTATGTCTCTCTCTCTCCATCTTCCTATGTCTCTGTCTCTCTCCATCTTCCTATGTCTCTGTCTCTCTCCATCTTCCTCTGTCTCTGTCTCTCTCCATCTTCCTATGTCTCTGTCTCTCTCCATCTTCCTCTGTCTCTGTCTCTCTCCATCTTCCTATGTCTCTGTCTCTCTCCATCTTCCTATGTCTCTGTCTCCATCTTCCTCTGTCTCTGTCTCTCTCCATCTTCCTATGTCTCTGTCTCTCTCCATCTTCCTATGTCTCTGTCTCTCTCCATCTCTCCTCCTATGTCTCTGTCTCTCTCCATCTTCCTATGTCTCTGTCTCTCTCTTCCTATGTCTCTCTCTCTCTTCCTCTGTCTCTGTCTCTCTCCATCTTCCTCTGTCTCTGTCTCTCTCCATCTTCCTCTGTCTCTGTCTCTCTTCCTATGTCTCTGTCTCTATCTCTCTGTCTCTCTCCATCTTCCTCTGTCTCTGTCTCTCTCCATCTTCCTATGTCTCTCTCTCTCCATCTTCCTCTGTCTCTGTCTCTCTCCATCTTCCTCTGTCTCTGTCTCTCTCCATCTTCCTATGTCTCTGTCTCTCTCATCTTCCTATGTCTCTGTCTCTCTGTCTCTGTCTCTCTCCATCTTCCTATGTCTCTGTCTCTCTCCATCTTCCTCTGTCTCTGTCTCTCTCCATCTTCCTCTGTCTCTGTCTCTCTCCATCTTCCTCTGTCTCTGTCTCTCTCCATCTTCCTCTGTCTTCTCTGTCTCTCTCTCATCTTCCTCTGTCTCTCTCTCTTCCTCTCTCTCTCTCTCATCTTCTCTCTCCATCTTCCTATGTCTCTGTCTCTCTCCATCTTCCTCTGTCTCTGTCTCTCTCCATCTTCCTCTCTGTCTCTGTCTCTCTCTCATCTTCCTCTGTCTCTGTCTCTCTCCATCTTCCTATGTCTCTGTCTCTCTCCATCTTCCTCTGTCTCTCTCCATCTTCCTCTCTGTCTCTCTCCATCTTCCTCTGTCTCTCTCTGTCTCTCTCCATCTTCCTCTGTCTCTGTCTCTCTCCATCTTCCTCTCTGTCTCTCTCCATCTTCCTATGTCTCTGTCTCTCTCCATCTTCCTCTGTCTCTCTCCATCTTCCTATGTCTCTGTCTCTCTCTCTCCATCTTCCTCTGTCTCTGTCTCTTCCTATGTCTCTGTCTCTCTCCATCTTCCTCTGTCTCTCTCTCTCCATCTCCTCTGTCTCTGTCTCTCTCCATCTTCCTATGTCTCTGTCTCTCTCCATCTTCCTCTTCCTCTGTCTCTGTCTCTCTCCATCTTCCTCTGTCTCTGTCTCTCTCCATCTCTCTCTGTCTCTCTCCATCTTCCTCTGTCTCTCTCTCCATCTTCCTATGTCTCTGTCTCTCTCCATCTTCCTCTGTCTCTGTCTCTCTCTCTCTGTCTCTGTCTCTCTCCATCTTCCTCTGTCTCTCTCCATCTTCCTATGTCTCTCTCCATCTTCCTCTGTCTCTGTCTCTATCCATCTTCCTCTGTCTCTCTCCATCTTCCTCTGTCTCTGTCTCTCTCCATCTTCCTATGTCTCTGTCTCTCTCCATCTTCCTCTGTCTCTGTCTCTGTCTCTGTCTCTCTCCATCTTCCTATGTCTCTGTCTCTCTCCTCTCTCTATCTTGTCCTCTGTCTCTGTCTCTCTCCATCTTCCTCTGTCTCTCTCCATCTTCCTCTGTCTCTGTCTCCATCTTCCTATGTCTCTGTCTCTCTCCATCTTCCTATGTCTCTGTCTCTCTCCATCTTCCTATGTCTCTGTCTCTCTCCATCTTCCTCTGTCTCTGTCTCTCTCCATCTTCCTATGTCTCTGTCTCTCTCCATCTTCCTATGTCTCTGTCTCTCTCTTACGAACTGGAGTGGGCTCATGTTGCATATTTGCCTATTATGGTCTTTTATACTTATTTATATTTACTAGGATGTGTTTGTTATCATTTTTTATTGTAGTTTTTTTGTAACCTGGATCGAATAAGTAGAGTAGGTTGGTTCAACGTTTCCAGCACTGTGTGAAATTATGAGCTATATGAGCAAATGATGGAGTTGCCATGCCATGTCGTGAATTGTACTGGGGGTTTTCTTTCCAGGTTTTTGGACGTTGTTAAGAATCATTGATTGTGTGTTTTGTTATACGTGGTCGAACTTTACGCGGTGACAGTCCTGAGATAATCATAGCTGTTGACAGGTCTATAGCAGACTAATTAACTAACTAACTCTCTCTCTCTCTCTCTCTCTCTCTCTCTCTCTCTCTCTCTCTCTCTCTCTCTCTCTCTCTCTCTCTCTCTCTCTCTCTCTCTCTCCTCTCTCTGTCTCTCTCTCTCCTATGTCTCTCTCTCTTTTGCTGTCTTTCTCCCTGTCTAACTGTGATGTTTCTTTCTGTATATTCCTCTATCAATCCGTCAGTCTACGTCAGTCTGCCTGAATCACTCTTTCTCTCTCTCTCTCTGGACGTTGTCTCTCTCCTCTCTCTGACAGTCCTGAGATAATCATAGCTCAGGTCTATAACAGCTAATTAACTCTCTCTCTCTCTCTCTCTCTCTCTCTCTCTCTCTCTCTCTCTCTCCTCTCTCTCTCTCTCCTCTCTCTCTCTCTCTCTCTCTCTCTCTCTCTAACCCCTCTCTCTCTCTCTATCTCTTTTGCTGTCTTTCTCCCTGTCTAACTGTGAATGTTTCTTTCTGTATATTCCTCTATCAATCCGTCAGTCTACGTCAGTCTGCCTGACTCACTCTCTCTCTCTCTCTCTCTCTCTCTCTCTCTCTCTCTCTCTCTCTCTCTCTCTCTCTCTCTCTCTCTCTCTCAATTTCATCAGGTACATAACATTAGCAAAACATGACTTATTGTATATGTTTTACCCAACAGTATTTATTTTTTATTTTTTTAACAAATAGCATTAAGTCATTGCTGCTGACTCCGATGGACTAACATAAATAAATATTGAACGTATGCACTGTTATTTATCATGATGCCTACATGTGTTTACTTTTTAACTCATGAATATTTTCCGCATCTAACATTACCTTGTTTTGATCTGTCATGTATAAAGGTATGCATGTTAAAATTGGCTATGTTAAACACAATTAAGTTTGATTTAATAATGTGTATGTGTTTTATTCTATTTTTTGCATTTTACAGACAAGTGTGTAATGTTGGCTTAGGCTTGATTTTCTCATGTTATATATATAAAAATATTAGTGTCGTTTTTTATATTTGTTAAAAATTAAGATGATATGTAGAATTTATTTTGCTGTTGACATGTGCACATGCTTACTTTTAAATTTGTTTTGTTAGTTGAGTGCATATTTGAAACTTGAGTGCATAAGGTCCCAGGATTAGGTTTGATTTTG
>CM065682.1:67929755-67952255 GCA_017654935.2 Phymorhynchus buccinoides | reverse complement strand
ATGCAACAGTTCTGATGTTTAAATGTGGGACTCTGTGAATAACATTAATTCAATTTCGGATGGTGTGTTTGTGTAGGTAGCGACTCGCAAAATACTTCTTTCTTTAAAAAAAAATAAATTCGTGATCGAAGTTCGAGTACATTTCAAAGATCTCTTCATTTTTCATTCACAGAAAATAAGGAGTCTATTACTTTGTCAATCGGCTTGTAAGTCGTGGCAATTTGCGCCAAAACAACACCGCAAAAACGGGTTAAAAATATTATTTAAAAAACAACAAACTACAAGAAACATTTACCACATGCTACTAATAATCTATTGGTGGGGGGTTTTTCAGGAATGCTGTTTTCGCTATCACAAAATGAAATGTATGCCTGCAAGTCAGAGTCACCATCCACAACCAACCACGTAGAGTCCCGCAAGCTGTACAACCATTAACTGAATGACGTGTCTTAACCGGAATTATGACAGATTCTTTAAAAGGGCACTCTGACGGAGGAATGTTTGCAAGAAACACGCCGAGATCACCAGGAAAACACCCTTTACAGAGATCGCAACACTCACTTTGCTCTGGTTTCCTAGAAATCAAACCGTCAAATCGGCGATTCCTCCTTGGCGGAGGTGGTGGAAGTCAAACCTTCTCTTCTCTTTTCTTCTCTTTTTCCGCCAAATCGTGTGTACGAAATTTCCACAATACAAGCCTTTCTATACAGTTGTTATGCAAAAAACTGAAACAGACTGCAACGTCACTGGAACATACAACAAACAAACAACTACACGACACACCACACAAGTGGTAAACTGTATAACACCTACACGACAAGTGCAAAGTGACGTTATTTGATTCACAAGAGACAAAACAAAACTACTGGATATTTCGGCGAATGCGCCTTTATCGACACAGACAAACAATTAAACAGCAAACATCAAATATAGCGAAAGGAGCAAAAAGCAGGCAACAGAAGGAGCAAAAAACCATCAAGATCAAAATAAAAACAATACTTCCCCTCTACAGTCCAACGCGTAAATGATACAACAAAGTTGAAACCAAAGAGCAAGGCTGTGAACACAAATCAAGGGGGAAAGAAAGAAAAAAAAGTGAGAGAGGTTGGGAACAGTGAGTACGCAATCATAGATGGTAGAGTTAAGTTGGAAACAAGGGTCAGTTGTGTGTAAGGGGTGGGGAGGGGGAGGTTTGGTGAAGAAAACAAATCTCGTGCTAAAGTGAACACATGTAGCAGAAGCTGAAATCTCGTGCCAAAGTGACCTCCCCCTCCCCACCCCTTACACACAACTGACCCTTGTTTCCAACTTCTACCATCTATGATTGCGTACTCACTGTCCCCAACCTCTCTCACTTCAATTTTTTTTTTTCTTCCTTGATTTGTGTTCACAGCCTTGCTCTTTGGTTTCAACTTTGTTGTATCATTTACGCGTTGGACTGTAGAGGGGAAGTATTGTTTTTATTTTGATCTTGATGGTTTTTTGCTCCTTCTGTTGCCTGCTTTTTGCTCCTTTTGCTATATTTGCTGTTTGCTGTTTAATTGTTTGTCTGTGTTGATAAAGGCGCATTCGCCGAAATATCCAGTAGTTTTGTTTTGTCTCTTGTGAATCAAATAACGTTACCTTGCACTTGTCGTGCAGTTGTTATACAGTTTACCAAAAGGGGTTTTGCTCACAACAAAGGAAATAGCTCCTTTTGTTTTTTTACTGCACTACAAAAAAGAAAAAGCTTCAACCACTTTAGTGGCCTCTACCCACCTTGTTCAAAATGACTTTTCTGTCTCCGGTAACTCCGCCAAGGAGGACTCGACATTTTGACGGTTTGATTTCTAGGAAACCAGAGCAAAGTGAGTGCTCCGATCCTTGAAAAGGCTGTCTTTCTGGTGACCTCGACGTGTTTCTTGCTACAACTCACTCGTCAGGATGTCCGTTTAAGTCCCTAAGATCAACGTTATTCTGGCATTGAACTGGTCTGCAAAATACTAGATTATACTCCAGATTTTTTAGAGACGTGAAACCGTGCTTAGTTTGCAGCTGCTTCTGTCTCTTTTACCACTCAGTGAAAAGAAACACACACAAAACACATAAGATACATCAAACTTTCTTCTTCACAAAGATTTCCCATGATGTTTTAGCTAAATAAAATGACTGTCATGAGTCATAATGAGTGTCTCTGTGTGTGCCTGAAGAAATTGAGGTTTGCTGTGCTGACTTGGTTCTTCTTTGTCAATACCAGCTGTCTCGGCTGTTTAGTGTTTGCTAGCGGATATATCTCAGAATGTGGCTCAGACGCGACATGGGACATGTCAAACATTGGTTGTCAAAGACCTCTTTAACATGTATATTAGTCTGGCACAGACTTGTGTTGCGTTTGTTAGCTTATAATTATCACGCATGTCTGCTAAACATGCTTAATTGACATGGAATACTTTGATTGTCGAAGATTCATAAGGTTTGTAGTGTGCCCCCAAATTGTTTATCTGCCTTGCACGTGATTTATAATTTTGAGGATATTTGCACATGCGTGTGCGTGCGTGTGTGTCAAGTCATAATGATCTTTATTGACGATAAAAGAATAAGCTTGATAAAGCGTTTTTACATCCTGTCGTCATAAATTAATAAGAAAAACAATTAAGGTAACAAATAAAAAACATAAACTGGAGAAACATCAACCACAATCAAACATCATGGGGAAAAAACACTTCCATACAAGCACAATACAATGATTATGTATACATAATGTACATGTGTGTATGTATGTATGTGTGTGTGTGTGTGTGTGTGTGTGTGTGTGTGTGTGTGTGTGTGTGTGTGTGTGTGTGTGTGTGTGTGTGTGTGTGTGTGTGTGTGTGTGCGTGCGTGCGTGCGCGCGCGCGCGCGCGTGCGTGTAGTATGTGTATAAGTGTGTGACCGCGCGCGTGTGGCCATCTACAGTTTAGACAACTTTACACATAAGTTTGTATCAACTTGATGTGTATTTGTGGAAACAAATAGATGTATCTAACGTGGACTGACATGACATAACTGCATGCATGATCTTGCAACCATCCCTCCTTATTCAGACAACACGAACACCAAGTTCCTGCTCCTCTGCATTATCTCTCTCTCTCTCTCTCTCTCTCTCTCTCTCTCTCTCTCTCTCTCTCTCTCTCTCTCTCTCTCTCTCTCTCTCTCTCTCTCTCTCTCATCTTTAAATGGACCGGGTGTGTGTGGGTGTGTGCCCCTTGAATTGGATTTTCGGAATGGAAATGCGATTATAACTGTGGTGGCTGATGGCGTTTGTTTGTTTGTTCTCGGCCTGTAGTTTAATTCACCATTGGAATGGACTTCTTGATTGAGGAAACGAAAGAATGTATCCATTTAACATTTGATTTGATATGTGTTGTTTTGATTGTTTGCTTTCTTATTCTTATTGATTTATGGACATGTTAATTTCTTTTTCCAACTCCAACCACTCCCCATCATATGTATTGTGGCCTAAGGCCAATGTGCATTAAAACAATTTCAGTGTTTATTTATTTAAGAAAATGTATATAGCGCTTCACCTTTAAGCTCTAAGCGCTTTAGTTCAGAGTTCAGTGTTCTCTCTCTCTCTCTCTCTCTCTCTCTCTCTCTCTCTCTCTCTCTCTCTCTCTCTCTCTCTCTCTCTCTCTCTCTCTCTCTCTCTCTCTCAGTCTCTCTCTCTCTCTCTCCTCTAGCTCTCTCTCTCTCTCTCTCTCTCTCTCTCTCTCTCTCTCTCTCTCTCTCTCTCTCTCTCTCTCTCTCTCTCTCTCTCTCTCTCTCTCTCTCTCTCTCTCTCTCTCTCTCTCTCTCTCTCTCTCTCTCTCTCTCTCTCTCTCTCTCTCTCTCTCTCTCTCTCTCTCTCTCTGATAATTCATTCATCACTTATGTTTGATGGTCATATGGTTTGTTTATTAGTCCCCGAGCCGAAGGTTCGGGGAGCTATTGCTTTTGTCTGGTCCGTCCATCCGGTGTCCGTCCGTCCGTCCGGCGTGCCTCCGTCCGTCCGGCTATTCGTGCGTTTTTCTCAAAAACTATTAAGTCTATCATCATCAAATTTGGTATACTAGTTTGCCAAGATGCAAGCTATCCACTGATGTATTTAGTTTTACATTAAGGTCAAGGTCGCGCCAGTTACGGGGTTCAAACCCCAAAACACATAATCGCTAATATCTCGCGAAGTTTTGCATGTATTTCAATGCAGGTTTTTTTTACATTTCTTGATGAATGGTCTATAACACAGTTGTCATGATTTTTTCTGCGTGCGCATGATCGCGCGCGCTCAAATCACGGGTCCGAACCCCAAGGCTATATATAAAAATAACTATTCAGTTACGTGCTGTTTTGATGCCTTTTTATGTAGTTACGTGCTGTTTTGATGCGTTTTTATGTATGTGTACAGCGACACATTCCGATTTCGGAGTACCTCGGCGATGCTGCGAGGGGACTTTGCAGCCGCTCGGCGTTGCACTTGTTATCTTTTTGTTGCAGGTTTTATGCCTTGCATTATTTTTCACCTCCCCCAACCGATCCATTTCATTGTATTGTGGCCAATGGCCGATGTACAATTAAAATCTTTCAGTGTTCAGTGTTCAGTGTTCTCTCTCTCTCTCTCTCTCTCTCTCTCTCTCTCTCTCTCTCTCTCTCTCTCTCTCTCTCTCTCTCTCTCTCTCTCTCTCTCTCTCTCTCCCCCCCCCCCCTCGCTTCTTACAGTTACGTAAGATGACTTAAGATGACGTTGATCACATTTTGTTTTGTTTTGTTTTGTTGTTTACAGTAATTGGTTTTCCCACTACATCTTTGATGGAGCTCCTTGTGGGTTATTCTTCTCCTTCTTCTTCTTCTTCTTCTCTTCTTCTTCTTCTTCTTCTTCTTCTTCTTCTTCTTCTTCTTCTTCTTCTTCTTCTTTCTTTCTTCTTCTTCTTCTTCGATAATTCTTTTTCAATGTTGACCGCATCGTGTACAATACAAGGCACAGTTTGGTCTTCTCAATTTCCCATTGGGGATACCAGGGGTCTTTCGCAAAAATAGTTCCCCCACCTTCTGGAAGTTCTGTGGTTGTAGCTCTTCCTCTAATCTGCCACTCTCTATTGACTCTGCCTTTTCCCTTTGCTATCATCTGCTATCTTTCTGACTTATAGGCCCATTCTCGTGCCTTTTGTTTCTTTAGAAAAACCTTCCAAATAATGTTTCTCCTTTAAGCTCCTCCGAAATCGGAATGTGTTGGCTGTACGCAGCGGGGAGACCGGTGAAAACTGAAAACCGGACACGTACGTAACTTACCCAATATGGCCATATGGCCTTGGAACGCAGAAGAAGAAGAAGGTCTTCTCAGTAATAAGAACGACGGAGGATGGATGTAGCGCGGCTTCGTTGCTTTTCTTATGTAGTCGGCCCCAACTGGCTTCATTTAATGGCTGAACAGCGGAACACACACACAAAGGCAATGGAAAGAAACATGTGTTTTGAAGACAACGAACGCGGTTTGTTTGTTTGTTTGCTTGTTCGTTCGTGCGTGCGTTCGTTCGGTTGTGTGTTTTGGAGTGTGTGTGTGTGTGTGTGTGTGTGTGTGTGTGTGTGTGTGTGTGTGTGTGCGTGCGCGCGTGCGCGTGCGTGTGCGTGTGCGTGTGTGTGTGTGTGTGTGTGTGTGCGTGTGCGTGCGTGTGTGTGTGTGTGTGTGTGTGTGTGTTGTGTGTGTGTGTGTGTGTGTGTGTGTGCGTGTGCGTGCGTGTGCGTGTGTGTGTGTGCGTGTGTGTGTGTGTGTGTGTGTGTGTGTGTGTGTGTGTGTGTGTGTGTGTGTGTGTGTGTGTGTGTGTGTGTGTGTGTGTGTGTGTGTGTGTGTGTGTGTGTGTGTGTGTGTGTGTGTGTGTGTGCGTGTGCGTGCGTGTGTGTATGTGTGTGTGTGTGTGTCTGTCTGTCTGTCTGTCTGTCTGTCTGTGTGTGTCTGTGTATGTGTGGTATTGTGGGTGTGCGCGCGCGTGTGTCTGTGTGTGTGTGTCTGAGTGTGTGTTGTGTGTGTGCGCGCGTGTTTGTGTGTGTCAGTGTACGCTCGTGCTCGCGCAGGCACAGTGTGTTCTTGCCTGTCAATACTGATGTGAGCAAAAACAAAAATAACAAGTGCATCGCCGAGCGGCTGCAAAGTCCCCTCGCAGCATCGCCGAGCTACTCCAAAATCGGAATGTGTCGGTTGTACACACAGCGGGGAGACCATTGAGAACTGAAAACAGGACGCACGCACGGACGGATGGACGGCCGGAAAGAAGTGGGACATAGCGGGCCTGTGACACAAAGGGCCTAGGGCACAGCGGGTAATGTAAAACTAAATACATCAGTGGATAGCTTGCATCTTGGCAAACTAGTATGCCAAATTTGATGATGATAGACTGAATAGTTTTTGAGAAAAACGGACGAATAGCCCGACGGACGGACGGACGCCGGACGCCGGACGGACGGACGGACGGACCAGACAAAAACAATAGTTCCCCGAACCTTCGCCTCGGGGACTAATAATTGGTTTTTTGTTTGTTTGCAGGTGTAACCATTATTGCTTTTCTTCGTTTGTTTTTAATTTATGAGACGGAGAAAGAGTGAGAGAGAGAGAGAGGGAGGAGAGTGAGAGAGAGAGAGAGAGAGAGAGAGAGAGAGAGAGAGAGAGAGAGAGAGAGAGAGAGAGAGAGAGAGAGAGAGAGAGAGAGAGAGAGAGAGAGAGAGAGAGAGAGAGAGAGAGAGAGAGAGAGAGAGAGAGAGAGAGAGAGAGAGAGAGAGAGAGAGAGAAACAGAGAGACAGATCGAGATGCGGAGGTTAATCACATAGAGAAACAAAGAGATTCAGACACAGAGACAGAAACAGAGAGACAGAGAGATAGAAACGAAAACAAACCACACAAACCAACAAAAAGACAGACGATCAGACAGACAGACAGACAGAAGGACAGACTAAAAAAGAGAGAGACGCACGGAGGCAGAGACAAGAACAGAAACATAAAGGCATAGATGAACAAGCAGAAATAACAGAACGAGGGAGAAGGGAGAGCAAGCGATGTTAAATTACAATCGTGCTTCCATGCGCTTCACTGGAAATGTCCCTCAATTTGCGTTTAGTTACTCCAAGAAATACAACAAAACGTCAACCAATAAACTCTTATGTTCCTGTCTCTGTTCCTGTCTCTGTCTCTCCGTGTCTGTCTCTTCTATTCTATTCTATTCTATTCTCATCCTCTCTCTCTCTCTCTCTCTCTCTCTCTCTCTCTCTCTCTCTCTCTCTCTCTCTCTCTCTCTCTCTCTCTCTCTCTCTCTCTCTCTCTCTCTCTCTCTCTCTCTCTCTCTCTCTCTCTCTCTCTCTCTCTCTCTCTCATCTCTCTTTCTCCCCTCTCTCTTTCCCTCTGTCTTTCCCTGACTCTATCTCTCTCTCTCTCTCTCTCTCTCTCTCTCTCTCTCTCTCTCTCTCTCTCTCTCTCTCTCTCTCTCTCTCTCTCTCTCTCTCTCTCTTTTTTTTTTTTTTTTTTTCTCTCTCTCTCTCTCTCTCCCTCTCTCTCTCTCTCTGTCTCTCTCTTTTTCTCTCTCTCTTTCCCTGACTCTCTCTCTCTCTCTCTCTCTCTCTCTCTCTCTCTCTCTCTCTCTCTCTCTCTCTCTCTCTCTCTCTCTCTCTCTCTCTCTCTCTCTCTCTCTCTCTCTCTCTCTCTCTCTCTCAATCATTCCCTCTCACACCCATGTACACACACACACACACACACACACACACACACACACACACACACACACACACGTGCACAAATACACGCACATACGTGCGCACGCATACACGTAAGCACGCACAACGCACACATACACACACAAACAAACACAAACACACACATTCGCGCGTGAGCGCTATAAATGAGCACAGCCATTCGCAAACATGAAAAAGTCAGAAATACAATAATTTCCCACAAAATTGCTCTAAAGTACACACATCAAGGTTTTTGTTATGGAAACCTTAATCGCCATATTTTCTTTTTGATTTACAATGAAACGTGTTGTTGCGGGAAATGATGGAAGGAGAAAGGTCGACTGTGAAAGGAATCATTCCGAATGATACACGAAAAGACATTCAGAGACAGACTGACAGACATAGAGACAGACAGAAGACAGCAAAGAAAGGGGAAGAGAAAGAGACAGAAATAGAAACAGAAACACAGATGGGATTATGAGAGATTACTTACAGTCTTCTACTTCTACGTCGTCGTCTTCTTCTTCTTCTTCTTCTTCTTCTTCTTCTTCTTCTTCTTCTTCTTCTTCGATAGTTCTGACAGTTTCCTGTCCATCATGAGCGCAGATGCGTCATGCTGCCGTTAGGCGCCTATGAATTAGTTAGGCCCAGTATGTCCGTCTTCGGCTGAAAAAAACCCAACCTGTGTAAGAGTTTCTTGGAGAGAAAAAAAGACAGAAGAATGGACCAGTCAGACAGAAAGATAGTAGATGGCAGTAAGCAAAGGCAAAAGGTAGAGTCAAAAAGAGTGACAGATTAGAGGAAGTTACTAGCACAGAACTTCCAGAAGGTGGGGGAACTATCTGTACGAAAGACTCTCCCGGTATCCCCATAGGAGGACCTACATTATGATTACAATTTATGATTTACAATTTATGATTTACAAGTCGTCATCGTTGTTGTGTTTACAAGAAGTAAAATAATGATAGTAGACTGCGTACATAATTGCATTCTAGGGTGGGGTAAGCTATAAGGGAAGTCACAACATCAGTAAATGAGAAAACAAATATCAGAAAATGACAGTCTGCAAGATAACGAAATAGAGGGGGGGAAAGCACGATTAGTTTAACACGAAAAGAAGATGGACACAAAGAGTGGAATATGGCATCAGACAGCTGTCCAGTGAAATGAAGACTTGTAGACACTAAGCAAGAAAGAAGAGAGGGAAGATGAAGAGGGGGGAGGGAGGGGGCTCTTTGCTGCGTTCTCCCCTGGTGCGTAAACTGTCAAGATCCTACTTTTACGCCAACCTCTATCTCCATTTCAGAAGACGTCCGGTACAAAATGTACAATTGGTATAATTTGTCTTACTTTCTGGTTAGAGTTCTGAGTGTTGGGGCTGGCACCAAAAAGCCTGAATATACAAAGAGCTCGCACTCCGCAGCTGACTGAAGCCTGTTGTTTGGTTTTATACTCCCAACCTTTCACCTACACTACAACCGGGGATCATTGTGAACTCACTCACTGCCTACCACAACACTAACACTTCCTACCTTCCGCCTTTTCACCTTCCAGGTGGAAAGTAAAGAAGTTGGCTTCATTCTTTGCAAAGTTTGTAGGCTGCGAAGTTATCATTGTTTGTAACATTTAGGCTTTTTGCTGGCATTGACATTCCATTAGAAATACATCAGTCTACTCTCGAGGCCGGAGCTGTTATGTAGCTAAAAGCGTGTTAAGAGTATAAGACCCACCCATTTCGTGAAGGAAAAGGAATACATCTCTACTATTATACCAGTCCTCTGTGTAGAAGCTGCCCCCTTTTCGGCAAAAAGTTCTTCATGCATCTGTTTGATTCTCTGTCTCTGTCACTCTGTGCCTCTGTCTCTGTCTCTGTCTCTGTCGCTCTCTCTGTGCCTCTCTGTATTTCTCTCTCTCTCTTTCTCTTTGTTTCCTGTTTTCGTAATCAAATCAAACCACCAATTCAAGTTCACCATTGCTCATTTTGTCCATGTTTGCTTTTAATTCCCATTTTGATTCTCTGTCAATTATTTCATGTGCCAATTTGTGTTTCATTTTCTTGACTTGATCGTTTTTATGACCATTTTGTTTTTGCCTGATCCATGGCGTGAGTGTGTGAGTGAGAGTGCAAGGTGCAAAGAAGCTATTGTAACTTATCCTTTTTACCCTCAATAAAACATTCGTATTCGTATTCGTATTCGTATTCTCTCTCTCTCTCTCTATTTCTTTCTCTTTTCTACCTTCTCTCTCTATTTTTCACACACACACACACACACACACACACACACACACACACACACACACACACACACACACACACACACACACACACACACACACACACACACACTTCCTCTCTTTGTCTTTGCTGCTTCCCATTCTGTTCATCATGTCGTTCAATCCTTCCATCCTTACCAATAAATAATGAAAGTACAACCAACACAGTCATCAGGGTACATTGGCCTTGGGTCACAATACTTGGTGTCGAAGGGACCCGTTTCCGGAATGGAGGATTGGCGGGGAGAGGGAAAACAACGAACAAACGAACGAATTTCATTTATACAGGGTAATGAGATCAGCATAAATACTTTTTACACCCAGCCCTGAGAGAGAGAGAGAGACATACAAACAGAGAGAGAGAGAGAGAGAGAGAGAAAGAGAGACAGGCAGACACCGACAAAGTAATGACAGGAATACGTTGAAGAGAGACATAGACAGACTGACAGACAGACAGAGAGTGAAGATGAAACAATCTAATATGTAACTCATCACTGTATAAAATGGCTACTGCTATATTGCGGGCCTTTCAGGTTGTGCAGGTCGGGAAGGGTAGGCCTATATTATCTTCGTTCACCATTGTCTCGTGATCGATTGGGTTGCGCCCATTTCTCTGCATTGGGGGGGGGGGGGGGGGGACACAGAGCACATCATGCAGCACAAATTGAAAACACAAATACTGTTGGCCATCGATTCCCCCTGCCAACAAATAGGTATGATGTAGTAGCGGGATGCACGTGGGAAGATGCTGCTTCTTTTCAACAAGTGGTGTAAAAGTCTGGGTGGGTGGTGGGTGGGGAGGGGGGTATTTGTGTGTGTGTGTGTGTGTGTGTGTGTGTGTGTGTGTGTGTGTGTGTGTGTGTGTGTGTGTGTGTGTGTGTGTGTGTATGTATGTGTGTGTGTGTGTGTGTGTGTGTGTGTGTGTGTGTGTGTGTGTGTGTGTGTGTGTGTGTGTGTGTGTATGTGTGTGTGTGTGTGTGTGTGTGTGTGTGTGTGTGTGTGTGTGTGTGTGTGTGTGTGTGTATGTATGTGTGTGTGTGTGTGTGTGTGTGTGTGTGTGTGTGTATGTATGTGTGTGTGTGTGTGTGTGTGTGTGTGTATGTATGTGTGTGTGTGTGTGTGTGTGTGTGTGTGTGTGTGTGTGTGTGTGTGTGTGTGTGTGTGTGTGTGTGTATGTGTGTGTGTGTGTGTGTGTGTGTGTGAGAGAGAGAGAGAGAGTGTGTGCTTTGTTTGTGGGTGGGTGGATGTGGGTTTGGGTAGGGGTGGTTTTGCACGCGCACACACACACAAACACACACACACGCAGGCGCACAGAGAGAGAGAGACAGAGAGAATCAGAGAGCAGAATCTGGATACACTTGGTGGCATGTGAATGTCCCTTCTTGTCACATTATATTTGCCTGTTTTGTTTCATAATTAGATCCACAGCGCCAGCAGAGGTGTCACTTCCCATTTCCAATGCATTTTGTTTTTAATATTATAAGCACCACAGAATAAACTGCAGACGAACACCCCCCGTCACAGTCGATTCATTGCGTTGTTTTTCCGTCTTGTCTTTAACCCTTTCACCGCCAGCCATATTTCAGCCAAAAATGTCCATTAAATTTACCTGAGTAGAGAACAAAATCCATCTGCAGTATTGGGGGATTCTTCTGTGACATATATAAAATAAGGTCTATCCTTACTTCCCAAATCTAAGACAATAGGGTCTGTGGATACTAGACCCCAATTTGATGCCTTTTAGTGACACAGGTGTTAAATCACTGTGGTGCTAAAATGCGACTTTGGCGGTGAAAGAGTTAAATTCTACTACTAGTGAATGCATATTTTTAATTGTTTAAATGGACTCAAATTAACGTTACATATAGAAAACGATAGAGGTTTTATAAGTGCTCAATCTGCAGTAAGACAGACAAGACTGACCAAAAAACGGAAAGAATCGAGACATGCAGAAGGGGTGTTGCTCTGCATCTTTGCCTGGAAGGTATAATATTCTAAGCTGCAAAACCATTCGAGGAAGCGCAATAATCAAGTTTCCCTTATTTGAACTACTTTGGTTTGCATTTGATCCATGGAGGCTGGAGCGCATTACGGAGGTGAAGAAGAGAAATGTGTGAGTGATTAGGAAGGGTTTTCCTAGATGTTCAAAATGAAAATCCGTTTAACGTCCTCCGGTCTGAAACAGACACATATGGGACATTAGTAGATACAAAGATGGTGGGAACGATCCTGGAGGCAATGCCCGAAGGCCGTGCAACTCCAGTAAAGCCCCGAATTTTTAACGATACAGATGTATGTATTTAATATGTGCAAAAACAATGTTTTGATGTTCACCCGTTACTTGGCCTACATTCTAACCCTGATTTATGTTTATTTAAAGCGAATGAATGAAAAATGGTGTTTTACGTCCTCTCGGTCATAGACACATATGGGACATTTGTAAATACAAAGATGATGGGAACAATACTGGAGGCAATGCCCAGAGGCAGTGCAACACCAGTACAGTCCCGATTTTTTTCAACAATACAGATATGTGTAGCAGTAACCACGCCTCGGTTAAACCTCATTGGCTATGGTACTGTCACAGGTCTGCGAGTGATTTATTTAAAGCGAGAGAAAAATAATGCATACACAGTATTTTTGTTTAATCAATTAACTTATATATTGCGTTAAATCTTATCCTCTTCCCAATTTGTTTATAGTTTAACAATTTATCCATCTTGTAGCCTTGTGTATCAACCAGATGAAGAGAACAATAGGAATTGTTCGGAAATAATTAAGAGGAGTAACTTCATGGTGTGTGGGAGTGATCTTGCCTAATTCAATCGGTCAAACAGGGGACGTCACTCTGCCATCAGCTCTCGTAGCCTATCGACTCGTGTGTTTGAGCAGACATACAGCACTTAGAACACCGTGCGTCATTCTAAAAATATATGTCATTGATATTTTTACGTCACATTCTGCAAGTTGTATCTAAAAATGTTTGCAAGTCGCTGACTCGCACCCTGCGGTTTCAAGCTTCGACGCCATTGTTGCATTGTTGCTATGGAATTTGGCCGAGTAATAGAGGTAAGCAACTCTAATTTTCACGAAGTATTCTCCCCTGTGTTTTCCCGAAAATCGTCTATTAGAATCACCCAGCAAAGCAAAGACACAGAACGCGAATGACCCAAAACAATGTGCTATGCTCGCCAACCAAAGTTTAGATTGAAGCTGCAAAGACAAGGACAGAATTCAAACCCCTTGAAGAGAAAGGACACGTACAGGAGAATGAATGTTTGTGGAATAGACATTGGACTAGACATTGGACTAGACATTGGAATAGACATTGGAATAGACATTGGAATAGACATTGGAATACACATTGGAATACACATTGGAATAGACATTGGAATAGACATTGGAATAGACATTGGAATATTGGAATAGACATTGGAATAGACATTGGAATAGACATTGGAATACACATTGGAATAGACATTGGAATAGACATTGGAATAGACATTGGAATACACATTGGAATAGACATTGGAATAGACATTGGAATACACATTGGAATAGACATTGGAATAGACATTGGAATAGACATTGGAATAGACATTGGAATAGACATTGGAATACACATTGGAATACACATTGGAATAGACATTGGAATACACATTGGAATAGACATTGGAATAGACATTGGAATAGACATTGGAATAGACATTGGAATAGACATTGGAATAGACATTGGAATAGACATTGGACTAGACATTGGAATAGACATTGGAATAGACATTGGAATAGACATTGGAATAGACATTGGAATAGACATTGGAATAGACATTGGAATATTGGAATAGACATTGGAATAGACATTGGAATAGACATTGGAATACACATTGGAATACACATTGGAATAGACATTGGATAGACATTGCTAGACATTGGACTAGACATTGGAATAGACATTGGAATAGACATTGGAATAGACATTGGAATAGACATTGGAATAGACATTGGAATAGACATTGGAATAGACATTGGAATAGACATTGGAATAGACATTGGAATAGACATTGGACTAGACATTGGACTAGACATTGGAATAGACATTGGAATAGACATTGGAATAGACATTGGAATAGACATTGGAATAGACATTGGAATAGACATTGGAATAGACATTGGAATAGACATTGGAATATGCGTACACGCGTTAAAAAAAGAAAGAATGCCCACCGAATAGAAAGAAGAGATAAGTATGAAAACCTGTCATTTCTTCTTTGCTGTATATCCGTTCTGATATAATAATAATGATAATAATACTGGTTATTTATAGAGCGCTTAACTCCCTTTGCAGGGAGCTCAATGCGCTGAACAAAGGCCTAAGCACTAACATACAGATAAACATACACATTAAGGACAAGCCAAGAATAATCAACATGAAGACAAGTATCTGAATATAAACATTAAAAATAAGTGAGACTGTTAATACAAAATACATGTATTAATCTCTCTCGCCCTTGGAAGCCAGTGAAGAGTGTGAAGTAGCGGGGTGATATGCTGTGTCTTTTTTTCTTTGAAAATCAATCTTGCAGCTGCGTTCTGAACTTTCTGAAGTTTCTGGATTGAGGACTGCGGGCAACCAAATAACAGAGAGTTACAATAGTCTAGCCTAGACAAGACGAGAGAACAGACGAGAGTTTGTGTTGCCTGAGTGGTAAGGAGGTGGCGAATGGAACTTATCTTACGAATCTGTAGATAGGCTATTTTGCAGACATTGTTCACATGTGTTTTCATTGTAAGGTTGGAATCGATAGTGACGATATGGGTTTGTTAAATTATTACTAGCTTGACTGTTTGAAGACAAAAAGATAACACATTACTTTTGGGGGTAGAAGTTGCAGGAGGAAGCTTAGGAATCTGTCAATGTTGTTTATCAAGCAGGCTGTAGAAAACCGAAAGATATTCTTCCATGCGGTTTCGAAAGAGACTCCACGTGGGGAACTCGAACTCGAACTCGAACTCGAAATTTTGAAATGATGAAATGGGATACCAGGGGAGGGGGTGTCCTTTGTACAAATAGTTCCCCCGCCTTCTGGAAGTTATGTGCTAGAAACTTCCTCTAATATCTATCACTATCTATGATTCTGCCTTTTCCTTTTCTAACTATCATCTATTATTTTTCTGACTTATTGGTCCATGTTTCTGCTTTTTTTTTTAAACTTCCAAATGATGTTCTCCTTTGAGCTACTCCGAAATCGGAATGTGTCGGTTGCATGTAGCGGGGAGACCAGTGAAAACTGAAAGCCGGGCACATACGTACTTATCCATAATGGCCATATGGCCTGGGACCTCGGAAGAAGAATAAAGAAGGAAGAAGCAGAAAGGTACATCGACAGACAAGGCAGACGATGAAGCGCACGGGAAATGCACAACACACAACTGAAAGAAAGAACCGGACACGACGCTGTCATCACATTGGACCAATTGGAGGCTTTTCATTCTTCAACTTCAGACAAGAGAGACAGGGGCGGATCTGAGGGGGGTTTCCGGGGTTTCAGGAAACCCCCATTTGCCCCAAGCATGTACATTATACAAGGGTAAAAAGTAAGAAAACTGCTCAATTTTTGATTTAATAATCACTAAATTGCACACTTTTCCGGGGCCTTCGCCCCCTGGGCCCCACAATACCACTACACCTTAATCCAGGACCTATCAGCTCCCTGGACTCCCCGCGGACCCCCCCCCCCTTACAAATCATTTGGTCCGCCCCTGAGAGAGATCACAGACAGATCAGCAAACAGGAGATAGACAAACACAAAAAAGACAGACAGACAAACACAGACGCATAGATAGAGAGGTGTTTTTTGTTTGCTTTAATAAATAGACACGCACAAAGAGTCAAGAACAGACAGGGTGGATAAAGACATTCAGAGACAGACAGACAGACAGACAGACCAGTAAACAGTCATGCAGACAGACAGACAGACAGACTGTACTGACAAACAAATAATTGCACGTGTACAATAAAGAAGACAAAAACGGAATGCACGTGCGTAAGTAGGCCTACGTAGCGCGCCTTCCGGCCAGAGGAGTGTGATCGTAAGGAGGGACCTACGTACACATCATGCCACGTTATGGCCGGCAAGAGCAGGGAGGAATCTAATCAGGCCGAAACACAATCGTAACGTGGAAGAGACATAAGAGACAGGATGAAAGTGTAAAGCATTGAGAGGATTAGGAATGGGTGGGTGGGTGGGGGGTGGAAATACAATTTGGAGCTGTGGCGAATGTCAGCAGCTTACAGCGTTATTTCTAATCGAACACCCGACACGCACAGTCCACAACAAAAAGCTAGCGCTCGTGCACACATGCACAGACGCGCGCGCGCATATACATGCACACATACACACGTACGCGCGCGCGCACACATACATACACACATACACATCTGCGCGCGCGCACTCACTCACACAGACACACATAAATGCACACTGTTGCATACGCGCACACGCACACGCACGCACACACACACACACACACACACACACACACACACACACACACACACACACACACACACACACACACACACACACACACACACACACACACACACACACACTATGATGCACGCATACCCACATGAGCATCCATTTATACATACATTTTAGGTGTGCGCAAGTGACTTCACATAAACACACACACACACACACACACACACACACACACACACACACACACACACACACACACACACACACACACACACACACACACACACACACATGCATGCACGCCCACACTCAACCGCACAATAATACCCCGTGCACAGACATAGCCACAGACATCCACATCCACATCCACATGTGGCTACAATGTTATAAGAACACGACATGCGTGTTTGGTCACACTTGCATAATAATAAGGGGCGCATAGCTACTCCCGGCTTGGTGACCATCAGATGCAGTGCAGAGGAGTCCTTGCGAAATATCCCCATTGGTGTACCAGCCCGTTTTTCATGACTGCAGAGCCCGTCAGCAAAAGACACCCACTCAGAAACCAGCACGCATCCAACAGCTCCCTCCAAGGACAGGCGAGGCCAGTGCATCCCTTGACAGAGACACAGGCTCTCGCCTTACGGTCTTGTATGCCTCAGAAGAGAGTCCCAGAATGCATTGTGCTCTTACTTAGGTCATTCCCTAGTCATCTCTAGAAGGGAAACAATTATTATGTGTACATTATTCTCCTTTGGAAAATTGATGGGGAAAAACCCTTGACCTGCTTGCGTCAAAGGGAAGCAAACCCAGCATCATCCTCACGTTTATCGCGACCACTTCTCTCCAAACAACCGTGAACAACGCAAAGCAACGATGATGAGTCGAGGATGTCTTTAACTAATGAAAAAGTCAAATCAATACTCTTTTGTCATGCCAGGCATAGAAAACCAATTGTTGCTCTTCATGCAACACTGACCAGTCATCAGCACCACATAATTGTCCTCCTAAAATCTGTTCATTTTTTTCTATTTCCTACCGTCACCCAGTCTTTCGTTTCCTCAATCAAGAAGTCCATTCCAATGGTGAATTAAACTACAGGCCGAGAACAAACAAACAATCGCCATCAGCCACCACAGTTATAATCGCATTTCCATTCCGAAAATCCAATTCAAGGGGCACACACACACACACACACACACACACACACACACACACACACACACACACACACGGTCCATTTAAAGATGAGAGAGAGAGAGAGAGAGAGAGAGAGAGAGAGAGAGAGAGAGAGAGAGAGAGAGAGAGAGAGAGAGAGAGAGAGAGAGAGAGAGAGAGAGAGAGAGAGAGAGAGAGAGAGAGAGAGAGAGAGAGAGAGAGAGAGAGAGAGAGAGAGAGAACGAACGAACGAACGAACGAAATGTTGTTTAATCAGGGTTATAAGATAAGCATACAATTTGTTTTACACTCAGCCCTGAGGCTAAACAAAGGTTAACAAAAACAATATACACAACAATGAAGCGCTTGCGTAACACAAGTAATAATAATACTAAGCATTCAAGAAAAGTAAATATCCAAAAATAACATAACACAGCACAACATCATCAATGTACAAGACTAATACAGGAAGAAGGTGATGGGGAGAGGGCTTGGAGGCGGGAAAAGAGAGTGAGACACAGATAGAGAGAGAGAGAGAGAGAGAGAGAGAGAGAGAGAGAGAGAGAGAGAGAGAGAGAGAGAGAGAGAGAGAGAGAGACAGAGACAGAGACAGAGACAGACAGAGAGAGAGAGACACACACAGAGAGAGACAGAGAGAGTGAGAGAGAGTAAACAAAACAGCAAGGGCAGAAGAAATTAAATACAATCATTTCAGAGTTTGCTTGCATCAACCCAATTCAAACAATTTACAATGGCGGCTGACTGACAAATTGCTGCCCTCTCACCGCACGTGCGTCTTCTTCCAATTGGATTCTCTTTGTTCAGATATGTGTTTTGCCTTTCGCACTGTGTCTCTTTGTTCAGATATGTGTTTTGCCTTTCGCACTGTGTCTCTTTGTTCAGATATGTGTTTTGCCTTTCGCACTGTGTCTCTTTGTTCAGATATGTGTTTTGCCTTTCGCACTGTGTCTCTTTGTTCAGATATGTATTTTGCCTTTCGCACTGTGTCTCTGTGTGTAAGTGTATCACTATCCTTTGAAAGCAGAGTCTGGGAGAAACCAGAACGTAGAATGTTTTCTTCTAACTCTTTCTGTTTTTCCTGTCTTTCTGTGTATTCTTGTCTTGTCTGTCTGTTTTGTTTCAGAGAGAGAGAGAGAGAGAGAGAGAGAGAGAGAGAGAGAGAGAGAGAGAGAGAGAGAGAGAGAGAGAGAGAGAGAGAGAGAGAGAGAGAGAGAGAACACTGAGCACTAACATGTTTTAATGTACATTGGCCATGGGCCATAATACATCACGAGGAAGGGGGAAATCAATACTATCAAACATATTAAGAGTTAAAGCTGATCGAAAGATCCAAATCTCATTCACGCTTCATTCGCATCAACATTAGCAGTTTAAATATCAAATAACTTATGCTAACGAACATAATCAAAACTAGCCTAAGGATCCAAATCTCATGCATATATCGTTCACATCAACATTAATAGCTTAACCCTTTCACCGCCAAAGTCGCATTTTAGCACCACAATGATTTACCACCTATGTCACTATAAAGGCGTCAAATTGGGGTCTATTATCCAAAGACCCTGTTGTCTTAGTTTGGGGAAGTAAGGATATACCTTATTTTAGATATGTCACAGAGGAATCCCCAAATACTGCAGATGGATTGCATTCTCTACCCAGGTAAATTGAATGGACATTTTGACTGACGTATGGTTGGCGGTGAAAGGGTTAAAGTCTAAGAAATAACCTATACTAACAAGCATCAGCAAAGCGAACCAAATTATCCAAATCCCATTCACACACAATTCACATGTTTTTTCAGTTAAAATATCAAATAACCTGTGTTCACGAAATTATCAAAACCAACAGAAAGATCAAAATCTCATTCACACATAATTCACTTCAACATTAATAATTTAAATATTATGAAATAGCATGTGATGCAAGAATCAGCTAAAACAATCAAAAGATACAAATACCATGTACACATCATTCGTATCAACATTACCAGTTTAAATATCAAATAGGCCGCGCTAATAAACATCATCAAAGCCAATCGAAGCATCAAAATCACGTTCAAGCATCATTCACATCAACATTATCAGTTTAAATAGCCCATACTAACAAAAATACTCACATTCTTCAGAAAGATCCAAATTTCATTAATACAACATTATCAGTTTAAGCATCAAATACTTGTGCTAGTAAACACCATCAAAGCCACTGAAAGATCCAAATTCACATTAACATTCGGAGTTAAGCATCAAATCACCTGTGCTAGCAACCATTAAGCCAACTAAAAGAACCAAATCTCATTCTTACATTATTCATATCAACATAAATGGTAATATTATGCAATAACCCACACTAACAAACATCACCAGTTTCTTGTGAAAAATACACTCGTTCTTCTGTTAATAGCGTGGAAAACGTATATAGAAACACAGTACATTTGCTGAATATTTGTTACCTTTAGAAGTACATTGAACTGCGTACAAACTGATTCAATTAAGAATCTCTGCCGAAGGTCTGAATACAATGGGCACACAAACAGAAAATGATGTTCGTTTTCAACCAATGATCTACAGTATGGACAATCTTTATTTTGATTTGACTCACTGTAGCGGTGTGTATTCCCATTTAACGGGAGGGCATTGAATCTTGATTGAGAAATAGCTACTCTGAACAACAATATGTATCCATATCACATATATATTTTTCTTTTTCCAAAACGGTCTTAAGTGATCTGTACTGATCATACCTGTCACGGTCTCTAAGTGTGCCAGTCCATTCCTGAATAAACCAGTCAACAAGTCTTTGTTTTAACAAAATCAAAAAGCTTTTAACGTCCCCAACACCCTGCTGTAGCCAAATGAAACCAAAACCTGTCTGACATAAAATGTCTCTGACTTTGGACACCCAGCAATCCTTTCCCAATCTGTCCATTTCAAGGAGCTTTATACTCTATAAGTTGGAGAGAGAGAAAGAGAGAGAGAGAGAGAGAGAGAGAGAGAGAGAGAGAGAGAGAGAGAGAGAGAGAGAGAGAGAGAGAGAGAGAGAGAGAGAGAGAGAGAGAGAGAGAGAGAGAATACGAATACGAATGTTTTTTATTGAGGGTAAAACAGATAAGCTGGGTAGCTTTTTTACACTATTGCCCTCAAGCAAATAAACAACATTTAGTGAAGAAAATAATTAACAGAAACGTAAAAACAACAACAAAACCGGCAACAATAGTGACAAAAATATACAAAGTAATATAATACAACAAGGCAAAAATGGCCACACAACAGCAATTCAAGATTAAAGAACACCCCCCCAAAACAAAAAAAATCTAAAAAATCCCAGTCTCTACCGCACCCCCACCCCACCCCCCTCCGCACTCACCCCCACAAGCACCCCACACAAACCTATACACACATACATACAGAGAGAGAGAGAGAGAGAGAGAGAGAGAGAGAGAGAGAGAGAGAGAGAGAGAGAGAGAGAGAGAGAGAGAGAGAGAGAGAGAGAGAGAGAGAGAGACTATTCTCCGAAGGTTCTGTTGTTTAACCGGGGACATTTGCCCTGTGCTGTTAATTGTAGCAACAAGCAATGCTTCCAAATATCCTATTGTGTGTCACACCATGCTGAGAGAGATTACGAATACGAATACTAATATGAATGGGTTTTTTAGGGTTAATAGATAAGCAAAAGCTTGTTTACACCATGCTCTCGAAAATATAAAAACAAATCCAAATGAAAGAATGTTGAAAAAAACCCATGAAAAAAGGAGAGGAAAAGGGGGTAGGGGGTAGGAATATCATAACAACAAGAGAAATTTAGTAAACACAACAAAAACTGAAACATTTCAAAGCACATGTATGGAATAAAAGACAAAGTATAAGAAACAATATTGTATTGATCACTCTCTCTCTCTCTCTCTCTCTCTCTCTCTCTCTCTCTCTCTCTCTCTCTCTCTCTCTCTCTCTCTCTCTCTCTCTCTCTCTCTCTCTCTCTCTCTCTCTCTCTCTCTCTCTCTCTCTCTCTCTCTCTCTCTCTCTCTCTCTCTCTCACACACACACACACACACACACACACACACACACACACACACACACACACGCACACGCACGCACACGCACGCACACGCACACATATTAAAAGTAGGGAATATTTTACAAAGATAAGTTGGGGGCACTTTTTTCATTATCTTGTACATAAAGACAGCTTTGTTTAAATGACATTTTTTTTATCAAGGGGAAGAATACCTAGTTATTTAAAGGTGAGGACGACTTGAGAAGAACACTTTTGATAGCACGTTTATGAGTTTTTTTTGTTTTTTAAAGCTATTTTCACTGGCAAGATCCCAACAAGTGGAAGCATAATCTATCTATGGTTGAATATATACATTACAGAAGAGTTTGCGAGTATGACTATCTAGAAAATGCTTAATTCTGTTAAGTTGAAATATTTTCTTAGACAGTTTGTTTTACAGATGGTTGAAATATGTTTAGACCACGATAGATTGTTGTCAATAGTAACTCCTTATAATTTACATGATTCAACTTCTTCTAGTGGATTATTACACACCTTAAGGTTAAGTAAATTATGTTTTAAGTTTTGACGTTTCTGACGAGTAGTTATTAGCATAAAATTTAATTTTCCAGGATGTATGGCCATATTATTTTGATCAGTCCAGGTTACCAAATTATCTACATCGTAGGATTTTCATCTTTTGTATGTAGGGTTGTATCGTCAGCAAAGAGCTCGCATTGAGATTCTAAATGAAGGGGTAAGTCGTTTATATAAATTGAAAATAAAATAGGCTCTAGAACAGACCCCTGGGGAATTCCATATTTGATTAGTTTGGGGGGAGACATTACAGAATCACGGAGA
>CM065682.1:67917255-67924755 GCA_017654935.2 Phymorhynchus buccinoides | reverse complement strand
AGTTCACGGACTTCAAACTTTTGCATTCCTATGAAGAACACCTCTCCTCTTTGCATGCACAGTTCCAGCTCTCTACGCCAGGATTCAAGGTCACTTTGGAAGCTTCTTTGAGACAAGGGTCGGAGCTGTGATTTTGAGCTTTTTGTGGCCTAGATGCCATACAATCTAAAATGACAACAAGAAATTGAAAGTCATGTGGAGCTAAATGAAGTCTGTAGAAGAGGTGGTTTAATTAAACATTGATTACCTTACTCTTCTTGGAAGTTCTCGGCGATCTTGACCTTGTATGCACTAGCGTTTTCATGCAGAAGTAGAATCACGCAGGGAATTTTGTTGCGACCTTTTTCACTAGAAGATGTGGATGCATTATCTTTGATATTGTACTCAAAGAATCGTCACGCATTTCACGTCTTTCCATTAGTGTCAAATGTGGATCTTTATTAGTCAGTTTCTTGAAACACTACAGGTGCGCGTTCAGGACTGCAAAAAAGTGAACTAGCAGGTGACATTTTGGAAACTGCGTTTTCCTGGAATTAAAAATTAACGCATTTGCAAATTGTGCTATAAGACGTACACAGTCGGCCATAAATATCTGTCAAATAGGAATTAATTTTCTTATAACAGTTCCTATCAAGTTACAGCAAGTGAACCAGTCAGTTCAAAAATCCACGATTTATTTTTATCACAGGCGCTTATATTATATTTTCAGTGACGTCATACACTCACGTAGGACCTGACATCACAATGACAGTGTGCAAGCAAATGCGTTAGGGAATGAAGTTTTCTTTGGTGTCATCATTATACCTGTATGTTTTATAAATTACAAATGGCAAGACCGCTGCCAAACTTTACTGAACAACCCACGTAATGTCAGACAAAAGGTTTTTCTCTTTTATTGCCAATTGTTTCATTTCCCCCCTTTTTTCATCCAAATTGAAGATAGGGTTTCTCTGTCTGTATGTCGTTATAGACAATGTGCCTTCGCGCGCGCGCGCGCGTGTGTGTGTAATTATGTGTATGTGAGCGCGCGCGAGATCGGGTGTATGTATGTGAGTGTATGTCCGGCCGTGTGTGTGTGTGTGTGTGAACGTGCGCGCGCGTGTGTGTTTGTATGTGTGTGTGCGTATGCATGTGTGTGTGTGTGTGTGTGTGCGCGCGCGCGCGCGTGTGTGCGTGTGTATGTGTGCGTGCGTGCGTGCGTGCGTGTGTGCGTGTGTATGTGTGTGTGTATGTGTGCGTGTGTGTTTGTGCGTGCGTGCAATGCTCGGTGCTATATCTGCCACAGTACATTATGTCCTTTCTTCATAAAATGCAATCAAATGTGTGCGTGCACGCGCGCGCGTGCGTACATGTGTGCGTTTGTGCTTTCAATTGTGTTAGCATGTACGTGTTTGTGTTTTGATTTGTGCATTTTGCTAGCAGTAGTGACACCAACCTGCGCTTAGTGATGGGATTAAGAATGAGGGAAGTGAAATGCAATAACATCGTGTCACTTTGTAATAAACATCATCATTGTTACCACACCTCCTTCAACACTTCTTGCCTGCTGCTGCCACTTAGTATGGTAAGACCAAGGCTGCTTGTTTAGTAAGACAGACGTGTGCATGTCTATAATGGTATGCCTACCTGTCTATAATAGGGGAAGACGGGGTAAAAAGCGCATGGGCGGGTAAGAAGCCCACCCCAATTATCTCATGAAATGAAGCAAATTTCAGTCTCATTTTGCCCATGAGACGAGCGTTAATGTCTAGCATTCGTCTCATGGGCAAATTTCACTGAAATTTTCTTTATTTCATGAGATAATTGGGGTGGGCTTCTTACCCGCCCATGCGCTTTTTACCCCGTCTTCCCCTACAATCCACTATCCATTATTTTCTTCTTCTTTGTGTGTTTTCTTTCTCTGTCTTTCTTAGTGACGATTTGAGTCAAATCATTCAATACGCCTTGTACGTTTATTTCATTCTTTCAGCTGTTTGTTAATGATGTCAGTTTCTGCTTTAACCCTTGTTTTCTTGTTTATTTTCCTTGATGATCTTGGAAACTGGTTTATTGTGTTTACATTTATTCATGTTGAGCATGACAGTACGTATGAGTTGTATTTGCCAGCTGCCATAATGATGTACGTTACAATGGTAAACATACCCCACCATAGAACATTTTTTCTCTAGATGCTATGTACCCTCTATTTCTAAAAACAACATAATTAACAAACTCATTCTCTCGACCCATATAGGTTCTACTCACTCGTAGCTTTCGCCAAGCGTTCGCCTGGCTTCCTATTTTCGACTTTTCATGATTAAAAGGAAGTTGCAATCTATGAGCAGTAGTGTATAGAATATCTAGCTGACGCTGAAGACCAATTACAGTGTTGGAAATAAGAATGATATCATCAGCAAATGACATAATTAGAATTTGTATTATATCAGGGGTCAGGGCTATACCATGTTTACCAGACTGCATAATGTCGTTTGAGAGAGAGAGAGAGAGAGAGAGAGAGAGAGAGAGAGAGAGAGACAGAGAGAGAGAGAGAGAGAGAGGGGGGGGGAGAGAGAGAGAGAGAGAGGGAGAGATGAGAGCGAGAGAAGAGAGAGAGAGAGAGAGGAGCGAGAGAGAGAGAGAGCGGGGGGGGGAGAGAGAGAGGGAGAGACAAGAGAGAGAGAGAGAGAGAGACAGAGAGAAAGAGAGAGAGAGAGATAGAGAGAGAGAGAGAGAGCGAGAGAGATGAGAGGAGAGAAGAGGAGAGAGAGAGAGAGGGGTGAGAGAGAGAGAGAGAGAGAGAGAGAGAGAGAGAGAGAGAGAGAGAGAGAGAGAGAGAGAGAGAGAGAGAGAGAGAGAGAGAGGAGAGAGAGAGAGAGAGAGAGAGAGAGAGAGAGAGAGAGAGAGAGAGAGAGAGGAGAGAGAGAGAGAGAGAGAGAGACAGGGAGGGAGAGAGAGAGAGAGAGAGAGAGAGAGAGAGAGAGAGAGAGAGAGAGAGAGAGAGAGAGAGAGAGAGAGAGAAGAGAGAGAGAGAGAGAGAGAGAGAGAGAGAGAGAGAGAGAGAGAGAGAGAGAGAGAGAGAGAGAGGAGACAGAGAGAGAGAGAGAGAGAGACGAGAGAGAGAGAGAGAGAGAGAGAGAGAGAGAGAGAGAGAGAGAGAGAGAGAGATGAGAGAGAGAGAGAGAGAGAGAGAGAGGGAGAGAGAGAGAGAGAGAGAGAGAGAGAGAGAGAGAGAGAGAGAGAGAGAGAGAGAGAGAGAGAGAGAGAGAGAGAGAGAGAGAGAGAGAGAGAAGATAATGTCTTGAAATCTTACCTCATTGCATTGGCAATCCGAATATCAAATCTAAGTACAAATCCATTCAGGAGTCAATACTATTAAGAGGATGAGAGAAAAAAAATAGAGAGAGAGAAAGAGAGAGAGAACAATAAACATCAATGAACAATGATTTACTGAACTGGTCCATCTGCCTATGTCAAAGGAGACACAGGGAGGGGGAGGGGGGGGCAGCGCTAGCAACATCGTAGAAAATGCAGTTAATTCAAAACCAAAAGAATTCTAAAGAATGTCAAAGATTGATAGACAAACAGACAGACATAAAGAGAATGGTTTGGATGAAAACAGATTAAGAGAATAGAACACAAACAAACACAAACGGAGATGGAAATAACCCGCAGGAAGACAGAAAGAACGTGGACAAAGAACAACAACAACAACAACAACAACAACAAGGAGGAGGAGGAAGAGGAGGAGGAAAAGGAGGAGGAGGGAAAGGAGGAAGAGTAAGAGGAGCAGAAAAGGAAGCAGAAAAAGAAGAAGAACCAGTCCACAGCAACAACAACAAGAAGAAAAGAAGAAGAAGAAGAAGAAGAAGAAGAAGAAGAAGAAGAAGAAGAAGAAGAAGAAGAAGAAGAAGAAGAAGAAGAAGAAGAAGAAGAAGAAGAAGAAGAAGAAGAAGAAGAAGAAGAAGAAGAAGAAGAAGAAGAAGAAGAAGATGAAGAAGAAGAAAAAGAAGAGGAAGAAAAAGAAGAAGAAGAAAAAGAAAAAGAAGAAGAAGAAGGAAGAAGAAGAAAAAGGAAGAGGAAGAGAAGCAGAAGAAGAACAAGAAGAAGGAAACAAAAGAACAAATAGCAAGAAGCAGAAATAGAATTAGTGTGGATGGCTTCAGAACACGAGACATCGATGGGTGACTGACCAATCAGTGCCCTCTCAGGCGTATTCCTTCCACACTGTGGCGTCCACGTGTTTGTCCTTTGTTTTTGTTTGTTTGTTTGTTTGTTTGTTTGTTTGTTTGTTTGCTTGTGTGTTTGTGGATCCTTGCACTTATGTGAATTAACATGCATTAACCCACAATCACAGAGGCTTAGCCTACTAAATTTCGAGAGGCTATATTCCAGAAAGTATTCTCACAAAAATAATAACGAAGGCTGGTAGCGCTTTCTAGCAAATCTCCTATTGTCTGTGTTGGTTTGTCTGTAACTCTATAGATTGTCCACCGATGGTGATGAGACTAGCGTCCAGTTGGTCGGATACCCTTATGGACGGTAATTGTCCTCCTGCCTGGGTGCCATTGTATTTAAACTCTCTTAATAAAGCATTTCATTAGCAATGTCGGAGGATGAAGTTAGGTCTGTCTCCCGTTTGGCTGTTACCCACAGCTTAATGCGTGGTAAGATGTAACGTGGTGACAGCCCTCACATGGCCTTAGTTGTCGACGGGGCTATAATCTTAATCTTAATCTTAATCTACTCATACTGTGCTAGGCGGTGTTGTAAATAACCTTGGTGGAGGGAGTTAATTTAGAGAGAGTTCCTTCCACTTATTCGTTTCATTACAATCTCCTCTCCTAGCTTCACTACTTCAATATTTTTTTATCGTGGAATTTTACGAAGATTTAAGGAGTTTATTGAAAACAAAAAAATATTTAGTTCATGTGGATACTCATTCTGATATAATTATTCGCAATTATTTTATTTTTCACCGTTTTCTTTAACCAGATTTGTTTCGTTTTAAACACATTTTGAGCAAGATAGTTCATTAACAGGCAATGAGTCACACATTAGGCAATTAGGTCATCAAGGTTGTCTTCTAGATGGAATTATAAGATGTTAGGCCTATGCTTCACTCGTGTTGCTAATTCCCTTTAAAACTAATGAACACGTAATTGCGATCAATACTGTAATCAATTCTATTCTGTAGCATAGAATGCATTCCATAAAAAGTTTGTCAATAGAACCACTTATCCTTTTTCGTTCCTTGTACCGTTTACTTTTAGCGTCTCCAAAATTGAACCAAAAAAACGATCGAATTTTGTGGCAACAAGCGCGGATTCGCAATCGTTTGTGGCACGCGACTATTTCAACTACAAACAAGGGCATCGCCGAGCGGCAGAATTCTTAAATATAATTTGAAAGAGAAATGTTGCGCATTTACATTATGCTCTTCACACACACTTATAATTTAGACTGTAAAAATGGAGTTAGCAGCACTGGATTTAGTCTGACACCATTTAGCTTTGGTGGTGAGTAAGTAATGTCAACAGATTCAAGTATTGTAAACGTCACTGTACAGTAACAGTGGGGGGGGGGGGGGGGACAGAGAGAGAGGGGGGGGGGGAGCGGGAGAGATAATTCAGTATCAAAGCAGTTTATTCATCAAGTAGGTCTTCATTAGTTTGTTGAAAAGTTGATAAGAGAGTTGATATTGACGATTATACTGTTCTCATTTGCAAAGAGAAGAGATAATCTAAAACTTGATGGATATCTATAAAACTTTGCTGGAATATATCTTTCTCTAGAGCATGTAGAGCATACAAGCACAAAATGCATTTCACTTTCAACAACGGAAGAGAGAGAGAGAGAGAGAGAGAGAGAGAGAGATAGAGAGAGAGAGAGAGAGAGAGAGAGAGAGAGAGAGAGAGAGAGAGAGAGGAGGGAGAGAGAGAGAGGAGAGAGAGAGAGAGAGAGAGAGAGAGAGAGAGAGAGAGAGAGAGAGAGAGAGAGAGATGAGGAAGAGAGAGAGAGAGAGAGAGAGAGAGAGAGAGAGAGAGAGAGAGAGAGAGAGAGAGAGAGGAGGTTCAATTTCACACGACTGTGCAAACCAGTATTCCAACCTCGTGTCGCAATGAGTACGCATTGGCACTAGGAATAGAGATAAATCGTCAGGACATCCATATCGACTACACTTTCAATAAAATAAAATAAAAATATGCCAATATCGGGTCGCACAGTTTATGGGCCAAGCATGACAAATTTAGTTAGTGTGGTACAATAACGCTTAGGACATAATAAAACACAACAGCTCATTTATGAGTAGATGGAATGACCGTCTCTCTCTCTCTCTCTCTCTCTCTCTCTCTCTCTCTCTCTCTCTCAAACCAGATCTCTCTCTCTCTCTCTCTCTCTCTCTCTCTCTCTCTCTCTCTCTCTCTCTCTCTCTCTCTCTCTCTCTCTCTCTCTCTCTCTCGTCTCTCTCGTCTCTCCTCTCACTCTCTCTCTCTCCCCCCTTGCAACTCCCTCTTGGCTGATCTTCCAGAAAAGCTGATGTTCAAACTCCAACGCATTCAAAATCACGCTGCCAGACTTGTTGTTAGAAAGAGTAAAAGATCCAGTGTTACTGAGCTACTGAAGACCCTGCACTGGCTCCCAGTGAGAGCCCGCATTGAGTATACAATTTCCATCATTTGTTTTCAGATTGTCAATCTTAAATGTATGCCATCCTATTTATCTGATCTTGTCTGTCCTTACACGCCCTCAAGAGCTCTCCGATCTCAGGATGCCAACCTTCTCTCTGTCCCCCGCTTCTCTCTCAACTCCTTTGGCAAAAGAAGATTCTCTGTCTTTGGCCCTGTCACTTGGAACTCTCTACCAATAACTCTCCGCCAAATCCAGTCTCTACCCACCTTTAAAAAACACCTGAAAACACACCTCTTCAACAAACTTCTGTAAAACACAGTTTTGTCCTGATGTCAGTCATGCGCATGAGTTTGTGTGTCTTTGTATGCATACTTTTTTTCATGTATTCTTCTAGTGAATAATGTTTTTAATTTAAAGTCTTAGAACTTTTATCTTAGAAATGGTTTTAGTGCATTTATCTTAGAAATGTAAATGTATATTGCTTAAGGTTTTTAGTTTTTTTCTTATTATTTCTTATTATGTTCTCTTTGTTTCCTTTCGCTCTGTCTACCTGTCCTCTCTCTCCCCCCAACCCTCCAAGCCCCCCCCCCTTCCCCTCTGTCTCTCTCTCTCTCTCTCCTTCCCGCCCCCTCTCTCTCTTTCTCTCTGCCTCTCTCGTCTTACTCCTGTCAAAGTTTGCCCTGCCCACTTGTCTCCGCCTTTTTTTCTGTCTAACCCTGACCACCCGTGACGTCCCCTGTCCACCTCCTCTCTCTGGTCCCCTCTCTCTCTCTCTCTCTCTCTCTCATCCTCTATCTCTCTCTCTCTCGTGTGTTATTAAATAATGTTACTATTATTCTATATCATTGTTATGAAACATGGTGTTTCAATGTGTTAATTTTTAATTTATAT
>CM065682.1:67902255-67912255 GCA_017654935.2 Phymorhynchus buccinoides | reverse complement strand
TCCTTAACTAAAGTATCTCCCCCCCCCCCCCCCGGTGATTTTGAAAGGGTTTAAGCAGGACAACACGAACGTCAAGTGGAGTGAAGGGGTGGGGGTGGGGTGAAGCATGGTCGACAGTAGTATAGTTAGTTGCATTGGCAAGCAGTGGAGGGGGGGGGGGTAGCAAGAATGCTTAAAAGGTGGACCCTGATGGATGAGATTTATGTAAGAAACACGTCGAGAATCACCATAAAGACAGCATTTTCTCAAGGGAGCGGGTGTCACAGCCAGAGGCGCGCAATTGCCAATTTTTTTTTTTGGCATGCGAATTATTGTCACTGAGAGGAAGGAGGGGGGGGGGGAGGGAATTTGGACAAAATGACACCTTTTTTCGTTTGCCAATGGATTTAAACCCCGTTGGTATGCTAAGTACATGGGCACACGGGATCCTACACTGGTTTTATCGTTAAGCGTCTCATCCGAAAGACGTCCAACGTTTCAGATACCGTTAAGGCCTTAGTGGCAAAGTGCTAGATGAAAAACTCCATACCCTGTTACCCATGTTCACAAACTCGGGTGCACTTGACACGAGGCGAACGCTGAACCATCTGTGTCACCACCTCAGTCAGTTGTGGTTGAAGCGCTTTTCTTTTTTCCTTACAATAAACTCATCCGTCCATGGGCGGCCCTTTTAACGTTTGTCGCCATTTGAGGCCCTGTGTACAGGTTTTTTCCCCTCTTTCTTTCCTTTCCCCCTTTTCTTTCTTTCCTTTCTTTCTTTCACTCCTCCTGCCTTGTTTTTACTATAATGACAACACAAAATTTGTTTTCTCTTTCTTAACAATACTCTTTGCAGAAGCGTAATACACAACATTAATGTAAAATCGTTTGGCTTTCAAAATTCTACAAATCTTTTGCATGCTATTCTGAAAGCAGAGACAGAGACAGAAAGCGACAGAAAGAAAAAAACAGATAAAAAGAGATAGTATGTGAGAGAGAAGGACAATGAAAGTGTGAGTAAAAGCCAGAAGAGAAGAGAGAGAGAGAGAGAGAGTAGAGAAGAGAGAGATGAGAGAGAGAGGAAGAGAGAGAGAGCATTTGGAGAGAGGAGATGATAGAGAGAGAGAGAGAAGATCGAGAAAATAATGAGGTTTAGTAGAGTTACAGGAACGACAACCAACTCAGTGGAGAAAGTGTGGTGTGGAAGCAATAGGCTACTGCTATGCACCAATGCACCAAGGCACGGGCACACCACTAGGCCCTATGAGGCCCTCCACCTAGCCTAGCCTCGGCCCCTTAGTTAAGAGAGAGAGAGAGAGGAGAAGATAATAGAGAGAGGAGAGAGACAATCAGAAGACAGAGACAGACAGACAGAGAGCAGGGAGAGAGGCTGGAAAAAGACAGGGCGAAAGACAGAGACAAAAAGAGATAGTATGTGGAAACAAAAATGGAAGTCCGTGCAAGGCAGAAAAAAAGAAACAAAGAGAGAGAGAGAGATCGAGATTTTGGAGATTGAGTTGATAGAGGAGAGAGAGGAGAGAGAGAGAGAGAGGACAGAGAGAGATAGAGAGAGAGAGATTGAGGGAGAGAGGGAGAGAGAGAGAGATTGAGAGAGGAGAGAGAGAGAGAGAGAATTCAGACAGACATAGACAGAACAGACAGACAGACAGGAGAACAGGGAGAGAGGCAGGAAAAGACAGGGCAAAAGACAGACAAAAAGAAATAGTAATGTGGAAACAAAATTAGAAGCCGTGCAAGGCAGAAGAAAAAGAAACATAGAGAGAGAGAGAGAGAGCGAGAATGGAGATCTGACGACGAGACTAGAGAGGAGAGAAGAGAGAGAGAGATGAGAGAGAGAGAGAGAGGATTGAGAGAGAGAGAGAGAGAGGAGAGGGAGGCAGTCACAGCCTAACTTCTGTAGGCTAACATGTTCTGGTCAGCAGTCTGTTAGGCTGATGCATATTCATGAAGTTCTCAATGATCCAACAGCGCGTCGCACCCACGGACCTACACTACATGTAGAGTCGCACGCTCAATTAAAAAGGGCAGACAACTTCAATGACAAAGGGAAGACAACTCTGATGCGCCCAGCAGGTCACGTGCTCCTCCACAGCGCATGGAAATGGCCCAAATCACGTGACCATTCACAAGCAAAAGTCATGTGATACCCTACCCAACGCTAAAGTGGAGGGGGCGGTGAGACCGCCTTCCAATAAATGAGATAAACGGCGTGCGCCGTGTCCTCCTAAACATTTGTTGTTTTAAAATGAATGCCCTATTATCAGCCACATCTTCAAAACATGAGTCCAGAGAAAATTCTTATATGTATGTGTGTGTGTGTGCTTATGTGTGTGGTGGTGTGTGTGTGTGTGTGTGTGTGGGTGTGTGTGTGTGTGTGTGTGTGCGTGTGCTTGTGCGTGTGCGTGTGGCGTGTGCGTGTGGTTGTGTATGTGTATGTGTGTGTGCGTGTTTATGTGTGTGTGCGTGCGTGTGTGTGTGTGGTGTGTGTGTGTGTGGTGTGTGTGTGTGTATGTGCGTGTGTGCGTGGGTGTATGTGCGTTTTGTGTATACGGCGTAGTGGGTGTATATGACGCGCGTCTTTTTTGTGTGTTGTGTGTTTGCGTGTGTACGATTGTTTGTGTGTTTAGAGTGGTATATCATAATTACTTACGTTTGTGCGTGCCTGCGCACGCGTGCATGTAGGACTATACGTTGTGTGTTTTGTTGTGCGTGTGTGTTGTGTGTGTGTGTGTGGTGTGTGTGTGTGTGTCGTGTTGTATGTGTGTGTATGTGTGTGGTGTGTGTGAGAGGAGTGTATACGCGGCGCCGCACGTTCATATGTGTATTTCTCTGTCATTTAGGTGTATGTATTTCTCTGTCATAGGTGTGTTTCTCTGTCAGGAGTAAACAGTAGTTGGTTTTCCTACACACATGCGCGCACATCGCACGCGTACACACACATGCACACACACACACACATGCACACATACACACGCTCGCGTGCGCGCGCACGCATGCATACACATATATAGACACACGCGCGCGCGCGCGTACACACACAAACACAGAGTGAGAGAGTGTGAGAGAGAGAGAGAGAGAGAGAGACAGAGAAGCAGACAGACAGACAGACAGAGACAGGGAGACACAGAGGCAGAGAGAAAGAGAGAGAGAGAAAGAACAGAGAGAGAGAGAGAGAGAAGTGAACAAAGAGAGAGCAAGGGATGATGGTCATTGAAGCAAGCAACAAGCTGTATCATGCTGTCTTTAATGGCAAAGAAACAGTGTTGGTTTCATGCAGATAAATGCATCAGGAGGTGCTGGTTGTCGGCCTATTTGAGGGTGTACGCCCTCTGACCTTCCATGCAGCTATGTTAACTTGCAGCCTGTGTCTTGTCCAAACATTGGGAACACCTTTGTCTCATTTTTCTGGCCACAATGAGCTGTTAAAACACACACAGCTCCCCCCCCCCTAACCCCTTTCCTCTCGTCTTGTATCAGAAGAACTGTTTACCCATAAAACTGAAGTCGATCAAACATGTCAGATAATATATATCTTTTTTCCATCATAACTTGCTGCAGTTTTGTTTTTTTCTTAAAAGTTTTCAAAAGTGTTTACGGCTAAGGCTTTTTTTGACGGAAACGTTTACTCGAACTTAAAGGTTAAAGGTGGACACTGACGGGTGAGTTTTTGCAAGAAACACGTCGAGATCGCCAGAAAGGATCGGAACACTCACTTTGCTCAGGTTTCCTATAAATCAGACCGTCAAAACGGCGATTCCTCCTTGGCGGAGATGCCGGAGAGAGAAGCCATTTTGGATGGGGTGGGTGGAGGCCACGCATTCTGATTGAAGCTTATTCTTCTTTGTAGTGTAGTAAAAAAAAAAAATGGAGCTGTTTCTTTTGTTGTGAGCGAAACTCCTTTTGTTAAGCTGTATAACTTTTTTTTTTTTAATTAAAGAACAAAAAAAGGCTTGTATTGTGAACACTTATTGCAAAGGATTTGGTCTAAACTCAGGCGGCCATCAGAAAAGAGAAGACACGTGCCTTCTCTTTCACTGAAAGAATTTGACTTCCAGCACCTCCGCCAAGGAGGAATCGCCGATTAGACGGTTTGATTTCTAGGAAACCAGAGCAAAGTGAGTGTTGCGATCTCTGTAAAGCGTGTTTTCCTGGTGATCTCGACGTGTTTCTTGCAAAAACGCACCAGTCAGGGTGCCCCTTTAAAAACAAAAAAATAAAGCAAGTCCTGCATTCTAGAGGATATGCATGACAGTGTTTGTTTCAGTTACTCTGCTTGTATGACAGTCTGTATCTCTGTGTGCATCAGTTACTCTGCTTGTATGACAGTTTGTACTCTGCTTGTATGACAGTCTGTATCTCTGTGTGCATCAGTTACTCCATGGTTTGAATCCTACTCTGGAACTTTTCCAATTAATGCGTGTCGTTTCATTTTGGTTGTTATTGGGTCACTATTATCAATTGGGTTGTGAGCGACTTGTATATGTTTGACATTATTTCTGTTTTAAAAAACAAACAGCATCATTTTTATGATGGTAATGTATGTTGTTTTTGTCCTGTTATGGGCATTATTTTGTTATTAGCATCGTTGGTGTGATGAACTTGAAGAGACAGAAAGGATAATATATACAGGGAGGAGATGTGTAATTAGGATTCTACCCGTTAGGTATAATACTATCGCTTGTGTAAGAGGTTGGGTTTTTTCATCTTCTTTTTTTTCTTCCTCCCCCTTTTTAGTCCGAGTGGGCTGACATTTTCAGGAACGTTGCTAGGCATTAAGGGATTGCCAAATTTGCAATATTCAACAATTTCGCCGAAAAACGGCAAAATCGGCAACATTTCAATCTTGAATATATTAAAAACGGCTAAACGGATTGCCTTCGTTTGTTCAGTATCTACTTTGGAATGTATTTCCAACACTTCCTGTTTAAAAGCAAACCAGAAGAATCAACCGGAAGTGCCCTGTTCACAGAATAGCCAAAACCGGAAGTGACATCACAAAACGAACTGTTGGATATTGTAGCCCTTACTCTGGCCCAGTGCAGAAAGACGTTTGGTGATGATATGTTAAATAGTTTGGAAGATATTCGAATTTATGTAAACTTTCACTTATTTCCATTTATGGATTTTTTATATTGTTCATCCGAGTTCGCTGAAATTTGCATGAAGATTGAAGGACACTATGCTAATGCTTCGTTTCCAATATTAAACCGATTGGCCAACATTTGGGCCAAACTTTAATATTAAATAACTCGAAAACAGCTGCACGGAATACTTTCATATTGTCAGCATCTATTAAAAAGTAACATTACATTCAAACCGGAAGTGGTGACGAAAATGCCAAATTTGGCAAAATTTTAATACTGAATAACTTGCAAACTGCTGTTTGAGGGTATAATCCTGCATTGTTTGCTCTCAAAGGCAAACATAAGCCCTCTAGTTTCACTTGTCATTATGTACCGTATGCGAATGTCTGGAAGAAAACCAATTGTAGAAAAACATTGCGTGGTTCAATTGGTAGTGAGAATTGCGTTATGGTTATGGCTTAAAATATTTGTTGTTGAAGTTTTGATTATATAATTGCGCTTATCATATTACGTATGCTATCGGCATATTTTGTTCACACATGTTTGCTTTTGTGGCTATTTCTTTCGTTTTCAATTATTACAATAGCGAACACACAAAAATCAATTACAATCTAAAAGCAAAACACTGAAAGCGAAACAAGCAATCAAGGAAGAAATGACTTCGTTATGAAAGCAGGGTATCTCTCTGCATGGGCTCCGCCTCGCCACGCCAACTATGTGTGCACCGGTGTGTGCACTAATAACAGCATCACACAAAGATTGGCTGTGCGCTTCAATAACTGGGAATATATAAAAGACACACACAAAAATCAAAGTCGCACAAAGGTTCGGTCAACTCTGTAAAATAAACTAACGGCTAATCTGATGTTGAAGATTGAAAATTTAATTTGCGGAGAGAAACCATTGATGATATTTTATTTCTGTTGTTCTGCCGTTTTTAGCGAAAGGGAATTAAAACGGTTCTATCAAAATATGGGTTTTTGAGACTCAATTAATGTTTCACTCGATCACTCCAGTCGGGCGACATTCAATTCAAAAGCGCGGATTTCTGAACAGGATAAGTTTCAAAAGCGCGTATAAACCAATGATACGAAAGAGCGGAAGGTGACCTACCAGAACATGAGGCGAACGTAGGGGGCACAGACAGTACGGAGTGTCATCAATATCCTGCCATCGACCATCGCAATGAGTGTCATCAACACCCTGACTGTCATCAACATCAGTCCATCTGGGACCCGTTGATCTACCTGTGCACTCGAGGTATTGCAATGGCGGGGTGAATTGGGGGTTGGGGGTTGGAAATCTGTGCTCAAAATTGTAAAAGAAAACACCTCCGCGCTTACGTATGCCGATTTGACGCGCTTTCGTGAAAATAAATTCCGCGCTTCTGATATGCCAATACGCGCTTTCGTAAATCTCCCCTCCAGTCATACTCATAAATTCATAATAGGCCTACGTTTGTCCTTTGTGAATCTTCGATTATATAATTCATACTTCCACCGTTTGATCTCGCGGCTGTTACAAGAGTGTGTTGGAGATTTAGGAATTATGATTTAATTAAGAAGTTGTCTTCATTTATTTTTCCAAAATGGCATTTGGCATTTGGTATATTCAACACATTCTCTGTGACATTCGGGCCGCAAACGCAGCGCCTACCCAATTTTAAAAATAATAAAAACATTGGGGGGGGGGTGCAAGGTGAGGAGGGGGGGGGGCAGACTTGGGAAACCTAGCTATCAATATGGCCATACCAGGCAGCGGGATTTCTCCCTGCTCTTGCCGACTTTCGACTGCCGTGGGATTTTTACGCGCACGGGTCAAACTAGCTTTAAGTCCTCATCCGAAGGACTCGACGTTCAGTTCGATTTTCCTGTCAAACTAGAATGAAAGGGCGAGGCCGGGATTCGAACCCGGCTCACTCACTCTGCAGTCACGCATTACATTTGGCAGGCGAAACACAGGGCACGAAACAGCAGTCTGGATTCTCCTGAAACACGTAGGGCACCAAACAGCAGTCTGGATTCTCCTGAAACATGTAGGGCACCTAACAGCAGTCTGGATTCTCCTGAAACATGTAGGGCACCTAACAGCAGTCTGGATTCTCCTGAAACATGTAGGGCACCTAACAGCAGTCTGGATTCTCCTGAAACATGTAGGGCACCTAACATCAGTCTGGATTCTCCTAAAACATGTAGGGCACCTAACAGCAGTCTGGATTCTCCTGAAACATGTAGGGCACAAAACATCAGTCTGGATTCTGCTGAAACATGTAGGGCACCTAACAGCAGTCTGGATTCTCCTGAAACATGTAGGGCACCTAACATCAGTCTGGATTCTCCTAAAACATGTAGGGCACCTAACAGCAGTCTGGATTCTCCTGAAACATGTAGGGCACGAATCAGCAGTCTGGATTCTCCTGAAACATGTAGGGCACCAAACAGCAGTCTGGATTCTCCTGAAACATGTAGGGCACAAAACATCAGTCTGGATTCTCCTGAAACATGTAGGGCACCTAACAGCAGTCTGGATTCTCCTGAAACATGTAGGGCACCTAACAGCAGTCTGGATTATCCTGAAACATGTAGGGCACCTAACAGCAGTCTGGATTCTCCTGAAACATGTAGGGCACCTAACAGCAGTCTGGATTCTCCTGAAACACACAGGGCACAAAACAGCAGTCTGGATTCTCCTGAAACACGTAGGGGCACACAACAGCAGTCTGGATTCTCCTGAAATACGTAGGGGTACCTACCAGCAGTCTGGATTCTCCTGAAACACGTAGGACACGCGACAGCAGTCTAGATTCTCCTGAAACACTTATGGGCACCTAGCAGCAGTCTGGATTCTCCTGAAACACTTATGGGCACCTAGCAGCAGTCTGGATTCTCCTAAAACATGTAGGGGCACGAAACAGCAGTCTGGATTCTCCTAAAACACGTAGGGCACCACACAGCAGTCTGGATTCTCCTGAATCATGTAGGGCACGAAACAGCAGTCTGGATTCTCCTGAAACACGTAGGGCACCAAACAGCAATCTGGATTCTCCTGAAAAACACAGGGCACAAAACAGCAGTCTGGATTCTCCTGAAACATGTAGGGCACAAACCAGCAGTCTGGATTCATTCTCCTGAAACATGTAGGGCACGAAACAGCAGTCTGGATTCTCCTGAAACATGTAGGGCACCAAACAGCAGTCTGGATTATCCTGAAACATGTAGGGCACGAAACAGCAGTCTGGATTCTCCTGAAACATGTAGGGCACCTAACAGCAGTCTGGATTCTCCTGAAACATGTAGGGCACGAAACAGCAGTCTGGATTCTCAATAAGACATAGGGGCACGAAACAGCAGTCTGGATTCTCCTAAAACATGTAGGGCACAAAACAGCAGTCTGGATTCTCCTGAAACATGTAGGGCACGAAACAGCAGTCTGGATTCTCCTGAAACATGTAGGGCACGAAACAGCAGTCTGGATTCTCCTGAAACATGTAGGGCACGAAACAGCAGTCTGGATTCTCCTCAAACATGTAGGGCACCTAACAGCAGTCTGGATTCTCCTGAAACACGTAGTTGCACAAAACAGCAGTCTGGATTCTCCAGAAATACGTAGGAGTACCTAACAGCAGTCTGGGTTCTCCTGAAACACGTAGGACACGAGACATCAGTCTAGTTTCTCCTGAAACACTTATGGGCACCTAACCGCAGTCTAGATTCTCCTGAAACACATAGGGGCACCTAACAGCAGTCTGGATTCTCCTAAAACACGTAGGGCACAAAACAGCAGTCTGGATTCTCCTAAAACACATAGGGGCACCTAACAGCAGTCTGGATTCTCCTAAAACACATAGGGGCACCTAACAGCAGTCTGGATTCTCCTGAAACATATAGGGCACCTAACAGCAGTCTAGATTCTCCTGAAACACGTAGGGCACCAAACAGCAGTCTGGATTCTCCTGAAACACGTAGGGCACCAAACAGCAGTCTGGATTCTCCTGAAACACCTAGGGGCACCTAACAGCAGTCTGGATTCTCCTGAAACACCTAGGGGCACCTAACAGCAGTCTGGATTCTCCTAAAACACAGGGCACGAAACAGCAGTCTGGATTCTCCTGAAATACATAGGGGCACGGAACAGCAGTCTGGATTCTCCTGAAACACTTAAGGGCACCTAACAGCAGTCTGGATTCTCCTGAAACACTTAGGGGCACCTAACAGTAGTCTGGATTCTCCTGAAACACTTAGGGGCACGAAACAGCAGTCTCCGGAGGTCGGCAGAGCTTTAAACACTTGAACGGATTTTATTGAACTGAACCAACATAATCAGTTATGAGCAGAATGGCAAATTCGTACTTTATTTCCTCTAGTCTTTTGCCTGTCTTTTACATTATTTATTTCTTAATTACCTGTTGGGAGTGTTTGGCTTGATACGCATAAACGTGCATTATTGAAGGCCTTGTGTTCTTTTAGCTAACAACGTTACTGATGTTGTGCCCCCTACATAACTAGTGCAAATGAGCGCTGTTTTTAAGTCACCAGCAACTAATTTCGCAACGGAAATTGTCCTATTTTCTGTTCTAGAATTATTCTGCACTTTCCATCGACTCATATACATCATCATCGGTTCTCTTTCCACAAGACTTGGTATTGCGACATATTAAGCAGAAGAAATTAAATTGTTCTCAGAGGAGGTGGGGAGGGGGATTCTGTAGTATGAACGGCAATCACTTTGGTGAGGTTAAATGCCATGTTTTCTGTGTTCTTTGGGCTGCTGTGTCCCCCCTTGCCGTCGTTAACAAGGGATGCTTTGTTTGACTTTCATTATGAATCATTGTAAGAGTGATTCTTCCTGGGTCAACGGAGGAAATGAATTGCGGGCTCACAGAGGATGGCATTGTGACCAGAATGAAAGTGTGTGTG
>CM065682.1:67874755-67892255 GCA_017654935.2 Phymorhynchus buccinoides | reverse complement strand
CACACGCACACGCACACACGCACGCACACGCACGCACGCACACGCACACACACACGCACACACACACGCACACGCACGCACACACACACACACACACACACACACACACACACACACACACACACACACAGCATCTTATCACCGAACATAATTGAAAGCAATCTAAAAGTAAGTTTGGTTCCTGTAATAGAAGATGGTCTGTGCAAAACATTCATAAAGCTGATCTGGTGATGATGATAGTGGTGATGATGATGATGATGATAATAGTGGTGGTGATGATGAGGATGAGGATGATGATGGTTAGATGATAGTGGTGGTGATGGTGATGATGATGATGATGATGATAGTGGTGGTGGTGATGATGATGATGATGATGATGATAGTGGTGGTGGTGGTGATGATGATGATGATGATGATGATGATGATGATGATGATGATGATGATGATGATGATGATGATGGTAGATGATGATGAGGGTGAGAAGGAGGAGGATCGCATGATGGGAAATTTTAGACATATCACATTACTGTCTTAGAAAATGGTTTCTACCAGCACTTGACTTAGATTAGTTGACCAATAAATCTAGATAATCTAAATAATATGTATTCATGTCGCAAACGTTTGCATCCATCATGAACGCTATCATGGCCATCTGATTATTCTAGCAATGCAATGGGCAGAAAGAGTGCTCGAAACAGGTCCAGGGGACTTAACTGAGTCAACTCGTTAAAAATAGTCAGGAACAATGTTGTCTCCCCTGTATTTCTTGGATGTTTGAATTTCGGGCCAATCTGAAAACTCTTTTGTCAGGGCAGCAGAAACACATTTACAAGAGAGAAAAAAAGCACATTTCTGAAATGCTATAACAGGAAAAATGAAAAGAGGAAAAGTGTGTTTGAATTAATTTTTGTTTCTCTTTTCCAGTGCGACGCATTGGTACAGTAACTCTACGAAGGAGGGAGTGGAAGTTCAGTTTAGCGTCGCGTATCGGCTTTCGCCATGTACGACGGGCTGAACAAACCAATCAGGGTATAAACAAAAATTTATGTTCCTGAATCACTGTCTTAGTCAAAAGGCCGAGAAGCGATCAGAATTTTGAGTTAAGTAACTCTACGAAATAGCCAAATAGGGCCTATATAGTTATGAAGAAAGCATAATCCCATTCAAGACAGTCTGTATTGTTAAAAATTCGGGACTTTCCTGGAGTTGCACTGCCTCCGGGCATTGCCTCCAGGATCGTTCCCACCATCTTCATATCTACTAATGTCCCATATGTGTCTTTTTCAGACCGGAGGACGTTAAACGGATTTTCATCATTCAAGACAGTGTATGAATAGGGAAACAATAGGCACCAAGATTACATACATCTGTATTTATTAAAATATTCGGGACTTCCCTGGTATTGTAGTACCTCCAGGATCGTCTCATTATCTATTCATTTAAAATGTACCACGTGTACCTGTTCCCATTTGGAGGAAGTTAAACGGATTTTCCTCCATAATAGAAAACTAAATGAAATATTCAAAAAAGAAAAGAAAACATTAAATGACCATTAGATTCGTACTCCTACTTAGCATGGAAAGAATTGTGGGGTGTTCGTGTGTCACTCATTATATCTGTCCCTAGATTATTTTCATTCGTCCGTTCGTTTGCAACTTGAAAAAAAAACCCGTTGGTTCCTATTATTTTCAGAACAGACAAAACTGAAGAACCGATCACAGCGAACATTAGCAGATTGGTTCCTGCATGGTATGGAGGGATGATGCACATTATCTTAGTTCAGCCAAATAGTTATGTTGTGATGGTTCAACATTTTGTCTATGTTTGTTTGCAGTGTTTTTGTTACCATTGTCCATCCACGTGCATGCTTTCGTTGTTGTTGGGTTGTGCAATGTGCAAAACCAAAACGATTTCCTTTGTATTATTATGCATTGGCTGATTAAAGAATCTTGATCTTGATATAAAACTCTGTGTGTTATTGTGTTCGTGTATCGTGGTTCTTGTGCTGAATCAAACAAAAAAGAACTGACAAGGGGTGGATCAAGTGCCTAGGCTACTTGCAAACCTTTCGCGATTTGGGGTCGTTGACTCTGTGTGTGTGTGTGTGTGTGTGTGTGTGTGTGTGTGTGTGTGTGTGTGTGTGTGTGTGTGTGTGTATGTGTGTGTGTATGTGTGTGTGTGTGTGTGTGTGTGTATGTGTGTGTGTGTGTGTGTGTGTGTGCGCGCGCGTGCCTGTGTGTGTGCGTGCGCACGCGCGCGTTTATTGCGCCATATTTTACTGAAAACAGTTCAGTAGGCCTAGGCCTACTAGGTCCTAGTTTGCACTCCGGGGTGATATGCGTTGGAGCTTGTCGTATTGATATGATTATACCGCAGGTACCTCCGGGTTATTTCTTCTCACCACAATCTTCTAAACTCTCTCTCTCTCTCTCTCTCTCTCTCTCTCTCTCTCTCTCTCTCTCTCTCTCTCTCTCTCTCTCTCTCTCTCTCTCTCTCTCTCTCTCTCTCTCTCTCTCTCTCTCTCTCTCGCTCTCTCTCTCTCTCTCGCTCTCTCTCTCTCTCTCTTAATCCTAGTAAGTGCGCATGTCTGTAGCTTATGCTCCTATTATCTGATATTGTAAAATTGTCAATTGATTACTTGTCTAACTATGATTTATGTGTGTGAAAGGAAATGTGAGAATGTTGATTTATATTTCATGTTGTCCCTGTTCTTTTGATTTGTTGCATTTGATTGTTACATTGTTTACTTTTGAACCATTTGAGTTTGTTTTGTAATTCATTTATTTATTTATTTACTTCAAATATCATTATTTTAGAGGACCTGATGAAAAGAAGCAGTTATTTATGCTTACTCAGTTTATCCTCATTAAACATTTCGAGTTCGAGTTCGAAGACGAGTTCTCTCTCTCTTTCTCACCTGACTTTACTACTGCTTGTAAGGAAACCCCACACCAACCAGTGTCACCCCCCCCCCCCCCCTCCACCCTACCCACCACCCACCCCACCCTGGCCCCTCTCATTCCGTGTCAGCGAGACGGGGGCGGGGGGGGGGGGGGGGGGGGGTCAATGGTGACCCGGGTAATATGTGGGTGTGTATTGTGTATCGACGAGAGTGTGGTGGCACAGTGAGTGAATGAGTGTGTGCGTGTGCGTTGTCGGAAAACAACATGGTGTATGACATCGTCACTCTTACAAGACGTTCAATGCTGCGCATTGTCATCGCCAAATATGGAAAGTGACGCCAATCGCGTGACAAAGGTCGGTTTTCAGCGACACTTTTAAAATGTGTATCTTTTAACCATTCAATCTGAAATTAAACTGACTCTAGCCCTAACCCTAACCCTAGCTCTAACCCTAACCCTAACCCTAACCTTAAACCGTCAAATACACAAAATAATAAAACTACTATAAAGTGAGTCTTCCATGTTTGGAGATGACCAAGTGCAATCTTGAACGCCTAGTGTAACTCTTCTACCTTCGTGCTGTGACCTAATTGTTCAGTTCGACATGTGAAAGGTTCGTGTTCCCCAATTGTTAATGGTGACAAGGACAGTTTGTACTCGTTGTGGTTTTTGAAGTTTTACGGAACAGTGCTTTACGACAACAAGGACTGCTGTGCTTAGTGGATTAGGCCTCCGGGTAAAGGACACTGGAGTAGGCCTATCGGTCGAAAGTGGTGTCTTTGAGGAAAACACACAGGCATGTAATTGTAAGTTAAGAATGTAAGACATGTGCTTCTACAGTTCTAGGTACTGTGCTGGCACCACGGGTGTGACAGGGTGGACATGTTCGAAGGTTAGAACTCTCTCACTCTCTTAGTCTGTCTCTCTCTCTCTCTCTCTGTCTCTGTCTGTCTGTCTGTCTCTCTCTCTGTCTCTCTCTCTCTCTCTCTCTCTCTCTCTCTCTCTCTCTCTCTCTCTCTCTCTCTCTCTCTCTCTCTCTCTCTCTCTCTCTCTCTCTCTCTCTCAATTCTGTTTCTGCATGATAACAAGCTTTGTTAACACTCCAGTGATATGGGCCTATGGCCTAATCATTAAACATTCCAGTGTCCAGTGTCCAGTGTCTCTCTCTCTCTCTCTCTCTCCCTCCCTCTCTCTCTCTCCCTCCCTCCCTAGCTCTCTCTCTCTCTCTCTCTCTCTCTCTCTCTCTCTCTCTCTCTCTCTCTCTCTCTCTCTCTCTCTCTCTCTCTCTCTCTCTCTCTGGTTAATATTTGGCAGAGGCTCGGGGTACGGGCCCGTATCTCACATTCTCAAGGCTACGGGTGCGGCGCTCAATTATGGGACACATAAATTGTGCGCAAATGTCTTCAAAAACTGCTAACATTAACTCTAACATGTTCCTAACCCTATCGATCCCTACCCCTAGCTAGTCCTTACCAAGATGCGTTAAATATATACAAAATAAGAAAATGCATTAATTTTGTTGACGAAAAATTCGACTAGGAAGAGTTACTATCCCTGAACATGGTCTGAGTGTTGCAGCAATGCCGTACCCGTAGCCACTGTGTTAGTATTTACAGATAGACTTGCATAGTTTTAAATCAATAAAATTTATGGAATTCTACTAACCCTACTGCGACTAATATATTGTGACTACCTCCACTGCCAAGCTTCAATGCTCCACCCCACACATAATGCATAGTACAGGCATAGACTGACTGCCTTACAAGGAAAACATTGCTCTCAAAGAAGACATGCTAATAGAGCCCACCTTCTTTTCTTAATGCAGGGTTCCTGAAAACGTAGAGATTGTGCGTATTTACGGATATTACGCACTAAATCGCTCAGATCACCCCTTAGAATTTCAAACCATGCGTGAAATTTAGTCTTTATGATCTCAAATAGGGGGCGAGATGGCGCATTAATATAATGATTCGCATATTAACACTGTCGATATTTTTCAGTAGTCACTGGAGTGAAAAGAGAAGAATGTGTGCTTGCGCACACACACGTGTGTGTGTGTATGTGTGTGCGTGTGTGTGTGTGTGTGTGTGTGTGTGTGTGTGTGTGTGTGTGTGCGCGCGCGTGTGCGTGCGTGAGAGAGAGAGAGAGAGAGAGAGAGAGAGAGAGAGAGAGAGAGAGAGAGAGAGAGAGAGAGAGAGAGAGAGAGAGAGAGAGGGTTTTGGGGCTTGACCCTTTAGAATTTAAAACTGGAGGTGAAAATACCCCTTACAACTGTAGTCAGGGGGTGAGCGTACCCCTTAAGAGACGCACAAAATCAGGACACCTGCACTGGTATGGGGTGTTCGTTTCTGTCTCATGATTTTATGTTTCTCTTTATTCTAATATTGATATGTTTTTCTTACCAACAACCGTTAACACAAATCCGGTTCTAAAAATGATTTTAAAATCTTAAATAAATCCTTTTTTCCCCTCTTTTTTTTCTGCCTTTCTTTCCCATTCGTTTTATTATATTGCATATCAATGTTCACTCTGAGATAATAATAATTATTGTCAATGCTGGATAGGAGAATAAGCCTGCAGTGTTCAAAATTGATTCGGGTATGGTAGGAGAATAAGTCTGCAGTGTTCAAAATTGATTCGGGTATGGTAGGAGAATAAGCCTGCAGTGTTCAAAATTGATTCGGGTATGGTAGGAGAATAAGCCTGCAGTGTTCAAAATTGATTCGGGTATGGTAGGAGAATACGCCTGCAGTGTTCAAAATTGATTCGGGTATGGTAGGAGAATAAGCCTGCAGTGTTCACAATTGATTCGGGTATGGTAGGAGAATAAGCCTGCAGTGTTCACAATTGATTCGGGTATGGTAGGAGAATACGCCTGCAGTGTTCAAAATTGATTCGGGTATGGTAGGAGAATACGCCTGCAGTGTTCACAATTGATTCGGGTATGGTAGGAGAATACGCCTGCAGTGTTCAAAATTGATTCGGGTATGGTAGGAGAATAAGCCTGCAGTGTTCACAATTGATTCGGGTATGGTTGGACCTCAGTCAAGACGAAGTTATGGTTAGAATTATGCATGGCTTTCCTTCCACGAGAATCTGTATCACTGATACCATTTTGCTTTAACAATTCCAACTAAGTGTTTCGCCTGTGTAATATTGTGTTTAAAAAAATGTGCCGTACAGTGGCGTTGCTCAGAGTCCCACGCCGCTCGTTCCGAATTCCAACTCGCAGCAACGCGTTGGCTTGTTCAGGTCGCAGAATCCGAGACCAGCAGTTCAAGGGGAGCGAATCAATGTTAGGCCGTCAGGAGGCAACCAACCGAGGAGACACTGCACTGCTGCTGAATCACTTCGGTGGAGTTCAGTGGAGCCTGTTCAGGACACCACCTACTACACCCCCTACTGACGACACTATTCTGTTAGTCGCGGAACCAGCGTGAGTGAGATCCTCACCCGAGGGCGCCACCACGACCGTCCACCGACAGCTCCCCAGAACACACTGATCCCATGACGCACCTAGGCATAGACTGGATTGGAAACAGAAACTGAGGTCACCATGAAAGCAGGGCATGCAAAGCCACAGAATTTGAGACATGTTTATTTTTAATGACTGATGGAAATGAGGCGGATGACTATGATGATGATGATGATGATGATGATGATGATGCTATAGAGTTCCGTATCGGTCTGAGACTGCATGGCAGGGCTGTATTCTACGCTTCCTTTCATAATAATATCCCGGCATTAACCAGGCCCGAGAACTACAGACACCTGCAGTGTTGGTCTTGAAATTAGAGCAACACTCTCAGAATCGCATCCGTTGAGCGGATGAAGCTCGACTGTGTGGCTTCAGTCTTCCCATTGAGCCCACAGCCACTCACTCTGGGTAGGAGTCGGTCCAGGACCGAAAACACCCTCGCCTTTGATGGAATTCGAACCCGAGACCACCCAGCCAGTAGTCCGCGACGCTAACCACTACGCCACGGCGGCTGGTAATATTGTGTAATATATGATGTATGGTTTAGTCAGAGCTGGGTTAAGTAAGCTTACTTGTTAGTTTTGCTTGAGATTCTTACCCGTGTTGACTCATGACAAAGCAAACGTTTACTTTTCTATAGAAATAAGGCAACGTGTCTTTTAGTCATTGACAACCTTTGGGCTCTGTAGGCCTAAGCTTTTGAATTAAAAAACATATGACAGGTAGCATGTGATAACTGAAAGCCTGCGTGTGTTTGTGATAGGGAGAGAGTGTAGAAAGAGACTCTCTGTGTGTGTGTGTGTGTGTGTGTGTGTGTGTGTGTGTGTGTGTGTGTGTGTGTGTGTGTGTGTGTGTGTGTGTGTGTTCTTGTAATATTGCAATCATAGACACATGTAGGCCTACATATGTTTGTGTGCATTTTTGCTATCGCATAACCTTACGAGGTGCACTCCATATCTTTTGCAATGTGAAGATTCTGTCAACATCGGAACAACATGAATAGTGTCATGAGATAGACCATTATCATAATACTTACGTCATTATTTTCCACCAGTCCATCCATAACCGTTGAGCAAACCAAAATGTCCGCCAAGTTGAACGTTGGTCCCAAGCTGTGAAAATCTCTTCAATGCTGAGATTTTTTACCAATAAACTTCTACGCTTATTCTCAAGGAAAGACATTCAAACAAGAGTATCAGACGTCGACAAATTGTTTTTTAGACTTTGCCCGCTCAGAAACAAAAGTTCACAAATGGCTCAAGGAATTTTAGTTTGACAGAAGAACGTTTAAAGAAAGTGACCGTTACAGTTGTCAAATGACTGGTGTGACTGTTAAAACCATAACCAGTGTAAACACTTTTGTCCGAAATGATATCTGGATAACGGCTGATGAGATGAAAAACATATTGAACTTTTCATCAGGAAGCCTGGATAAAATCTAATATGGACATCTGGGTATGTAGAAGCGTTATAACCGTTATTTTCCCCTCTAGTTTACGGAAGATCAGAAAAGGGGTAGGTTGAATGGTGCATCTAAATCATACAACAAATTAGATGGCGATAAGTTAGCCAGCATCTGGGACTTCGTTAAAGATGATGCAACCTGTCACTATAATCCAAAATCCAAGCAATAATTATCCGTTTGGATGTTCTAGGTGAGATTCCATCCTTCGCTCCTCCTCTGACACTCACGTTCTGCAGATCCCTCGTTTCCGTGCCATAACTCTTGGCGAACGTTCTTTTTCTTTCCAAGCTCCCTCCTCCTGGAACGGCCTCCCTTCTGCACTCCGAACCTCAAACAGCCTCTCTTCTTTCAAGTCATCCCTCAAAACAACTCTCTTCAAAACATAATATTTCTACTCCACCTGCAAAAGTTATCCTTTGAGTCATGTGTGTGCGTGCGCGTGTGTGTGTGTGTGTGTTTTGTTGGTGTGCGTGTGCGTGTGTGTGTGTTGGTGTGTGTGTGTGTTGGTGTGTGTGTGTGTGTGTGTGTGTGTGTGTGTGTGTGTGTGTGTGTGTGTGTGTGTGTGTGTGTGTGTGTGTGTGTGTGTGTGTGTGTGTGTGTGTGTGTGTGTGTGTGTGTGTGTGTGTGTGTTTGACCTCAAGTTCTTGTGTGTGTTTTGTGTGTTGTCTTGCTTTTCATTTTGTTAGTATTGTTTTTATCATGATTGTAAGCGCTTAGGGCTTTTGTTAAGATTAAGCGCCCTAAATATTCATTATTATTATTATTATTATTAAAATATCGCAGAAACAGAATAGTAGCAAAATTATCAAACAAATAAATGCCGTGATTTTTTTCTTCTGAAAAGCTGGTTATATAGCTTCAGTTCATCTCCTGGAGAGAAGAGCTCTTACTGTAGATTGCAACATAAATATCTGTTTAACCAAAGGCACTTTGATTTTGCCGTCCAAGCACTGGTACCTGGTCTCCCCCTATTGTAGTGTGACATCGCTATTGACCACACTGCTGCAGCTACTGTTGACATGTTGCAAGAAAACAGACTTTTCCAGAGTTCAGTCGGTTTCCCACCCATTTAATTATTTGACTTAGTCCCTTGTTATTGTTTCCTCCTGTCATACGTGAAGCACTGGTAAAGGGGCTAGCAATTATAGAAAGTTGAAGATGCTTGAGCTTTCGTCGAGGGCACTATTTTGGACATACTTCAGTCGAGCTGGTCTGGTGCCGTAACCGTTTTGTTTGAAAGGATATCCACGTGCACGTGTTCTAGTGAGGGACTCTTCTAAACGTTTGACTATCCAGAAGGAGGAGGCACACTGCCAGTTCTCCACATTGCAAAATATATGGAGTGCCCCTCGTATCTCCTTGGTCTGGTTCAAGAGTAATTCTGAAAGAAATCTTCAAGAAATCGTTTGAGCGTGGATTTGTGTTAACGTTTATGCAAATGAGACCGAGAGTGCGTGTCATGACGGCAACCATCTGAATGGGTGCTAATCCCTTTCAAGTCGAGTCCTTTTTAAATGGTTCATTTGTATGTGTTTCTATGCATGTTTATTATAGCAAATTCATTTCTATTGATTCTTTTGAACACCGATATCCTTCCAAAATGTACGCTCAGAAAGGGAAAGAGACAGACAGATAGGTGGACAGACAGACAGATAACTCAGAAACATTTAACTGGGAAACCTTATTGAACTTTGACCTTAGAGACAGAGAGATAGACAGAGACAAAAAGAAAGAGAGAGTGCGACAGAGAGAGAGAGAGAGAGAGAGAGAGAGAGAGAGAGAGAGAGAGAGAGAGAGAGAGAGAGAGAGAGAGAGAGAGAGAGAGAGAGAGAGAGAGAGAGAGAGAGAGAGAGAGAGAGAGAGAGAGAGAGAGAGAGAGAGAGAGAGAGAGAGAGAGAGAGAGAGAGAGAGAGAGAGAGAGAGAGACAGAGAGAGAGAGAGAGAGAGAGAGAGAGAGAGAGAGAGAGAGAGAGAGAGAGAGAGAGAGAGAGAGAGAGAGAGAGAGAGAGAGAGAGAGAGAGAGAGAGAGAGAGAGAGAGAGAGAGAGAGAGAGAGAGAGAGAGAGAGAGAGAGAGAGAGAGAGAGAGAGAGAGAGAGAGAGAGAGAGAGAGAGAGAGAGAGAGAGAGAGAGAGAGAGAGAGAGAGAGAGAGAGAGAGAGAGAGAGAGAGAGAGAGAGAGAGAGAGAGAGAGAGAGAGAGAGAGAGAGAGAGAGAGAGAGAGAGAGAGAGAGAGAGAGAGAGAGAGAGAGAGAGAGAGAGAGAGAGAGAGAGAGAGAGAGAGAGAGAGAGAGAGAGAGAGAGAGAGAGAGAGAGAGAGAGACAGAGAGAGAGAGAGAGAGAGAGAGAGAGAGAGAGAGAGAGAGAGAGAGAGAATGCGACAGAAACACACAGAGAGAGACAGACAGACAGACAGAAACAGAGGGAGACAGAGACAGACAGAAAAAAAGAGACTCGAGGACAGACAAAGACAGACAGAAAGACGGATAGACAAACAAACAGACATGGTGAAAGACAGACAGAGAGAAAGAAACAAAGTCAATTAGACATACAAGTTTCTACGATTTTCATGGGAAAAGGCTCGTTGTTCGTGACATCATTTATGACGTGGGTTAATGACGCGATGATAACGTCCACAAGACAACTAACTGACTAGATTATTCAGCCTACTACCTCGCCTTGCTCAACAGCTCCATTATGTGATACTTTCTTTACCCAACGACCTTTGAGCAAACGCAGCTCTTTAGAGCATACGAATGGTAAATAAACTGAGCTCAAGATCATGCTAATTATAAAGCATAACACTGAGACCGTTTTCATCCAGTCAGTGAAACGATCATGTGAATTAGATGTTATTGTTCGTAGAATGTTATATGTAGGCGTCTTATATCACTTTGTATGCAATGCATATTCGTCTATCTATGTTCAGGAAAGTGGCATGCTCATGGGTCCTTACGCTAGAATTAAAATACTGTAATTTAGTCAACGAATCTGATTCATGTTCGTATGAAAATGAGTTATTCAAAGAAAATGATTGTTTTCTGCTCTAAAACTTTACAATTATAATTATATAAACCATTATGTGTGTAACGATTTTCTTTGTGTTACATTGTGTGTATGATGGTGTGTTGTTCTTGCTTGGTTGCTGGAGTCATTGTTGTTTTCCAATATCCACCGTACCACTGCAACCACTAATGTGCGTTAACATAAAACGGGTCATACTCCTTTTCCTTCAGACTGCAGAAGCGTGACTTGGCATCTCCAGCGAAGGAACCGGAGACAACCAACGTTATGTGTCAGCGACAAGCGTTGACATCAGCCACAGCCTCAACAACCACGACTACGAGGTGCACGCAAGGGCTTACTGGAAGCAACCTTCAGCCAAGGCATACGTAAATTATACTGATGTACAATTGATATAGCATGATATATCATGATCACGTAATGAATGCGAATCTATCATCTCATCATCCACACGAGATTCTCATATAAAATGTCTGAGATCAGCTGGTGGTCCCGCTAATCCATGGCAACATGAGAGTGTCGGCCATCAAACGGAACTTCGTCTTGTTGATGTTTTTGGCTTCGTTCAGCTTAAACGTCTACATTCTCCTCACCCTGCCTTCCCACCGCGCCATCGACCATGCCGTTCACCCCGAAGACCATCCCCCGATGCCCGGGCCCCGGGACTTTGACGAGGCCTCTCATCTGCAGGTCCCCAGGAGACGGTTCAACAAGAGCAACTACACATCGGGCAGCCTGGGAGCCGATGCTGGACTTGTGGGTGGAAGGAAGGGTGATGTGGGGGAAGCTGCGATGGTGAATCCCCATGTGAACGATTTCCAAAATGACGATGGAACGTTTGAATTGAAGAACAGGCTGGAGAGAGTCGGAGATGGGCTGGAAAAGACCCGCCTACAGCACGAAGACGAAAGTTTTAAATTCCAGAAGGAGCAAAATTTGAAGAAGCGAGTTGAAGAAGCCGACGATCTGATCCGCAGAGTCCAAGACGAACAGGTTAACATAAGGAACCAGGGAATACCAGAATTAAGGGATGGTTCGTCTTTGTCACAAACATTTAGACCGTCAGCGCGACAAGAGCCAGAGAAGTCTCCGGATGATCTTAAGAATCAGAAGACTCGGGGACCTTCTGTGGCAGCAGTGAAGAGGAATTTCACGGACCCGGAGGTGGACGCCTTCCTTAGGATGTTGGAGGCCCGGGGTGTGCTGGACGTGCTGCCGGGGCAGAGTCTGCAGGAGGAGAACTACTGGGGCTTCCTCAAGAGGCAGAGACTGAAGAGGAAGGATGGAGTCTCGCTGCCTGCCTTCAGGAACAGTAGAACGTGAGTTAGTTGGAGTGCAGATGCGCTCGCGAGCGCGTGTGTGTGTGCGTACGTGCGTGCGTGCGTGCGTTCGTGCGTGCGCGCGCGTGCGCATGTGTGTGTGTGTGTGTGCGTTTCCGTGCTTTTGCTTTTTAATGCTATTGAATTTTGTACTTAACGATTTTGAATTACATATTAAAAAAACTCACAAATCACTCCAGCCATACACACAAACTAAGCATACATACACAAAAGGAGAAATGAAAGATTACGGGTTTTTACTTCAGGTTTAGACAGAGGGGAGAGGTAGATCAGACCTTTTTATATATAGATTTTATATAGAAAAACTCTACACCAATTGGTTTCCCCACAACAAACCACTACAAAAGCAAAACCAGAGGCCAAATTGTGGTCTTAGGGAGCGAAGCGAGTTTAGAAGTAACCAAGGTATGGTGACCAGACATATTTACTTCCATTGAAGCAAATACATCAAATTGACAGCTATCTATTAATTCCGCACATATATGGCTGGAACGACTTGAGTGTTAATCATAAAATACTCTATGTAATCCTGAATGTCTTGTGTAAGATCGGTGAGTTTTAAACGTTCTGCTTTCATCAAACATATTCGTTTCATGACTGAAATATAGTAGGCCTCAATCGATCATTTGTGATCCACGCCGTGAGAGAACACTCAATACCAAAGGCATTGTATACGATCTCAGGCATCAAAGAGAATCACTGTGTCAAACGAACAGATGTGGGGCCGATCCCAACAGCTTTCCTGTCAGCTTCCGTCTGTGTCATGGTCATGGAACGACGCCCAGAAGCTGTCTGATGACGAATGATGATCGTACATTCAGATAGCGCTTAACCCCAAATGATCCCAAAGCGTTTTACAACCAAAGGCTCATCAACAAGCGAACAACCACAACAGTATTCAAGTATGAAGCAAACCAGCAACAGTACATGCACAAAGCAGCACACACACACACACACATACGCACGCGCACGCACACGCGCACACGCACACACACACGCACGCACACGCACACGCACACACACACACACACACACACACACACACACACACACACACACACACACACACACACACACACACACACACACACACACACACACACACACACACACACACACACACACACACACACACACACACACACACACACACACACACGCGCGCGCGCGCGTACACACACACCACGAACAGAACACATACTTTCTATTCAATCTCCCCTCACGTGCACATAGAACTAGACAACTGAACAAAAGGACGCAGTAAATGTTAACGTGTGACTGGGAAAAGATGGGTTTTAAGAGAGGTTTTGAATGAGGAGACTAAGTTGGAGTGTCGGAAAGGAAAAGGCAGAGAATTCCAAAGGGATGGTGCCTGGTAGGAAAAACAACTTTGGCCAGCAGATTTGAGACGGATGGAGGGAAAAGCAAGCAGACGAGTATCAGAAGACGTGTGTAGCTGGCGAGTTGGGGCATAGAGGTGGAGAAGGTCAGAGAGATATGAGGGAGCCACTTGAAAACAAGGAGAGTTTCGTAGTCAACACGAGATTGAACTGGGAGCCAATGGATGGAGCGAAGAACCGGAGTGATATGATCTGAGCGAGAACTGAGTCGATCAGCATTTTTCTGGACCCGTGTTAGCTTAGAGATGAGAGTTGATGGACAGGCCGAAAGGAGTCAGTTACAGTAGTCCAGGCGAGACAGAACAAAGGCACAGATTAAAGTCTTCAGGGCATCTTGAGAGAGAAAACGGCGGATTGAACTGATTCTTCGAAGTTCTAGATAACCAGATTTGCACACGTTGGAAACGTGCTGTTTGAAAGAAAGGGTTTGGTCCAAAGTAACACCTAGATTGCGGACAGATTGCAATGGCGCATGCGTAAACAGCCTCATATGTCGGGCGAATGTCTGGGAGTTTAAATTGGCCTACTATTTTAATAATGTTCTTTGAAGTTATGATTTTATTGTTGAACATAGGTTTCGTAGTTACTTTATTCACTTGTTAGCGAGAAGCTAGCGAAGTCAGTCTATTTTCATTTGTTGCAGAAAAACGAATTGGGATCGATTCCATAAAGGGATTCGCCAGCACTATTTGTACGACCCAGACAGTCCCATGGTTCGGGGACTTCTGAATGATCTAACGCAGCGAAAAGTCGTTGATGTTGGTAAGTACATCCATTACAGGCTAAGGTGTACATTAGACACCTCCAAACCAAATGTTTGCATTGAACATTTTCACTTACTAGCAGCATTCTGCCATTGTGGGGAAACGGATAGGGTTAGGATCAAGCTAGGGTTCTTTTCATGAAACTGAAAGGACCAGACTTTAAGGTCGAGAGTCGTAAGCATGAGATGGCTGTATAAATTACAACTTTGCCCAATTAACTATATGTAGACCTGCATGCAACATGTCTGTGATTGTGCCTAGGACTGTGCATGTAAATCTGCAAAGCACTTCACATTGTGTGTGTGTGCATCTGTGTGTGTGTGTGTGTGTGTGTGTGCGTGTGTGTGTGTGTGTGTGTGTGTGTGTGTGTATGTGTGTGTGTGTTTGTGTGTGTGTGTGCGTGCGTGTTCGTGTGTGTGTGTGCGTGCCTCTGTGTGTGTGTGTGTGTGTGTGTGTGTGTGTGTGTGCGTGTGTGTGTGTGTGTGCGCCTCTGTGTGCCTCTGTGTGTGTGTGCGCGTGCCTCTGTGTGCCTCTCTCTGTGTATTTGTTTGTGTGTGTGTGTGTGTGTGTTTGTGTGTGTGTATGACACACAGAGAGACAGAGAGAGAGAGAGATGAAATGAAATAAGAGAGAGAGAGAGAGAGAGAGAGAGAGAGAGAGAGAGAGAGAGAGAGAGAGAGAGAGAGAGAGAGAAGGGGGTATATATTATTTTTAAAAACAGAACCGCACACATACTGCTAGTCCCCCATACTGTTGTTTGTGCGTGTGTGCAACGCATACTTATGTAGTTACATTCTGGATCGGCTTGTATGTGTGAGTGTACATGTGTGTCTGTGTGTGTGTGTGCGTGCGTGCGCGCATGCGTTCATGTGAATTTGACAGACACAAGCAGAGATAGAGCATTTTGTGGGAATAGCAGTAATGTGAGATTCGTTGTATCATGGATGTAAAATTACAGTGTGGGACTAGCTGTGTGTGGTAACAAAGGTATGCTTCCAGCCACACACTACCCTTGAATGTCGTTTCTGCAGAACAAAAAGATGGCGGCACCCAAATCAAACTGATCATGACGTTTGACAACAACGGTCAGGCTCTCTTCAAGCCCATGAGGTCAGTCATACATGTAGGCCTACTACATATAATTAGGACGTGATAGATCTGGTTTTCGAGTGATATTTTCAAAACTAAATAGGACTTCATATTTTGGCTTTCTGTGTAAAAGGAATATTGGTCTATCTGGAACCTAAACCAAAGTCTTACATATGTTTTGCCATACTGGTATGCTAAACATGTAGAAAATGTGTATGTTGTTTTAAAATGTTTGCATTCACAGATCCGATTCTATCTTGCTCTATCCAATAAACTGAGGTTCAGGTTTCCGGTCGTAATCTATTTAACCCCTTGATTAACAACTGTGGAAAATGTCAGGTCAATATCTTAAATAGTTTTGAAATTATCAAACCCAAATGAGCATGCACACCATTTTGTACATGTACTTATTTTGCATTTATTTTTATCAGTTTTTTTGTATAATTTTAAAAAGGTAACACTCAGCTTTTATGGACTTTTCAACATTGTGACCAAATTTGGTGTATATAACTCGTCGTCGAATATCTTAGTAACAAATTAAAAGTATATCATGCTTCCACTATAGTTGTGCTGCATTGTTTCTGTTGCATTGTTTCTGTTGCATTGTTTCTGTTGCATTGTTTCTGTTGCATTGTTTCTGCTGCATTGTTTCTGTTGCATTGTTTCTGTTGCATTGTTTCTGCTGCATTGTTTCTGTTGCATTGTTTCTGCTGCATTGTTTCTGTTGCATTGTTTCTGCTGCATTGTTTCTGCTGCATTGTTCTGTTGCATTGTTTCTGTTGCATTGTTTCTGTTGCATTGTTTCTGCTGCATTGTTTCTGCTGCATTGTTTCTGTTGCATTGTTTCTGTTGCATTGTTTCTGTTGCATTGCACCTGAATGAAGACTTTGTTATTAATACACTTGTAAGCTTTTGTCTATGACCATGAACTGTAGCGCCCTTTGTTCAATAAAGCCAGCAACGATTCCCAGAAAGAAACATGGCAACACGAAGGAAATTGGCAAACAGTTTCAAAATACTCCTCTTTTTTTGCTTTGGGAGGAAGCACCGTGTTCTTTTATTTCAGCGATTTAAATTGTGAGGAATTAAGTAATGGATAATGGACATGACAACCAACTCCATCATCAGCGCTTCTGGAACATACACATTCCTGTGCGTTGGAGAAGTGGGATACTGACATGGTAAAAACAAAGACTACAACAATAACTTCTTGTCGAAACAGAGAGAGAGAGAGAGAGAGAGAGACAGAGAGAGAGAGAGAGAGAGAGAGAGAGAGAGAGAGAGAGAGAGAGGGGGGGGGGGGGGGGGTATTGTGTCAACAGACTCCAGATGCAGAAGCTAGCTGGGTTTGAGGGTGTTGGTTGTTTCTTGTTGAACTGTTCCTCATGCCCCGTGTCATTATTGCTGGACACTTGCCCAGTTTGGCGTTGAGAGAAGACATAGAGAAAGGGGGAGTTTAAAGGAGGGAATGGGGATGAGAACAAGACTTAGAGGTCAGGGTCAGGAAACATGAGAGGTTGTTTACCAGTTTCTTGTTTACAAACTCTGGGATTCCACGATCTTTGATCAAGGTCTTTTAAAGTCTAAAGGAAGTGAAATATAGTCTTCCACGTGTGGATTTGTATTGCATAAAACATCCTCTGTGTCTGTACGGTAATGCTCTGTTTTGTAATGAGAAAACAATAATTGTGTGCAAGGGGGGAAAGTATGTAGATTTAAAAAATAAATTATAATTTTCCAAGCCCCGGAATAATGTATTTCAAACGTTGGGTGGGGGTGGTCTTCCTTTTGGTAGTTCTGTGCTAGCAACTTCTAATCTTTCACTCTATTTGAGTCTGCCTTGTCTTTGTGTTACAATCAATTACTTATTTTATTGCCTATTTTCCCCACTCTCCTGCCTTTTTTCTTTCTTCCGAATTATGATCTCCTTTGAGCTCCTCCCAAATCGGAATGCAGCGAGGGGACCAGTGAAAACTGACAACCGAATAGGGGAAGACGGGGTAAAAAGCGCATGGGCGGGTAAGAAGCCCACCCCAATTA
>CM065682.1:67862255-67867255 GCA_017654935.2 Phymorhynchus buccinoides | reverse complement strand
CTGCTCTCTGTCATCTACTATCTTTCTCACTTATCCTCCTGCCTTAGTACCCCTGTTACGGTGGTTTGTAGAGGGTTGGACCTCGGGTCATTCTGACTCCTGGGGGCCGTTTCACGAGATCAAAGAGCGAACGCTCGTAGCTGTTAGCGAAATTCGTTTGCCGATAGTTTGGCTAACGTTTTGTTCCTCCCGCACACACCGAGCACGCCGCGAACTATCCGGAACTATCACGTGACTTGGACGGGGTTAATACATTTCTGGCTGTTGATTGGCCCATTAAGGTTAAGTTAAAATATATTAAAAAAATGTTTTACCAATCAGTCAAGAACTTGTAATACGTTTCTCCGCAAACGTGTTCTAAAGTCGTTTATTAGACCCTTTTGTTTTGGCGTAACAGTTATTCGCGCGAATAGCGACCTCTAGTTGTTGTCCTTGTTGTCGTTCCCTGGCTTAAAGACTCCAGGGATCATCCCAACAGCCGAAGCAATTGAACACCATGATGCAAATGCACCAACTAGGGATGAGAACATTACGTGTGTGACCGTTGTTTGTTTTGTATATTACCCCGCCATGTGGGCAGCCACACTCCGACTTCGGTGGAAGCGACCTCTAATGAAACTCGCCCTGAATTCCTTGGTTCCACACTGAGAAGAACAGTCCACTAGAATTACGTCCTCCGGCCTGGAACAGGCACATTATGTTAATTTTATGGGACATTAATAGATACAAAGATGGTGGGACGATCCTGGAGGTACTGATATACCTGCAGGAAAGTTCCGAGTTTGTAGTCGATAAAGATAATATAACCTTTTGGTTCCCCAGGTGAGCCCGGTGCTGGTGGAGGGTCATCTGCAGGCCCTGGACAGGAGGCTGGTGAAGGTGCTGCAGGCGGTGACCCACTGCGTGCAGCAACAGGGCAGACCTCTGCAGCAGGTCATCGTCGACGACGGCGTCTATTGATAGAAGCTTCAGTGTCCTCCCAAGTCGGAGTGCGGCTGCCCGTGTGGCGGGGTCATCAAACAAGGTCACACGCGTGATGTTGTTCTCATCCCTAGCTGGGTGCATGTTTTGTACCATAGTGTTGGGGTGATCCCTGGAGTCTTTAAGCCAGGGTGCGACAACAACAACAACAAAACAAGCATTATTGTCTGCCAGGGCCTCTAATCGTGAGTGCGTCTTAGATAGATAGTCAACACGGGTCGCAGTATGCAAATTAAGGGCCGGTTATTTTGCATACGATTCGATTCACTACGATCCGATTTTGACATTTAACAGGCATGATTGACGTGAAATTCTACTGTGTGATTAAATCTGATGAAATCCTACTAGTTGTTTTTACTCTATGTTGTAGTCTCCCGTACACGAATCTGATAAAATCAATTATTTCCCAAGTATGTTTTCTTTCATTTCCTTTTTCTTTTCCTTTTAGTTTTGATTGGCTCTGAGAAGGAACTACGCTTAACATAACTTATTGTTGTAGGGGACATTTGGTTTGATCCGTGTATCGGGCTTAACATAACTTATTGTTGTAGGGGACATTTGACTTGATCCGTGTATCGGGCTTAACATAACTTATTGTTGTAGGGGACATTTGGTTTGATTCGTGTATCGGGCTTAACATAACTTATTGTTGTAGGGGACATTTGACTTGATCCGTGTATCGGGCTTAACATAACTTATTGTTGTAGGGGACATTTGGTTTGATCCGTGTATCGGGCTTAACATAACTTATTGTTGTAGGGGACATTTGGTTTGATTCGTGTATCGGGCTTAACATAACTTATTGTTGTAGGGGACATTTGGTTTGATCCGTGTATCGGGCTTAACATAACTTATTGTTGTAGGGGACATTTGACTTGATCCGTGTATCGGGCTTAACATAACTTATTGTTGTAGGGGACATTTGGTTTGATCCGTGTATCGGGCTTAACATAACTTATTGTTGTAGGGGACATTTGGTTTGATTCGTGTATCGGGCTTAACATAACTTATTGTTGTAGGGGACATTTGGTTTGATTCGTGTATCGGGCTTAACATAACTTATTGTTGTAGGGGACATTTGGTTTGATTCGTGTATCGGGCTTAACATAACTTATTGTTGTAGGGGACATTTGGTTTGATTCGTGTATCGGGCTTAACATAACTTATTGTTGTAGGGGACATTTGGTTTGATTCGTGTATCGGGCTTAACATAACTTATTGTTGTAGGGGACATTTGACTTGATTCGTGTATCGGGCTTAACATAACTTATTGTTGTAGGGGACATTTGGTTTGATCCGTGTATCGGGCTTAACATAACTTATTGTTGTAGGGGACATTTGGTTTGATTCGTGTATCGGGCTTAACATAACTTATTGTTGTAGGGGACATTTGGTTTGATTCGTGTATCGGGCTTAACATAACTTATTGTTGTAGGGGACATTTGGTTTGATTCGTGTATCGGGCTTAACATAACTTATTGTTGTAGGGGACATTTGGTTTGATTCGTGTATCGGGCTCTACGTGAGTAGAGTGAACGGAAATAGTAGAGGTATTTTTACACGGAAGTGTTTCACGTGAATCATGACTCACAATCGTGTTGTATTGGGGTCAAATCGTACGCAGTGTGGCCCTAGCTTTAGACTGAACTCCCCAAACGGTTGGCTGTTTAGCCTAATTTACATATTCATACTACTACCCGTGTTGACTAATACGCACTTATGATCACACGCCCTGGGTGTCGGAACCGCTGGACTTTAGGGTCCACCCAGTGCGTACCACTCAATCCAACTGCGATCCGAGGTCTGTGAGGCATGATTCTCGTGAAATAAATGCTTCCGTCTAAGAAAAATAATGGTATTATTTTCGTTCACTATCCTCATGTAGACCGCAAATACACGAATCACTTTAAAATGTCTGATGCAAACAAATACAGTTAGTTCATCAGATCCGTGCTACGAGGAACTACAAATAATATTATAGTAAGCAAAACTGGTTGTAGGACTTCATTAACTAAATCACATGCTGCAGTTAATATATATCTGTATCGTTAAAAATTCGGGACTTTCCTGGAGTTGCACTGCCTCCGGGCATTGCCTCCAGGATCGTTCCCACCATCTTTATATCTACTAATGTCCCATATGTGTCTGTTTCAGACCGGAGGACGTTAAACGGATTTTCACTGTAGGACTTCATCAGATTCGTTTCAGACGGTAGAATTTCACGAGAATCACGCCTCACGAATGTCACAGTCGGATCGCAGTTGGATTGAATCGTATGCAGTGGGTCGGACCCTTTTGCCCCTATTCATTCCACAACTGTCTCAGATAATTATTGCTATTGTGTGTACAGATTATGACCCTAATGAGCTGTTCTGATTGTTCTACGGGAAGTTACTCTCCTGGGGGTTATTCTACACTTCCCTGGATCGAATAGGAGGCATAATCTATGTTTGAGAGAGAGAGAGAGAGAGAGAGAGAGAGAGAGAGAGAGAGAGAGAGAGAGAGCCCTCACGTTCTGTTGCGCCACCTATGCAGAAGGGGGGTAAATCCACCAAAAGCGCCCATTCGGTGCATCACGTTTTTTCTAATTGCCTTTCAGCCAGTCTCATGTCGGGATCAGATGTCCCAGTTGGCAGCATTTGATCCAGGACAGCACCCTTTCTTTACTTCCCTTATTAAGGGTCGCCATACACGTTAACAAAATGCCATTCTTTCCCCTTGGCAACGCAGTGATAGCCACTCATAAGATCACTTGCGTAATGATACCACCGTGTTGGTGATAATCATGGGGAAAGAGTGAAAATGTTAACTTGTTGTGAGACCCTATTAATTAAAGACCCACCAGATCCATTAGTGAGCATCACGGGTTTTATGTGTTTCCCTCTCTCGCTGGTAAGAAACCTGATTTTGACCAGGTTTGACTCCCATACAAATGCCCCCCCCCCCCCCCCATTGAAAACGAGACAGAGGCTTTAAAGAACAGCCTCAATTTGAAGTTGGGGGCATTTGTATATGGGTCACACCTACTCCGGAAAAACACAAGGTTCTTAATCTTGCTGGGTCAGTGGGTCTTTAAGCGCATGCTGCCTGCCATACCAGGGGTGCCTTATTAATTAAAGTCTTCCTCCCCTTCCCTTCCCTTTCCCTCCCCTCCCGTTCCTTTCCCTCCCCCCTCCCGTTCCTTTCCCTCCCCTCCCCTTCCTTCCCTCCCCTTCCCTTTCCCTCCCCTTCCCTTCCTTTCCCGTCCCTTCCCTCCCTTTCCCTTCCCTTCCCTTCCCTCCCCTTCCCTTCCCTCCCCTTCCCTTCCCTCCCCTTCCCTCCCCTTCCCTTCCCTTCCCTCCCCTTCCCTTCCCTCCCCTTCCCGTCCCTCCCTTCCCTCCCTTCCCTTTCCCTTCCCTTCCCTCCCCTTCCCTTCCCTCCCCTTCCCTTCCCTCCCCTCCCTTCCCTTCCCTTCCCTTCCCTTCCCTTCCCTTCCCTTCCCTTCCCTCCCCTTCCCTTCCCTTCCCTTCCCTTCCCTTCCCTTCCCTTCCCTTTCCTTCCCTTCCCTTCCCTCCCCTTCCCTTCCCTTCCCTTCCCTTCCCTTCCCTTCCCTTCCCTTCCCTTCCCTTCCCTTCCCTCCCCTTCCCTTCCCTTCCCTTCCCCTTCCCTTCCCTTCCCTTCCCTTCCCTTCCCTTCCCTTCCCTTCCCTTCCCTTCCCCTTCCCTTCCCTTCCCTTCCCTTCCCTTCCCTTCCCTTCCCTCCCCTTCCCTTCCCTCCCCTTCCCTTCCCTCCCCTCCCTTCCCTCCCCTTCCCTTCCCTCCCTCCCTTCCCTTCCCTTCCCTTCCCTTCCCTTCCCTTCCCTCCCCTTCCCTTCCCTTCCCTTCCCTTCCCTCCCCTCCCCCCCCTTTCCCTTCCCTTCCCTTCCATTCCCTTCCCTTCCCTTCCCCCCTTCCCTCCCCCCCCCTCCCTTCCCTCCCTCCCCTTCCCTTCCATTCCCTTCCCTTCCCTTCCCTCCCCTTCCCTCCCCTCCCCCCCCCCTT
>CM065682.1:67844755-67857255 GCA_017654935.2 Phymorhynchus buccinoides | reverse complement strand
CAGATTCGGCCACAATCGTGTTGTCTTATCGGCAAATGAATCGCAGACGGTTCCGCTTTTAGTCAGGAGTTTAACCTCTGTTCTAAATAACCCACAGTCTAATGAGGAAGGACTTGACCCCGACTCGTTCTGAAACCTTCTTGTAGTAGGCTACTATTGAGTTAGACTGCCTAGTGGGGCCTATGGTCCTATACAGTTCTTTGGCGAACGTGGGTGGAGAAAGAAATGAGAACATGTGGGGCAGCACACAACACAAACCATAGACGACGCCACACTACAGTCCGCTTTAATGACACGCTTTCTTTGGTTTTGTGTGTTCCCGTGAACATCTGGATCGGTGCAATGCCATGTTTATAATGGAGTGGCCTCCCTTGGTGATTGTAGGGGGTCTTTTGGCTGTTGTTGTGGGTGTAAGTAAGTATGTTTAGAGTAAGGTCGTATTCGTAGGGTTGTCGGGGACTAAGATATGGGGTTGTGGTGGTGGTAGTATTGCGTTGTAGTGTTCGTGATGATGTGCTGTTATGATGGTTGGTTTCCATGAAGCTCAGAAAGTGTGTCAGTATGCTTATACCTGACACCCTTTTCTTTGTTAAATTATTAGCCTGGCATAGGAAACGTCATTATTTTATTTAGATGTCTCAACTGCTCAACCTCGACACTGCACACACCTACATGTACACGCATGTATATAAGCTCACACGCTTATGCTTACACAAACTTATGCACGAATAAGCACACACACACGCGCGCGCGCGCGCGCACATACGCACACATTCCTTTGCAGTTCATCTTCAAACTCGAATATCGCATGCACAATGAAATGTAACCTGATTAGTCTGTTAATGATGCTCTTGTCCGTCTCAAATCCAGTAACACTGACTGAGGTTCATTTTTCCCATGTTCAAGAGGTGTCTGCCAGTTTAGCATTGAGATATGGGGCCATAGGTCAACGCCGTTGTACACGAAGGGCACGAGCTGTACTGAGAAAGCTATGTTCGTGGACACTGCAAACCAGAGGTCTCTACAGCCGAACCTCACTTAACGGGGCACCTCAATATCGCGGACAGTTTGTCAGTCTGTTATTGTTTCCTTTTTATATATTACTAAGGGTGTCTCCGGTATAGCGACCACCCCGCTGCTCAGGACAACGGACAGTAATCTCAGTCTGTATCACTATTTACTAGTGTCATTTACCACTCAGTAATCCGACCCTGATCACAAATTTTTAACAGCATCGTCAAAGAAAAGATTCAGGTTAAGCAAAAATCAAACAGACAGACAGACAGACAGACAGACAGACTTGCATCCAGCATTTTTTTTGTGAATAATAACTAATTCACATGAATCAGACTTTGATGGTGGCATTTGTTTTACTTACATTGTTTTCTTTCTTCAGTCTCCTACTTCGCTTCACTGTGTGTGTTTTTAGTCCCCGAGCCGAAGGTTCGGGGAGCTATTGTTTTTGTCTGGTCCGTTCATCCGGTGTCCGTCCGTCCGGCGGCGTGCCTCCGTCCGTCCGGCTATTCGTCCGTTTTTCTCAAAAACTATTCAGTCTATCATCATCAAATGTGGTATACTAGTTTGCCAAGATGCAAGCTATCCACTGATGTATTTAGTTTTACATTACGGTCAAGGTCGCGCCAGTTACGGGGTTCAAACCCCGAAATACATAATCGCTAATATCTCGCGAAGTTTTGCATGTATTTCAATGCAGTTTTTTTCACAACATTTCTTGATGAATGGTCTATAACACAGTTGTCACGAATTTTTCTGTGCGCGCGTGTGCGCATGATCGCGCGCGCTCAAATCACGGGTCGGAACCCCAAGGCTATATATAAAAACTATTCAGTTACGTGCTGTTTTGATGCGTTTTTATGTAGTTACGTGCTGTTTTGATGCGTTTTTATGTATGTGTACAGCCGACACATTCCGATTTCGGAGTAGCTCGGCGATGCTGCGAGGCGACTTTGCAGCCGCCCGGCGTTGCACTTGTTTTAATTGTGCCTGTGCTTTATTGGTTCAAGTTTTACATTGATAAATTGACCTTTTTTTATGTTTATTGCATTAATATGTCTTTGTGAATGTTGTTTGTTGCATGTTTATGCAACACAGTTAAAATAAAGCCATTCTTTTCTTCTTTTTTAATGATGCCTGTCCTTATGTGTTGCCTTTGCATGGACTAATTCAGTATAGCGGGCACCTCACAATTACGAACAGTTTTGGCCAGTCTGTTGGGTGGTCGATTTACTGAGGTTCGACTGTATTTCTTCCTTTGCAGCCTAATGCGTTGCAAAACGTGGGGTTGATGTCAAATTCAATATTGGGCTATCGTGTACTTTACGACCACCCCCCTCCTTCCCCTGAACATTCAACTCAGAATTGCCAGTTAGGACAATTAAAGACTGAAACCAAGTACAATGCCCCACGAGAGCAGTGCGTTCTCCATGTTGATTATGTTCCAACGTTGCCCTGCAGCGTGGTCCGTGGAAGGGACGCCCAGTTCCGGGGGCTGTGGTCAGCCTTCAGAGCCCATCACCCTGTCGGACAACACGCCGTCTGTGGGGAAACGGGTGGTCGGAGGAAGCCCTACAACAACCAAGTCGTTTCCCTGGACTGTAAGACACACTTTGGGCCCTTTACTGGTATGGCGTTTATCACTGGTCAACTTTAGCCTATGGACAGGGCCAACAGTAGAATGAGAGATGTACTATGTATGAGTGTCTACAGTATTGGAATATCACGGTACAGCTTTAGTCTTACGTGGAAGACTATCACTCTCTGACTGGGGGGGGCAGTCAATGTCGGAAACCGCAAAAACAGGCAACAAAACGAGACGCGCTTTTGGTTTGTTTGCTGTTTTGTTTGTTTGCTGTTTTGTTTGTTTGCTGTTTTGTTTGTTTGCTGGTTTGTTTGTTTGCTGGTTTGTTTGCTGTTTTGTTTGCTGTTTTGTTTGCTGTTTTGTTTGCTGGTTTGTTTGCTGGTTTGTTTGCTGGTTTGCTGTTTTGTTTGCTGGTTTGTTTGTTTGCTTTTTGTTTTGTTTGTTGGTTTGTTTGCTGTTTGTTTGCTGGTTTGTTTGTTTGTTTGCTGGTTTATTTGCTGGTTTGTTTGTTTGCTTGCTGTTTTGTTTGCTGTTTTGTTTGTTTGTTTGCTGGTTTGTTTGTTGCTTGTTTGTTTGCTGGTTTGTTTGTTCGCTGTTTTGTTTGCTGGTTTGTTTGTTTGTTTGCTGGTTTGTTTGTTTGTTTGTTGTTTTGTTTGCTGCTTTGTTTGTTTGTTTGCTGCTTCGTTTGCTGGTTTGTTTGTTTGTTTGCTGTTTTGTTTGCTGGTTTGTTTGTTTGTTTGCTGGTTTGTTTGTTTGTTTGCTGGTTTGCTTGCTGTTTTGTTTGCTTGCTTGCTGTTTTGTTTGCTTGTTTGTTTGCTGGTTTGTTTGCTTGTTTGTTGTTTTGTTTGCTGCTTTGTTTGTTTGTTTGCTGCTTCGTTTGCTGGTTTGTTTGTTTGTTTGCTGTTTTGTTTGCTGGTTTGTTTGTTTGTTTGCTGGTTTGTTTGTTTGTTTGCTGGTTTGCTTGCTGTTTTGTTTGCTTGCTTGCTGTTTTGTTTGCTTGTTTGTTTGCTGTTTTGTTTGCTGTTTTGTTTGCTGGTTTGTTTGTTTGCTGGTTTGTTTGTTTGCTGGTTTGTTTGTTTGTTTGCTGGTTTGTTTGTTTGTTTGCTGTTTTGTTTGCTGGTTTGTTTGTTTGCTTGCTGTTTTGTTTGCTTGTTTGTTTGCTGTTTGTTTGCTGGTTTGTTTGTTTGCTGGTTTGTTTGTTTGTTTGCTGTTTTGTTTGCTGGTTTGTTTGTTTGTTTGCTGTTTTGTTTGCTGGTTTGTTTGTTTGTTTGCTGGTTTGCTGGTTTGTTTGTTTGTTTGCTGTTTTGGTGGTGGTGGTGGTGGTGGTGGTGGTTGTGGTGGGTTACTGTTGTCATTTGCCCGAGTACCGTCGGCAAAGAAGTAGAACTTTGTCGCGATTAATGTTTTGTTGTTGTTGTTGTTGTTGTTGTGTGTGTGTGTGTGTGTGTGTGTGTGTGTGTGTGTGTGTGTGTGTGTGTGTGTGTGTGTGTGTGTGTGTGTGTGTGTGTGTGCGTGCGTGCGCGCGCGCGCGCGCGTGTGTGTGTGCGTGCGCGTGCGTGCGTGCGTGCGCGTGCGTGCGTGCGTGCGTGCGTGCGTGCGCGTGCGTGCGTGCGTGCGTGTGCGTGCGTGTGCGTGCTTGCGTGTGTGTGTGTGTGTGTGTGTGTGTCTGTGTGCGTCCGTGTGTGTCAGTGTGTGTGTTTGTGCGTGCGTGTATCCGTGTGTGTGTGTGTATGTGTGCATGCGCGTGTTTGTCTCTGTCTCTGTCTCTCTGTTTCTCTCTATATATATATAATTTAAAAAATCTTATTAAGTTTTGTTATTCGCATTGAAAATGATGATTCCCCCATGTCATTAGAACTTTACATCGATGACATTAAAATTCTCTCTCTCTCTCTCTCTCTCTCTCTCTCTCTCTCTCTCTCTCTCTCTCTCTCTCTCTCTCTCTCTCTGTCTGTCTGTCTCTCTCTCTCTCTCTCTCTCTCTCTCTCTCTCTCTCTCTCTCTCTCTCTCTCTCTCTCTCTCTCTCTCTCTCTCTCTCTCTCTCTCTCTCTCTCTCTCACTCTCTCCCTCTGCCCCAGGTGCTGATGAAGAAGTACTCGCACAGTGATGTGATCTGTTCTGGAGCCATCCTTTCCACTCGTCTGGTTCTGACTGCGGCGCACTGTTTTGACGAGTCTGTTTCTTACTGTGTCTGTCTGCCTGTCTGTCTGTCTCTCTCTCTCTCTCTCTCTCTCTCTCTCTCTCTCTCTCTCTCTCTCTCTCTCTCTCTCTCTCTCTCTCTCTCTCTCTCTCTCTCTCTCTCTCTCTCTCTCTCTTAGTTTTTGTTGTTCTTTGAAATCTTGTTATTTATTATTATTTCCACAGGGCTGGGTGGAAAAAAGCTGTCATTGCTTAATTCATGTTCTTGGTTAAATAAAAATCGTTTTCGTTTCTTTTCTCTCTCTCTCTAAACGTTCATGTATACCGATACCTTTTCTATAGTATCACTGTGTTGCCATGGGGAAAGAGTGACAGCTAGTACCGTGTATCCTACAGACAGGTGACGAACCCACCGTTCAAAAGGCACGTAGCTCCAGTCCTATGGGGAGCCCTTCCTTTCCCTCTCCTTCACCTAGCTCAGCGCAGCTGTACGTATATGCCAGTCTGTCGTTTCCGACAATGACTGCCAGATGGCAGAGAGGAGCTGCTATTCCGACGAGCTGGGCTAAAATTGGTTTATTATGTCGATGCCTTGCCCCAGGATACATCCTCGCCGACCAACGGGGTTTGAGGAAAGCTGATATTGGAGGAAAGTCCCCGAAGGCCAACCAACCCCTTTAGCCGCAGCACTAAAGGGCCAGCCACACGTCCACTAAAATCACACGACTGTACGATACGATTCGATCACGTGGTCTCGAAGCGCCAATCACATTTTGTTCTTCGTGCGATCTTAGTGGACGTGTGGCTGGCCCTTAAGAGCCAGGTGCAAACGCCCCACTACCCACCCACCCTAGTTTGAGACTCATAGCCTCCCACAAACGACTAAGCCACACCGTGTGTTTCCATTGCTGTAGGAAATCCTTTTTTGTACAGCTCTCATGTTACTATTGGGTCCTACTTCCTCGGGATCATTTTAAAAGCAATTTGAATAAAGGGTCACCCCTGCGCGTGTAAAAGGATTCTTTTTTTCTCCATAAAACTTTCTCTTCAACTTTCTGTGTTTATTGCTCTGTGGCTTTTCCCTGCAAGGAAGTGACGGAGTGGTGTCGTAACTAGGCGAGCCTGATAGGAGTTGTGTGCCTTTTGATGGAAAGGGTTTGTCATTGTTAATAACAATCGTATCTCCAAGGCCTCGTTGTTTTATTGCTATGGCCTACTGTTTCACGTCTGGCATACACCCTGACCACTGCCTAGCTGGGAGGGAATTTGGGATATATAACAATCGTGCGCTTGGTAACACTTTGTTTTTAAATTGGCATGACGACAGTGTTTACATTTATAATTTGGCATAGTGATGGAGATGGGGGGTGATGTTTACATTTATAATTTGGCATGGTGACAGGTATGGGGTGTTGTTTACATTTATAATTTGGCATAGTGATACTATCATAGAGATGGGGGTGATGTTTCCATTAATAATTTGGCATGGCGATAGCTATGGGGTGATGTTTATATTTGTAATTTGGCATGGCGATAAGGATGGGGGTGATGTTTACATTTATAATTTGTCATGGTGACAATAGCTATGGGGTGATGTTTCCATTAATAATTTGGCATGGCGATAGGTATGGGGGTGATGTTTACATTAATAATTTGGCATGGCGATAGGTATGGCAATGATTTTTATACAGGTATGGGTGATGTTTATATTTGTAATTTGGCATGGTGACAGGTATGGTGTGATGTTTATAATAGTTATTTGGCATGGTGACAGACAGGTAAGGGGTGATGTTTGTATTTGTAATGTGGCATGGCGATAGCCATAGGGGTGATGTTTATATTGTAATTTGGCATGGCGATAGGCATGGGGTGATGTTTATATTTGTAATTTGGCATGGCGATAGGCATGGGGTGATGTTTATATTTGTAATTTGGCATGGTGACAGGTATGGGGTGATGTTTATTTTTGTAATTTGGCATGGCAATAGCTATGGGGGTGATGTTTATATTTGTAATTTGGCATGGCGACAGCTATGGGGGAGATGTTTATATTTGTAATTTGGCATGGCGATAGGCATGGGGTGATGTTTATATTTGTAATTTGGCATGGCGATAGGCATGGGGTGATGTTTATATTTTTAATTTGGCATGGTGACAGGTATGGGGTGATGTTTGTATTTTTAATTTGGCATGGTGACAGGTATGGGGTGATGTTTATATTTTTAATTTGGCATGGTGACAGGTATGGGGTGATGTTTATATTTGTAATTTGGCATGGTGACAGGTATGGGGTGATGTTTATATTTGTAATTTGGCATGGCGATAGCTATGGGGTGATGTTTATATTTGTAATTTGGCATGGCGATAGGCATGGGGTGATGTTTATATTTGTAATTTGGCATGGCGATAGGCATGGGGTGATGTTTATATTTTTAATTTGGCATGGTGACAGGTATGGGGTGATGTTTATATTTTTAATTTGGCATGGTGACAGGTATGGGGTGATGTTTATATTTTTAATTTGGCATGGTGACAGGTATGGGGTGATGTTTATATTTGTAATTTGGCATGGTGACAGGTATGGGGTGATGTTTATATTTGTAATTTGGCATGGCGATAGCTATGGGGTGATGTTTATATTTGTAATTTGGCATGGCGATAGGCATGGGGTGATGTTAATATTTGTAATTTGGCATGGTGGTGATGTTTGTCAACAGCGTGCACTGGAGCGAGGTGTACCTGTGGGTGGGCAAGGACCAGCTGGACTACCACAGCCCCCATCAGCAGGTGTACTTCCTGGACGGGGTGCTGATCCACCAGAACTACGAGCGCTCCAGCAAGAGGAACGACATCGCCATCCTCACCACGGCCACCGACATCCACCTCAACGCCAACGTTCAGCCAATCTGTCTGCCGGACCCCATCGCTGCTTTGACCGCTGCTCTGCTGGCATCGTCGCCCACCCAGCGGTGTGCCTTGGCAGGGTACGGGGACACACAGGGTGAGGACTGATGGCCCGACACACCACGTTTCGCCTTAACTAACCAAATTGAACAAAGGGGGAAAACTCTCTTTCTAATTAACTAAGGGTCATAAAGGCGAACTTGGCACATTCTTTATTGAGAATGATGCTTTGTTTGTCTCATTTTGGCTCTGATCCACGCATTGCTAGGTGATTGGTATCGTAATCAACTTTGGTGGAGGGGAGTTAATTAGAAAGAGAGTTTTCCCCCTTTGTTCAATTTGGTTATCTCCTCTCTTTGTTCAATTGTGTTATGTCCTCTCTTGGCCTCACTATTTCATTCTATGGTTTGACTAAGGTTTGATCTTTTCAAAACACGCTCACCGCTCTAGGTCCAGACAAGGTCACTTTCTCTGCCTGACTCCGTTCCTACTTTAAAAAGCTGCTCTGTTTTCATCGTCGCCTTTACTGTCCATAAGAGGCTATGCCTAATTGGACGTTACTCTCATCACCATCATCGTCGCCCAGCCAGCGGTGTGTTTCAGCAATGTAAGCTACCAAAACACACTAGGTAGCGGCTGTCACATGCAGCCTACACCTTTTGCCTGAGGTTTGATCTGTTGTTGTTGTTGTTGTTGTTGTTGTTGTTGTTGTTGTTGTTGTTGTTGTTGTTGTTGTCTTACCCTGACTAAAAGACTCCAGGGATCATCCCAACAGCGGAAGCACTTGAACACGATGGTACAAGTGCATCAGCTAGGGATGAGAACATTACGTGTGTGGCCGAGGTTTTATTATTACCCCGCCACGTGGGCAGCCACACTCCGACTTCGGGGGATGATCTCTTTATAATACCGCTCCTTGTCCGGTCATTGCCAGTGTATCTGCCTGACTCTTTCACTTCTTTCTCTATGCCTACTGCTCTGTTGTCGTGCACCCAGCGGTGTGTTGTGGCAGGGTACCTATCTGCCTGACTCTTTCACTTCTTTCGTTATGCCTACTGCTCTGTTGTCCTCGTCGTCCACCTAACGGTGTGTTTTTGCAGGGTACGGGTACGGATACTCCCTCCCACTTAAGACCTACTTCTCTGAGGACATTGCCCTTCTTTGTAAGTATTAAAATTACCTCCCTTATGCAACTCCCTCCCACTCCATACCTTATTTTGGATGATTTTTCAAAGGAGGTTCCACTGTATTACTATTTTACTCATCGTCTTCATCATCGTCGTTGCTGTTGCTGCTGCTGCTATCATTCACAAAGTGCCGGTAGCCTGCCTGGACTGTGTGTTCCTGCAGGCTATCATTCACTGGTAGCCTGCCTGGACTGTGTGTTACTGCAGGCTATCATTCACTGGTAGCCTACCTGGACTGTGTGTTCCTGCAGGCTATCATTCACTGGTAGTCTACCTGGACTGTGTGTTACTGCAGGCTATCATTCACTGGTAGCCTACCTGGACTGTGTGTTCCTGCAGGCTATCATTCACTGGTAGCCTGCCTGGACTGTGTGTTACTGCAGGCTATCATTCACTGGTAGCCTACCTGGACTGTGTGTTCCTGCAGGCTATCATTCACTGGTAGTCTACCTGGACTGTGTGTTACTGCAGGCTATCATTCACTGGTAGTCTACCTGGACTGTGTGTTCCTGCAGGCTATCATTCACTGGTAGTCTACCTGGACTGTGTGTTCCTGCAGGCTATCATTCACTGGTAGTCTACCTGGACTGTGTGTTCCTGCAGGCTATCATTCACTGGTAGTCTACCTGGACTGTGTGTTCCTGCAGGCTGTCATTCACTGGTAGCCTGCCTGGACTGTGTGTTCCTGCAGGCTATCATTCACTGGTAGTCTACCTGGACTGTGTGTTCCTGCAGGCTGTCATTCACTGGTAGCCTGCCTGGACTGTGTGTTCCTGCAGGCTATCATTCACTGGTAGTCTACCTGGACTGTGTGTTCCTGCAGGCTATCATTCACTGGTAGTCTACCTGGACTGTGTGTTCCTGCAGGCTATCATTCACTGGTAGTCTACCTGGACTGTGTGTTCCTGCAGGCTGTCATTCACTGGTAGCCTGCCTGGACTGTGTGTTCCTGCAGGCTATCATTCACTGGTAGCCTACCTGGACTGTGTGTTCCTGCAGGCTATCATTCACTGGTAGTCTACCTGGACTGTGTGTTCCTGCAGGCTGTCATTCACTGGTAGCCTACCTGGACTGTGTGTTACTGCAGGCTATCATTCACTGGTAGTCTACCTGGACTGTGTGTTCCTGCAGGCTATCATTCACTGGTAGTCTACCTGGACTGTGTGTTCCTGCAGGCTATCATTCACTGGTAGTCTACCTGGACTGTGTGTTCCTGCAGGCTGTCATTCACTGGTAGCCTACCTGGACTGTGTGTTACTGCAGGCTATCATTCACTGGTAGTCTACCTGGACTGTGTGTTCCTGCAGGCTATCATTCACTGGTAGTCTACCTGGACTGTGTGTTCCTGCAGGCTATCATTCACTGGTAGTCTACCTGGACTGTGTGTTCCTGCAGGCTGTCATTCACTGGTAGCCTGCCTGGACTGTGTGTTCCTGCAGGCTATCATTCACTGGTAGTCTACCTGGACTGTGTGTTCCTGCAGGCTGTCATTCACTGGTAGCCTACCTGGACTGTGTGTTCCTGCAGGCTATCATTCACTGGTAGTCTACCTGGACTGTGTGTTCCTGCAGGCTATCATTCACTGGTAGTCTACCTGGACTGTGTGTTCCTGCAGGCTATCATTCACTGGTAGTCTACCTGGACTGTGTGTTCCTGCAGGCTGTCATTCACTGGTAGCCTACCTGGACTGTTTGTTACTGCAGGCTATCATTCACTGGTAGTCTACCTGGACTGTGTGTTCCTGCAGGCTATCATTCACTGGTAGTCTACCTGGACTGTGTGTTCCTGCAGGCTATCATTCACTGGTAGTCTACCTGGACTGTGTGTTCCTGCAGGCTATCATTCACTGGTAGTCTACCTGGACTGTGTGTTCCTGCAGGCTGTCATTCACTGGTAGCCTGCCTGGACTGTGTGTTCCTGCAGGCTATCATTCACTGGTAGTCTACCTGGACTGTGTGTTCCTGCAGGCTGTCATTCACTGGTAGCCTACCTGGACTGTGTGTTACTGCAGGCTATCATTCACTGGTAGTCTACCTGGACTGTGTGTTCCTGCAGGCTGTCATTCACTGGTAGCCTGCCTGGACTGTGTGTTCCTGCAGGCTATCATTCACTGGTAGCCTACCTGGACTGTGTGTTACTGCAGGCTATCATTCACTGGTAGTCTACCTGGACTGTGTGTTCCTGCAGGCTGTCATTCACTGGTAGCCTGCCTGGACTGTGTGTTCCTGCAGGCTATCATTCACTGGTAGCCTACCTGGACTGTGTGTTACTGCAGGCTATCATTCACTGGTAGCCTACCTGGACTGTTTGTTCCTGCAGGCTATCATTCACTGGTAGCCTACCTGGACTGTGTGTTACTGCAGGCTATCATTCACTGGTAGCCTACCTGGACTGTGTGTTCCTGCAGGCTATCATTCACTGGTAGCCTACCTGGACTGTGTGTTACTGCAGGCTATCATTCACTGGTAGCCTACCTGGACTGTGTGTTCCTGCAGGCTATCATTCACTGGTAGCCTACCTGGACTGTGTGTTCCTGCAGGCACGGGTCAGGAGCGGAGGCTGAACGTCATGGAGGTGCCCCTGGTGCCAGACTCGCAGTGCTCCAGGACGGACTGGCTGGGCGCGGACTTTCAGGCGGTGCAGGGAGTCAGCTTCTGCGCAGGATACGCCGATGGAGGGCCCGATGCCTGCTCCGTCAGTGATCACCATATACTTGTTTTTGTTTAAGGTCTCAATAAACGTGAACGTTTTTTTAAAAACGTTTTGGCAACATAGTGATAGGCCAGTCATTAGTGAACATTTTTCACTTTCCCCATGGCAACATAGCGATAGGCCAGTCATTAGTGAACATTCTTTTACTTTCCCCATGTCAACATAGTGATAGGCCAGTCATTAGCGAACATTGTTTATTTTTTCCCTATGTCAACATAGTGATAGGCCAGTCATTAGTGAACATTGTTTATTTTTTCCCCATGGCAACATAGTGATAGGCCAGTCATTAGTGAACATTGTTTATTTTTTCCCCATGGCAACATAGTGATAGGTCAGTCATTAGCGAACATTTTTTCATTTTTTTCCCCATGGCAACATAGTGATAGGCCAGTCATTAGCGAACATTTTTTCATGTTTTCCCCATGGCAACATAGTGATAGGCCAGTCATTAGCGAAAAATTTTTCATGTTTTCCCCATGGCAACATAGTGATAGGCCAGTCATTAGCGAACATTTTTTTCCATTTTTTCCCCATGGCAACATAGTGATAGGCCAGTCATTAGCGAACATTTTTTTATTTTCCCCATGGCAACATAGTAGTGACAGACCAGTCATTAGTGAACATGAAAAATGTGAACGTGTATTGAGACCATTAGCGCATGCGTGTGAGCGCAGGGTGTGAGGCAAAGTATGTGAGCACAGTCTTGAGAGACAACTAGTGAGAAGGTGTGTGCAACATGGTCTGGGCAAACAGCCTATGAAACAAATGATCAGCAAAAATGTACGGGCACAGCCTCTGAACGGGCCGATCCACACGTCCAACTGCAGTCGTACGACAAATGTGACAGTTGTAAGGCATGCTTCTTATGAAATACTACAGTCTTAATGAATGTGATGGGATCATAATAGTTTTGTTCACTGTATTTGTAGCCCCCCATACATTAATCTGTATGTCTGTAT
>CM065682.1:67817255-67842255 GCA_017654935.2 Phymorhynchus buccinoides | reverse complement strand
GTTTGTGTGTGTGTGCGTGTGCGCGCGCGAATTTATGCATACATGTATGCCTGTGTGTGTATGTGTATGCATGTACATGCGTGTGTATACCTGTACGTGTGTGCGTATGCGTTTGTGTAGTGTTCATGTCATGTGTCTAAATGATCATGTTGGTTTCTGTGTGTAACTGGCAGGCTTATCCAGCTGGGGCAAGGGGTGTGGCGAGAGGCAAAAGCCTGGCGTCTACACCCACGTCTCAGTCTTCCTGGACTGGATCAACACCGCCCTCAACGCCACTCCTCGACATTAACCGCCCCCCACCCCCCCCCACTCTTCCGACCCACGACCCCCCCCCCCCTCACCACACCCCATCACCAAACCCTCTCTGTCCTCAAACTGACCCTCCTCAAACCCTCTCTGCCCTCAAACTGACCCTCCTCAAACCCTCTCTGGCCTCAAACTGACCCTCCTCAAACCCTCTCTGCCCTAAAACTGACCCTCCTCAAACCCTCTCTGCCCTCAAACTGACCCTCCTCAAACCCTCTTTGGCCTCAAACTGACCCACCTCAAACCCTCTTTGGCCTCAAACTGACCCACCTCAAACCCTCTTTGGCCTCAAACTGACCCACCTCAAACCCTCTTTGGCCTCAAACTGACCCTCCTCAAACCCTCTCTGCCCTCAAACCGACCCTCCTCAAACCCTCTCTGCCCTAAGACTGACCTACCTCAAACCCTCTCTGTCCTAAAACTGACACTCCTCAAACCCTCTCTGTCCTAAAGCTGACACTTCTCAAACCCTCTCTGCCCTAAGACTGACCTACCTCAAACCCTCTCTGTCCTAAAGCTGACACTTCTCAAACCCTCTCTGCCCTCAAACTGACCCACCTCAAACCCTCTCTGCCCTCAAACTGACCCTCCTCAAACCCTCTCTGCCCTAAAAGTGAACCACCTCAAACCCTCTCTGCCCTCAAACTTACCCTCCTCAAACCCTCTCTGCCCTCAAACTGACCCTCCTCAAACCCTCTTTGGCCTCAAACTGACCTACCTCAAACCCTCTTTGCCCTCAAACTGACCCTCCTCAAACCCTCTCTGGCCTCAAACTGACCCTCCTCAAACCCTCTTTGGCCTCAAACTGACCCACCTCAAACCCTCTTTGCCCTCAAACTGACCCTCCTCAAACCCTCTCTGCCCTCAAACTGACCCTCCTCAAACCCTCTCTGCCCTAGCAGTGAACCACCTCAAACCCTCTCTGCCCTCAAACTGACCCTCCTCAAACCCTCTCTGGCCTCAAACTGACCCACCTCAAACCCTCTCTGCCCTCAAACTGACCCTCCTCAAACCCTCTCTGCCCTAAAACTGACCTACCTCAAACCCTCTTTGCCCTCAAACTGACCCTCTCTCAAACCCTCTCTGCCCTAAAACTGACCTACATCAAACCCTCTTTGCCCTCAAACCGACCCTCCTTAAACCCTCTCTGTCCTAAAACTGACCTACCTCAAACCCTCTTTGCCCTCAAACTGACCCTTCTCAAACCCTCTCTGTCCTAAAACTGACCTACCTCAAGCCCTCTCTGCCCTCAAACTGACCCTCCTTAAACCCTCTCTGTCCTAAAACTGACCTACCTCAAACCCTCTTTGCCCTCAAACTGACCCTCCTTAAACCCTCTCTGTCCTAAAACTGACCTACCTCAAGCCCTCTCTGCCCTCAAACTGACCCTTCTCAAACCCTCTCTGCCCTAGCAGTGAACCACCTCAAACCCTCTCTGCCCTAATACTTACCCTCCTCAAACCCTCTCGGACCTCAAACTGACCCTCCTCAAACCCTCTCTGACCGCAAACTGACCCTCCTCAAACCCTCTCGGACCTCAAACTGACCCTCCTCAAACCCTCTCTGCCCTAAAACTGACCCTCTTCAAACCCTCTCTGCCCTCAAACTGACCCTCCTCAAACCCTCTCTGCCCTAAAACTGACCCTCTTCAAACCCTCTCTGCCCTAAAACTGACCCTCTTCAAACCCTCTCTGCCCTAAAACTGACCCTCTTCAAACCCTCTCTGCCCTAAAACTGACCCTCTTCAAACCCTCTCTGCCCTAAAACTGACCCTCTTCAAACCCTCTCTGCCCTCAAACTGACCCACCTCAAACCCTCTCTGCCCTAAAACTGACCCACCTCAAACCCTCTCTGCCCTAAAACTGACCCTCCTCAAACCCTCTCTGCCCTCAAACTGACCCACCTCAAACCCTCTCTGCCCTCAAACTGACCCACCTCAAACCCTCTCTGCCCTCAAACTGACCCTCTTCAAACCCTCTCTGCCCTAAAACTGACCCTCTTCAAACCCTCTCTGCCCTAAAACTGACCCACCTCAAACCCTCTCTGCCCTCAAACTGACCCACCTCAAACCCTCTCTGCCCTAAAACTGACCCACCTCAAACCCTCTCTGCCCTAAAACTGACCCACCTCAAACCCTCTCTGCCCTCAAACTGACCCACCTCAAACCCTCTCTGCCCTCAAACTGACCCTCTTCAAACCCTCTCTGCCCTCAAACTGACCCACCTCAAACCCTCTCTGCCCTAAAACTGACCCACCTCAAACCCTCTTTGGCCTCAATCTGACCCTCCTCAAACCCTCTCTGTCCTCAAACTGACCGTCCTCAAACCCTCTCTGACCTCAAACTGACCCACCTCAAACCCTCTCTGCCCTAAAACTGACCCTCCTCAAACCCTCTCTGGCCGCAAACTGACCCTCTTCAAACCCTCTCTGCCCTCAAACTGACCCACCTCAAACCCTCTCTGCCCTCAAACTGACCCTCTTCAAACCCTCTCTGCCCTCAAACTGACCCTCTTCAAACCCTCTCTGCCCTCAAACTGACCCTCTTCAAACCCTCTCTGCCCTCAAACTGATCCTCCTCAAACCCTCTCTGCCCTCAAACTGACCCACCTCTCTATGCTTCATCTTCTGAACACTTACGTGTATAAAAATCTGAGTGGGTTTTTTAGGCAGCTGCCTGTGTTAAGGGCGAGACACACTGCATGCAATTCGATCCCAATGCGATCCGATTGTGACATTAATTAATGAGGCATGATTCTCGTGAAAATCTACTGTCTAAACGAATATGATGAAATCCTTCTAGTTATTTGTAGCCTCCCCCGTATACGAATCTGATGAAATATCTGTGTTTTTTGCATCAGACGTTCTATTTGATTCGTGCATCGGTCTCCTTGAGTAAGCCTAGAGTGAGCGAACATTTTAGACGGGACTATTTCACGTGAATCGTGACTCACAAAGATCGTTGTCACAATCGGATCGCATCCGGATCGAATCGTATGCAGTGTGTCCGCCCCTTTGGTGAACCCCCACACCATCCAATGCTGCTGTCCAGCAGCTGCCTGACTTTGACTGTAGGCCTAATATCTATATCTGTTCAAACCTTTCAAAGGTGACTATTGCGACCACCCATTGCGGCTGGGTCAACTCCAGTCTGGACCTCTTACTTGGTAACCCAGAGATCAACGAATGAGGCTTTGGAGAGGGTAAGACGATCAATAAACGAAGATCCAGCGATTTCTCCATCCCTAAAGGCCTCGCCACTGCATACGATTCGATTCACTACGATCAGATTTGGACAGTTATGAGGGAGGCATGATTGACGTGAAATTCTACTGTCTAAAATGAATCTGATGAAATCCTACTCGTTATGTTCACTATATTTGTAGTCTCCCGTACACGAGTCTGATAAAATATTTGATGGTGTGGTGTGCCCTTTTATGAAAAAATGTGTTTCTATCTTTATTAATTGATTGATTTGAAGCTCCTTGGTTTAAAGCTGGTCACTGTGACTCTACCAACGAGGCCTACAGAGTGTGGATCTGTCACCAAATGTTAACACTGAGACTGAGACGGAAAGGATTATTCCAGTGCCAGCCCTCGCCACAAGCCGACCAAAATAAATATCTCTCACTCTGGGATTGCATCCAAATGTTAACACTGAGACTTGAGACTGAAAGGATTATTCCAGTGCCAACCCTCGCCACAAGCCGACCAAAATAAATATCTCTCACTCTGGGATTGCATCCAAATGTTAACACTGAGACTGAGAATGAAAGGATTATTCCAGTGCCAATCCTCGCCACAAGCCGACCACCACATCTCTCACTCTGGGGCTGTATCATTACTGGTCTGACTGCTTCTTAAAACGAGTTTCGTGTACAGTTCTTGAATCCTGTAAATTTGTATTTTACTTTGCCAAGTAACATAAGCTTTGATCTCGAATGGATTGTTGTTGATGAATTGCTTATGTTTAGTCTCTCTCTCTCTCTCTCTCTCTCTCTCTCTCTCTCTCTCTCTCTCTCTCTCTCTCTCTCTCTCTCTCTCTCTCTCTCTCTCTCTCTCAGTCTGTCTCTGTCTCTCTCTCCGGCTCTCTCTCATGCATACACACACCCGCGCATGCATGTACGCGCACACAAAGAAACACGCACATGAACACACACACGTCTGTGCGCTCGTGTGTATGTTGTGCGCATATGCCTAAGTGCGTGTACGTGTGTGTGTGTGTGTGTGTGTGTGTGTGTGTGTGTGTGTGTGTGTGTGTGTGTGTGAGAGAGAGAGAGAGAGAGAGAGTGTGTGGGCGCGCGCGCGTTTGCGCGCGCGCGTGTGTGTGTGTGTGTGGGGGGGGGGCGTGTGTGAGATAATCCAAAACAACAATAACAACTGAAGACAGTAACAAAATATAACCGTACAAGACAGCAACAAAACAAAAGAATGGCAGTGTTAGAAGTAACAAACAATCCAATAAGAGAGCAAGGAAATCTTCTCTTGAAGAATCAAAGAATCCGGCGTTACATCAATCACTAATCTCGCAGCTCCATAAGGCAAATAGTAAATAGCCAGACAAAGCTTCAAGAAAACTCAATAGAAATTTTAAATAAATACGAAACTATCTTTTAAATCGCTTGTCATCAACAGTGATATTATCGAGTCCTAGGAGTTGCTACGATTCACTAATAACTTTACAAGACACAATTATAAACAATTTGAAAAACGGTAGTTTCATGGCGAAACAGGGACACTTAGTTTCTTGCTGTTGCTGCTGTTCGTTCGTTTGTTGAATCAAATTTGCAATCGAAAAGACACATTTAAAGGGGTACCCTGACGGATGAGTTTTTGCAAGAAACACGTCGAGATCACCAGGAAAGCACCCTTTACAGAGATCGCAACACTCACTTTGCTCTGATTTCCTAGAAATCAAATCGTCAAATTGGCGATTCCTCCTTGGCGGAGGTGCTGGCAGATAGATTATGTCAGTGAAAGAGGCACCACTCTTTTCTAATGGCCGCCTGAGTCGCTTAGACGAAATCACGAAATTTCCACAATACATGTACAAGCCTTTTTGTTTACAGTTTACCAAAAGGAGTTGTTTCGCTCACAACAAAGGAAATAGCTCCTCTTTCTTTTTTTTACTGCACTTCAAAAAAAGAAAAAGCTTCAAACACTCTGAGTGTCCTCCACCCACCCCGTCCAAAATGGCTTCTCTCTCCGGCAACTCCGCCAAGGAGGAATCGCCGTTTTGACGGTTTGATTTCCAGGAAACCAGAGCAAAATGAGTGTTCCGATCCTTGAAAAGGCTGTCTTTGCAGTGACCTCGACGTGTTTCTTGCAAAAACTCATCCGTCAGAGTGCACCTAAAGCAGTCTATTTGTTGTTGTTTTTGTTTGTTCGTTTCTTTGTTGTTGTTTCTAACGGGCAGTGTATGTTTGTTTGTTTCTTTCTTTGTTTTAGTTACAAGGACAAGATAGTGGGTTAACTCTCACCCTGAACAATTGCGTGAAATGAACTTTTTTTTTAAGTACAATAATTTTCCAATCCTTTTCACTCTTCACCTGTGCCTTATTAGGGTAGGACGGGGTAAAAAGCCCATGGGCGGGTAAGAAGCCCATGCCAGTTATCTCATGAAATAAAGCAAATTTCAGTCACATTTTGCCCATGAGACTAGTGTTAATGTTTAGCATTCGTCTCATGGGCAAATTTGACTGACATTTTCCTTATTTCATGAGATAATTGGCATGGTCTTCTTACCCGCCCATGGGCTTTTTACCCCGTCTTACCCTACCTTTACCCACATAATTATCCCCACCCACTCACTGGCTTCCCTTACTAGTCTTTCTATCTCTCTTTCTTCTTTTTTGTTTGTGGCTACAAACCTATAACTCACTTTGTCGGTCGGTCGGTCTGTCGTTCCAAAATTGTCGCACATTTTGACAAAATTGTCGCACTTCAAATCGAGGCTACACTTCAAAATTAATTGAGGCCGCTCTTTAAAATGATGTATTTTAAAAGCGTACAAAATAATAAACATACGTAATACAGACACTACAACAGACACGACGAGTATGCGGTGCTTCTTTTGATGAGTATAAGTAGGATACATAGTTTTAAATGTTTTCCAAAAGATATAAAAAGTTACGAAAGGGTGCAGAGATAACATTCTGGTTTACAGATTAAAATTATTGAAAAGCCAGGGGAGATGACTCCTGATTGGAGTGGTAAAAATAGACCGCGCGCCACAAACTATTGCGATTTTGCGCTTGTTTTTAAAAAGGTCAAGAAAGTAAACAAACAAAAGAAAACAAAGCACTGAAGACAAAGAAGGCTGTGGTCACACTATGTTATTTAGGCTAGTGGGCTTTTAGTTTAGCCCTACGCGCGGTTATTGCAACACGCAGCTTGAACTCTTAAAGAATTTATCCGGGACCGTCCTTCTTAATAGTATCTGTGACAGTCGAACCTAGACTGAGCAACTTCACTATGAAGGCGAACATCGTGCTGTCGCTGTGTTTGACAGTCACTGCTCTGGCACTGGCAGGTAAGAGTTGTTCTTTGGTGCTTGTTTTTGCCTTCAGTTTTGTTCGTCGGCTACTTTCATTCTGTACATTATCCAAATCAACCAGCACCTTCTCTTCTCTTTAGTCCGTCCTTTGTTTTCATTTTTCTTGTTTGACCAAAATGACAACTTTTTCGTCAGTTGCCACTGGGTTTAACGTGTGCTATGTGCATGGGCACATGGGACCTCGGTTTATAGTCTCATCCGAAAGACTCCATGTTTGGACCATTATTAAGGCAGAGTGAGAGGAAAAATCCTCTGTACCCAGGTTCGAACTCGGGTTTATCGTGCACGAGGCGAACGCGTCACCTCTGTGCTACTCTACACCTCTCTCTCTCTCTCTCTCTCTCTCTCTCTCTCTCTCTCTCTCTCTCTCTCTCTCTCTCTCTCTCTCTCTCTCTCTCTCTCTTCTCTCTGCAGTATGTACGCGCGCGTTCGAATTCATTCTGTTCGTCTTATTTGGGCGGGGGGGGGGGGGGGGGGGGGGGGGGGGGGGGTCTTTTTTTTAGGGACATCTCTTTTTCTCACTCTACGTGCATGCGTGCGTGCAAATATGTAGCTTCTTAGGGGGGGGGGGGGGGGGCTCTATGTGCCTGTATGATTGTGTAGGCAGTGTGTGTGTGTGTGTGTGTGTGTGTGTGTGTGTGTGTGTGTGTGTGTGTGTGTGTGTGTGTGTGTGTGTGTGTCTGTGTGTGTCAAGATGATGGCATGGCGGCAGTAGCTGGAGGCCATGTGTCTCTGGCTGGTCGTTATGCCATTTCACACCGCACCCGTCGTGACTGCCGCCGTCAACACAGTGTCCAGCAGGGCTGCAGACTACCAGCTTGAAATTGGGCAACGTGGATACCTGAAGAAAGCCTCCTATTCCCCGTTTCAAATCACCACCATCGTCATTTCAACCGTCCGCTTTGTCAAAACAACAACATTTAATATGGCGGACTGACGCCTGCCCACGACTCCAGATCAAACTACAACAGACGCACGTGGACTTTTCAACATCATACTCGTGCCATGCCCAGAACGACGATTCCCGTGGAGGTAAAACAAAATGTTAAAGGTGAAATTATTGACTTTTAATTTTCGCGTTCAAGCAATCCATTCTAACCACGAACACTTGTTAACTGTGTAGGCTACGTCATTGTAATGCTTCATTGCTTGTCTTCAACACCGACATCTACGTTTCTACAAGCCACCAACGTGACCAAGCCTAAGACTGGAAAAATCACGACTATGTTGTGTGTGATAATGTTCAAACTGTGCTAATTCTACCATGGCACGGTGCTACCGAGTGAAGCAGAACAAGTAAAAGCATTCGTGTTCCGAGGTCCTAACCCGAGCTGTATAGTCCAGTGTTATTATTTCCTATGATTGCTTTCGTATTGTTCCATCGAGTTTCATGATGCAGATGCATGTTTCGACTCATGTTTGGCACAGTCTGAATACAAATCGTTGAGATGTGCACGCGCGTGTATGGTGTGCAGATATATAAACTTAAATATCCGTTTATTATAAACTTAGGGCTACGTTTACGACTCTGTGTGTGTTCGTTCTTTGATTTAACCCTTTCGCCGCCAGCCATTTTTTCAGCCCAAAAATACCATTAAACTAAACTGGGTAGAGAAAAACATTGATCTGGAACTTTGGGAATTCCTCTGTGACATGTTTCACATTAGGCCTATCCTTACCTCCCAAAAGTAAGAAAATAGGGTCTTCGGATAACAGGCCCTGATTTGATGCCTTTTAGTGACATAGGTGTCAAACCATTGTGGTGCATAAATGCGACATTGGCGGTGAAAGGGTTAACGTCTATCCACCTTACAGTGATCTTCGACACGACTCTCTGTGTGTGTGTCAAGTCAAGTCAAGTCAAGTCAAGTCAAGTCAAAATGATCTTTATTGACGATAAAAGAATAAGCTTGACAAAGCTTTTTTACATCCTCTCTCTCTCTCTCTCTCTCTCTCTCTCTCTCTCTCTCTCTCTCTCTCTCTCTCTCTCTCTCTCTCTCTCTCTCTCTCTCTCTCTCTCTCTCTCTCTCTCTCTCTCTCTCTCTCTCTCTCTCTCTCTCTCTCTCTCTCTCTCTCTCTCTCTCTCTCTCTCTCTCTCTCTCTCTCTCTCTCTCTCTCTCTCTCTCTCTCTCTCTCTCTCTCTCTCTCTCTCTCTCTCTCTCTCTCTCTCTCTCTCTCTCTCTCTCTCTCTCTCTCTCTCTCTCTCTCTCTCTCTCTCTCTCTCTCTCTCTCTCTCTCTCTCTCTCTCTCTCTCTCTCTCTCTCTCTCTCTCTCTCTCTCTCTCTCTCTCTCTCTCTCTCTCTCTCTCTCTCTCTCTCTCTCTCTCTCTCTCTCTCTCTCTCTCTCTCTCTCTCTCTCTCTCTCTCTCTCTCTCTCTCTCTCTCTCTCTCTCTCTCTCTCTCTCTCTCTCTCTCTCTCTCTCTCTCTCTCTCTCTCTCTCTCTCTCTCTCTCTCTCTCTCTCTCTCTCTCTCTCTCTCTCTCTCTCTCTCTCTCTCTCTCTCTCTCTCTCTCTCTCTCTCTCTCTCTCTCTCTCTCTCTCTCTCTCTCTCTCTCTCTCTCTCTCTCTCTCTCTCTCTCTCTCTCTCTCTCTCTCTCTCTCTCTCTCTCTCTCTCTCTCTCTCTCTGTCTCTCTCTCTCTCTCTCTCTCTCTCTCTCTCTCTCTCTCTCTCTCTCTCTCTCTCTCTCTCTCTCTCTCTCTCTGTGTGTGTGTGCGTGCGTGTGTGTGTGCGTGCGTACGTGCGTGCGTGTGTGTTGTTGTTGTTGTTGTCGTTCTTTAATTTAACGTCTTTTCACTTAAAAGTGACATTAGACAAAGTATGTGTGCGTGCGTGCGTGTGTGTGTGGGTGTTTTGATGCATTTGTAAAAGACAATGTTCGTCATTTCCACAGACAGATAAGAATACTAGTGTGATGGCCAAATAGCTAACTGACCCAGAAACCATTGACATGGACAGATAAAGACTACAGAGGTTGATAAGGCGATGGGAGTGACCTGTTTTGTACAGCGTCTGTATGTTCTGCTGTGCCTGTTGTGATTTACACCAAACGTGTGTGCGTATGTGTGTGTGTGTGTGTGTGTGTGTGTGTGTGTGTGTGTGTGTGTGTGTGTGTGTGTGTGTGTGTGTGTGTGTGTGTGTGTGCGTGTGTGTGCGTGCGTGTGTGTGTGTGTGTGTGTGTGCGTGTGCGTGTGCGTGTGCGTGTGCGTATGTGTGTGTGTCTCTGTGTTTGTGTGTGTGTCTGTCTGTGTGTGTTCGTCTCTGTGTGTGTATTTGTCTATGTGTGTGTGTGTGTGTGTGTGTGTGTGTGTGTGTGTGTGTGTGTGTGTGTGTGTGTGTGTGTGTGTGTGTGTGTGTGTGTGTGTTCGTCTCTGTGTGTGTGTTTGTCTGTGTGTGTGTGTGTGTGTGTGTGTGTGTGTGTGTGTGTGTGTGTGTGTGTGTGTGTGTGTGTGTGTGTGTGTGTGTGTGAGTCTCTGTGTGTGTGTGTGTGTGTGTGTGTGTGTGTGTGTGTGTGTGTGTGTGTGTGTGTGTGTGTGTGTGTGTTCGTCTCTGTGTGTGTTTGTCTGAGTCTGTGTGTGTTCGTCTGTGTGTGTGTTAAGGGCAGACACACTGCATAGAATTCGATCCCAATGCGATCCGATTGTAACATTTCCGAGGCATGATTCTCGTGAAATTCTACTGTCCAATTGAATCTGACGAAATCCTACTAGTTAGATCTAGGTCCATATTGACTACATTAATGTTGTTTGTACAGGAATCTGGTGGGCTATAATTTATGCTTGTATCAGACCTTTTATTGGATTCGTGCATTGGGGTGTATGATCATGGTGAGCGAAAATATAATTGTTTTCAGACGGCAGTTTTTCATGTGAATCATGACTCACAGAGCAGTGATGTCTCGAGGCCCAGGTCACAGGACATAGTCCTATTAAAATTACAAATGTCATATTGTGCTACCCCTGTCACAAGTGTCCTGTTGTGTAGGCCTACCTCTGTCACGGCAAATGTCCTATCAAAATTGGACACCGGCAGACTTTTTATCCTGTTGTTGGTTTTAAGCAAGAGTAAGGACATTTTGTCGTTTTGATATTTATGTTTCAGGACAGTTTGTCCTGTCACCTTTCCATCCTTGATGCAACACTGACAGACATCGTCACAATCGGATCGCATTGGGGTCGAATCGTATGCAGCGTGTCTGCCCCTTTCCCTTCATTGTTGAAAAGTGGAACATGAGCTCTAGTGCAGGAACAAAATCACTGGCACAAAGTATACACATTGTAAACTAACCATATAAATTGGTGCCTTTGTCAATACAATCAACGACTTTCTTACATACGTGACTTCAACTAATGAACACAGGGAGGACTGTTATATTATTGGCAACTGCTTAAAAACTAATCTATCAATGAATTAGATCATTGTTTTAGGCTTCCCACAGCTGGGTATGCCTAGTTGGCGACATCATCATCATATAGTAAAAAGCCAAGTGTCCGTCCGTGTGTCTGAAACACGAAACGGGCCTTATAACTCCGCCGTTTTTCGACCGAATCGCTTCAAATTTGCTGTGAGCCCTGACGGGGCGATGGCAACGGCAACCGAGGCGGCCGTGTCATTTGCGCGGTTCGGCAAATGCGCGACACGCGCATCCGCCAGCCTCTCGGCGCCCGTATCTCCGGTGTTTCTGGACCGAGTGCCTTTTAATTTGGCAGGAAGATCACCGGGGACGGTGACTATCCGTGTACCAACCCGGAAGCGAATCGGTTCAGAAACGCGCGCGCTATACGACTCCGCCGTTTCTTAACCGAATCGCTTCAAATTTGCTGTACTCGGCGTTACCAGTACTTGGCGTTACCGTTACTAGGCGTTACTGGGACTCGGCGTTGCGCTAGTACTCATTATTTGAGGGTTAGCCTACGTAACAGGCGTGTTCACCAAATCCACATGCTTAGACCAACTTGCTCTTTGCTTCTGTTGGTAATATTTTTGTACAAATATTATTTTGTTTCATGGATCGTGCATGATTGCATTTTTCGAAAAGGCTAATTAAGATGGTTGCACCCACAACGTAGACTATTAATAACATTATAGCCTAAAATAGACGAACGAGTCTTTCTTCTGTCTTTATACGGTCTAGCTTACTTTTTGTCACTCTGGTTTCTACCGCGATTTCATTACCTTGAAATTTCTGTACCTACTGGATTACAACTTAAGTGGATTATATGGGCAAGGGCAAGAAATTGCGCGTACTGTTTCAAACCTAAAAACAAAAACAACCCCCAAAAAATCTTACTTATAATTAATATCCTTCTACTACTCAATGTAGTCTCCTATTGTGTAGGTTTGTACAGGGTCAGTGCTTTCTAACTGTACGTGATGTGAACAGAACCTCGCCAGTCCAGGTCCTCTGGGCGTGGAGGACGGGCCTCGGAGACAGGCTGTGGACGCCCAGTGGTGCAGCCCTCCGCTCATCGCGTGGTGGGGGGGCAGGAGGCACCGCAAGGAGCATGGCCATGGACGGTAACTCTTGCCTCCAAGCTTCATACAAGCTAGAGTTGTCAGTCTTGCTTCTGTTTTTGAGCGACTTAGTGGGATCTTTTGACTACCAGGTGGCATAACGCTCGAGTGGGGCTAATCCTCTCTATATTCTTAGCTGGGGATAAAGAAAGAGAGAGAGAGGGGGAGGAGTCCCACCCTCTCTCTCTCTCTCTCACTACGCCCAACTAAGAAAATCGCGTGATAAGCCCCTAGTGGATTGACTGCCCCCTGGCGGGCAAATAATCGCCATAAGTCGACCAGTGTGTGGGTGTGGGTATGGGTGTCAGGTCAAGTCAAAATTATCTTTATTGACGATAAAGGAGTAGGCCTAAGCTAACAAGCTTTTATTCATCCTGTGTGTGTGTGTGTGTGTGTGTGTGTGTGTGTGTGTGTGTGTGTGTGTGTGTGTGTGTGTGTGTGTGTGTGTGTGTGTGTGTGTGTGTGTGAGAGAGAGAGAGAGAGAGAGAGAGAGAGAGAGAGAGAGAGAGAGAGAGAGAGAGAGAGAGAGAGAGAGAGAGAGAGAGAGAGAGAGAGAGAGAGAGAGAGAGAGAGAGAGAGAGGAGAGAGAGAGAGAGAGAGTGCGTGCGTGCGTGCGTGCGTGCGTGTTTGGGTCTAGTCAGTGGATATGGATTGACCGTTAAATGTACAACTCGTTCCGAATAAAACCCACAAAGCTGTTGATTTGTGTAGAACACAGAAATAAACCGGCAACAGCAAACAAACCCACATCGAAACCTCGTTGCTCTTTCTATCCAGCATGGACATTTAAAAGGATGTAGCGATCACCTTTTCGTCTCCATAGTTACGCTTCTGCTCGTCACTTCCAATGCAGAAAGAGACACCTTAGGGACAAATGTTTGAGATCCATTCGTGCTAGTCCCCCGCCCTTGATGAATTGTTAAACTTAAACAAATAAAACACCTGTTGGTCCCCCGCCCTTGATGAATTGTTAAGCTTAAACAAATAAAACACCTGTTGGTCCCCCGCCCTTGATGAATTGTTAAACTTTAAAAAATAAAACACCTGTTGGTCCCCCGCCCTTGATGAATTGTTAAGCTTTAAAAAGAATAGACCTTTTGGTCCCCAGTCATTGATGAACTGTCAAACTGTAAAAAGAATAGACCTTTTGGTCCCCAGTCATTGATGAACTGTCAAACTTTAAAAAGAATAGACCTTTTGGTCCCCAGTCATTGATGAACTGTCAAACTGTAAAAAGAATAGACCTTTTGGTCCCCAGTCATTGATGAACTGTCAAACTTTAAAAAGAATAGACCTTTTGGTCCCCAGTCATTGATGAACTGTCAAACTTTAAAAAGAATAGACCTTTTGGTCCCCAGTCATTGATGAACTGTCAAACTGTAAAAAGAATAGACCTTTTGGTCCCCAGTCATTGATGAACTGTCAAACTGTAAAAAGAATAGACCTTTTGGTCCCCAGTCATTGATGAACTGTCAAACTGTAAAAAGAATAGACCTTTTGGTCCCCAGTCATTGATGAACTGTCAAACTGTAAAAAGAATAGACCTTTTGGTCCCCAGTCATTGATGAACTGTCAAACTGTAAAAAGAATAGACCTTTTGGTCCCCAGTCATTGATGAACTGTCAAACTGTAAAAAGAATAGACCTTTTGGTCCCCAGTCATTGATGAACTGTCAAACTGTAAAAAGAATAGACCTTTTGGTCCCCAGTCATTGATGAACTGTCAAACTGTAAAAAGAATAGACCTTTTGGTCCCCAGTCATTGATGAACTGTCAAACTTTAAAAAGAATAGACCTTTTGGTCCCCAGTCATTGATGAACTGTCAAACTGTAAAAAGAATAGACCTTTTGGTCCCCAGTCATTGATGAACTGTCAAACTGTAAAAAGAATAGACCTTTTGGTCCCCAGTCATTGATGAACTGTCAAACTGTAAAAAGAATAGACCTTTTGGTCCCCAGTCATTGATGAACTGTCAAACTTTAAAAAGAATAGACCTTTTGGTCCCCAGTCATTGATGAACTGTCAAACTTTAAAAAGAATAGACCTTTTGGTCCCCAGTCATTGATGAACTGTCAAACTTTAAAAAGAATAGACCTTTTGGTCCCCAGTCATTGATGAACTGTCAAACTGTAAAAAGAATAGACCTTTTGGTCCCCAGTCATTGATGAACTGTCAAACTGTAAAAAGAATAGACCTTTTGGTCCCCAGTCATTGATGAACTGTCAAACTGTAAAAAGAATAGACCTTTTGGTCCCCAGTCATTGATGAACTGTCAAACTGTAAAAAGAATAGACCTTTTGGTCCCCAGTCATTGATGAACTGTCAAACTTTAAAAAGAATAGACCTTTTGGTCCCCAGTCATTGATGAACTGTCAAACTGTAAAAAGAATAGACCTTTTGGTCCCCAGTCATTGATGAACTGTCAAACTGTAAAAAGAATAGACCTTTTGGTCCCCAGTCATTGATGAACTGTCAAACTGTAAAAAGAATAGACCTTTTGGTCCCCAGTCATTGATGAACTGTCAAACTGTAAAAAGAATAGACCTTTTGGTCCCCAGTCATTGATGAACTGTCAAACTGTAAAAAGAATAGACCTTTTGGTCCCCAGTCATTGATGAACTGTCAAACTGTAAAAAGAATAGACCTTTTGGTCCCCAGTCATTGATGAACTGTCAAACTGTAAAAAGAATAGACCTTTTGGTCCCCAGTCATTGATGAACTGTCAAACTGTAAAAAGAATAGACCTTTTGGTCCCCAGTCATTGATGAACTGTCAAACTTTTAAAAAAATAGACCTTTCTTGCATTTTGCTAATCTACCTTCTGGATAATAATAATATCAGTAATATTGCTGTACGCAGCGGGGAGACCAGTGAACACTGAAAACTGGACACATACGTACTTACCCATTATGGCCATATGGCCTGGGGATGCAGAAGAAAAAGAAGTAATGTTGCCTTTGTTGAAATAGTTGTTGCCTTTCAAAAAGGCCTTGACTGGTGTGATTGTATGACCTGCTATAATATCAATATTCAGTTGCTTTTGACCATGTTTTTAACTAAGTAGCCTATACCTAATCGATGATGATGCATCTGTATCATTTCTTTCACAATTTTATCATTGCTAGATCTATATAATCATAGATACCATTCTGTGGTGATGACGCATTCCAAGCTTCCATTGCCTATCCTTTTCGAACGTAAGAATGTTAAATCAAAGACTATGGTTAAATAAATATAACTGTCCCCTCCTGCTTGTGCGTGCGTGCGTGCGTGCGTAGCCTACATCTGTATGATTCATTTCATACTGATTCACAGGCCTACTAGATCTAGTTCATTGTATTTAATACCCTACTCCCTGTGCAGGTGGGTCTGATGGACGATGACTTTTTGGCTTGTGGTGGAGCCATCATCAGCGACAGGATCATACTGACCGCTGCCCACTGCTTTGAACAGTGGGTCATTGAGTTGTGTTGTCAACACACGCACACGCACACGCACACATAGTCTACACGCACGCACGCACGCGCAGAGAGAGGAGAGAGAGAGAGAGAGAGAGAGAGAGAGAGAGAGAGAGCACTGAACACTGAACGTTTGTAATGAATGGGCCGTAGGCCCATGTCATTGGGGTGGTTACAAAATACAAGGACCATTATTATGGATTTATCGACGCATGCACATGCATAAATATAAATACAACACATTATACGGTTACTCTACAAAACTTGCACACGGATACGCACATAATTTCACACAAGCGTATATAAATAACGAACCTGAAATGCTTTGTCTAAAAACACAGCTAAACGCAAAACTATAGATTTGTTTTCGCATGCTAATAACACAGTCAGTCTAAACAAGGATGGGTTGTTGTAATATTTTGCGGGTATATATTGTTGGCTATATTAGATCACTATAGGCCTACATGGGACACTTGAATGCAACATGAGTCTCTGTTTCTATTTGGGTTCTACAGAATGGGCACGCTAGATCGTTCTCTGTTACATTACATCTGAACCTTAATCTGTGAATTTTGAGTTGTGACACACCGAGTCGAAACCGTATCAGACTAATTCTAGCTTAGTAGTAGTAGTAGTAGAATAGGGACTAATCAAGCCGTTAAGCTTTTTAGCAGTCCCATCGATTTCAATTTGATATTTTTTAAATTTGTTTTATTTATTTAATTTTTTAATTTTTTTCTTCTTTTTAGCGGTCAAGGTTTTACGGTTGAATTTTCCTATAATACAAAAATTAATAATCAATGCTTCTAAATACATTTACTAATTTTGGAGAATTATCAAGACGATTTTTGAATATATTAACATTAGGTGCACATTTTAAATCAAAAGTTAAATCATTCCAACAATTTGCAACTCTGTTAGTAAAACAATTTTTTCTAATGTTAGTTTTACATTGCTTAATAAAAACTTTCCCGTATGAATTTCTTGTTGTACTGCATTGAGGTGATTTAAATATGTTATTCCAAGATAAATCAACAAGGCCATTGAATGTGTTTTAAATCTGGTAAGTATTGTGAAAGAATGAGGTCACTTTTAAATGTTCGATATAAAGAAAAACGCTCACTATCTGCAGTTGTGAAGACCATTGCTCTTTGAATTCATTAATCAGTCTTGAACGGAAAAGAGCAAGAAAACTCTTGATTTCCGACTCCTTGATTCTCCCACTCTTCCTGAAACCCATATTTATGTAATATAAAGCAAATAGATGTGGCCCATGTATTTCGATTTTGGTAATGAAGGAAAAGTAGCATTCTGTAAGCTTTCAGGGCTAGCCTTTGATCTGGCATTCTGGTAATTTTTAGCCAATATTTTATTGATCTTAAATTTTTCTAAATGTATGTACACAGGAAATCTACCCAACTCACCGTATGTCATTGCATTGGGCGTCCTAATGCTCACATTTAAAAATCGCTTCAGTGAAAATAGGTGATGTCGTGATTAGCTACAATACCCCATATTGTAACATAACATAGGTTGTATTTGTGCATCGAAAATTTAAAAAAAAAATCTTTGGAGATCTTTCATCAATCGATTTTAACAATTTGAAAATATGAATTACTCCTTTCTTTGCATGACTAGCCATATGATGTAACGTATGAGAGAATGATAACCTGGTTGATAAGATAACTCCTAAATATTTATGCATATTAACAACAGTCATTTTATGTTGTCCATAGAACCATTTTTCTGTTGCTGATAGATGGCCGCCATTTCTAAACACTACGATGTTGGATTTATCAAGATTTACAGTCATCCCAAGTCTTTTTGATGTCTCATACAAAACATTCAACTGATTTTGTAACCCAATAACAGAGTCGGATATTAAGATTATGTCATCAGCAAACATAAGGATTAATATTTCTAATAAATCAGGAATAAGTTGAAAACCATGTTTTCCCTTATTAATAGTTTCACAAGCCAGCTCATTAATAAAGAGTGACAATAGTACAGGAGAGAGAGAGAGACAGAGAGAGAGAGAGAGAGACAGAGAGAGAGAGAGAGATCAGAAACAAAATGCAATCATTGTTTGTAACCAAGATGTCTATCTATCAGATAGACAAAAAAACACCACACAGGGATAGACAGAGACACCAGACAGACAGACAGACAGAGAGATTATTGGTTTTATGCACTCACTGATCAGCACTGAAAGTAGAGAAGTGCATCTTTGATAAGTAATATCAAGTCACTTTAATTATTATAGCTACCCCCATCCCCTTGTATATCATTCATAATATATCGAATCGTAAAAAGGACAGCTTCCACTATGAAATATTGACTGATTTATTTTCTCTGAACTTGAATTGGAATAACGTGCAATACAAGTAGCTTAAAGTTGTCTTTCATGTCAAGTAGGTCCTAAATCTGCGTTATGTTAAGTTTGATTATTTATTTTTTTCCATTGGAAAGTCAACAGATACTTAGAGTAGCCTACAACGTAAAATCTTAATTAAATAAATAATTTTAAAAAGCATCAGATACTACACTATGAAATATTACAATACTGTGCTCAAAGTCAATCAGTACCCCAAAAATGTTATACTAAAAATACTGTGACTAAATCGTGTAAGGAGAGCCGGGGATGCAAAAACCTACACGAATAACTGGTGACCTAAGCTCAGTAAGCCTGGAATTGAGGCAGTCACGGTTGTAGCCATGCAAGGGACGGCTATTAAGCCAGCCCCCCCCCCCCCCCCCCCCCCCCCTCTCTCTCTTCATTCACGGTAGCTGATGGTGCTGCTGCTGGAGTTTCCCATGGCGGTTGCCCTCTTGCGCGGGAGCACGCGCTTCTCTCGGAACATGGCCCCTAATTCCTTCCAGAACTGGGAGCTGGAGATGCAGTACAGGGCGAATTTCACGGCATTGTTGGTGTACATGAGAAGAATCAGCACGGTGCGCGCTACGTGAGCCTTGGCGCGTTCCACAGGAGTGTCTTGGAGGATATATTTGCTAGCAATGCTGGACACGGTCACCGGTATGGTGGTGGTGATGAGCACCGTGTTGAGAACCAGCATGGTGGTAGTCATGGACGACAGTTTCCTCACCTTGAACACGCTTGGTCTCTGCGCCCGGTCGCCCTTCCTCATGGCCTGCACCTGCCGTGTGCGTCTTTTAGCGTCGAAGATCTTGAAGATGATGGCGCCATTGGAGACGGTGATGATCACCAGAGGGAGCAGGGAGTACAGGCACAGGTCGACCCAGGACCAGGCCTCTTCAAAAGACTTGTGGCCTGGTTGGGTAGCGCAAGTCTCCTTTAAAATCTTCATGTCTCCTAATAAACTTTCATAATATGTCCTACCTACTACGTACAACGGAGCGGAGTTGATGACGAACATGACGACGGCTGTGACAGCAATGGCGATTAATGGCGTCATCTTGGTGCAGTGCTTCTTCACCTGAACTGGTAGGTAGACATCAGCTATACGTTCCACGGTCAAAACCACCAGAATCCATATGCTGAGATCCGTGGCGGCATATACCATCCAGATGTGAACCTTACAGAATGCTTCGCTATTAGCGTAGATGTCTATGTGGAAGCAATAGCTGACCCAGTACCCAAGCAGGGCCGTGCACATGACGAGGAGGTCGACGCCAGCCAGCACCGTGAGGTAAATGGCGGAATGGCGGCCCCTCACGACCATGCGGTACAGCACCAGAAGACACAGCACATTGCCGACAGTCCCCACCACCAGAAGGATCGAGGAGTACACTTGCCATATCCGAACTGCGGTTGTCTGGTAGTACAGGGCCCGTTCTTTTCCAAGGCTTGAGCGTCTGGTATTCAGGAAAATATTAAAGTCTTTATTATTAAATATGTACATTGCAGGTAGGAGAAGAAAAAAAAATTGTAAGCCAATATCATAGTAGTTATGATAAAAAGAGAGACAAATAGTTAACTCGCAGTAAATATGCATTTTCTGTTTCTAATTTTCAAAAGTGGGTACAATTTTCCAGGGTATTTATTTATTTTTTCATACATGTGTCCATTAGATAGCGATGACCGTATTTGTGCCAGTCTGACACAGAGTTACGTTCCTTTGTTTAAATTTAAGCGAATAAAAAAACCCGAAACTTTTCGAGTTTGCAAACTGGCCAATACTAAAAAGAAGATTTTTTTCTTGTCGCTGCATATTTTTTACCTTAAAAGAAGTCGTGACGGGTGTACAGAGGATTCATCTTCCTCGCTTTCAAGGTGAAATGTGCATCTTTCAGACAGATCACTGACCGGCGGTGCGGAGATTTACCGAGTTAAAAAGCGTTGACAGAATCAGTTGTCCGCTCGCTAATTAAGGCCACCTCACGGTAATTAAGAGTGCCGGATACTAGATGAAGCCTTCTAGTGATGTTCTCAAAGGTTTAAAAACAGTTCTACCATGCCAAATTTTTCCTAAATGCCCCGTCATAAACGTGCCGATTTCTGATTTTGCCTCTTTTTTTGCGAAGTCCTGCGCATCGTTTTCGATTCACCGGAAGTGATTGCTTTGTTTCGGTTTATTTACATAGCTGTTGATTAGAGAGAACAAGAAGCTTCACTCAGCGCATCGATCGTTGAAAAGCTGTGCCCGAGGCGCGCTAACAAAGATAAGCTGCAGTACGATTAATCACCAGTGTGAAGCTTGATCAATTTTTATTAAAGATTTGGGTTAGATCTACTCCAGTCATAGAAATAGTTAAGTCAAAAATCGAGGCGTATTCGCCGTTTTATTTCCACATAGGAAATGACGCGTGTGAAAGGTCAAGGTCAAGGCCGATGACAACGCATGCGCACTTCTGTTTCCAAACTGAACGACTGACTCAAAGACAACAAGGGCGTCGCCGAGCGGCAGACATGTCCGTCACCAGCAATGCCACGCACTTGCGACACCCCGTAGAGTGTCACATCCTGACACAAAATTGGAAGGGATTCTGTCTTCTAGTTCACGAGATACAGCTTGAAGAAGAAACATATAGCGCAAAGAAGGAAATTTCGGTTTTCAAGGTCACACTTCGAGGTCAAGGTCAGCATGGTGATAATTTATGCTCGGATGTTTTCTTCTCTAGGGTATACAGTACCACACACAATCTGAAGCGCTTCTGTCAAGTACCAATGTGGAAAATATGGCTTAAAACCTAATGTGTAGACCCCTACCACTTTCAAGGCCTACTGATCGCCCGGACCGTGACCTTGACCTTGATCGGTATGCCACCACCAGAACGGACATACGCCAAAGTACATTCATGCCAAATTTGAAGACTAACACTAACGGTGTGGGAGTTATGGCCCCTGAAAGATTTTCGGTTTTGAAGGTCGTACGCCAAGGTCAAGGTCACGACGGCAAAATGGTTTGCGCAGATGCCTTCCTCTCATGGTGACACACCAGCACACAAAATTTGACGTGATTCTGTCAACCCGTTCGAAAGATATCCTTGGGACAGACAGAAGGAGAAAAAAATGACCCTCCGATTTTCAGGCTCCAGCGATCTTTTTTACCTTGACCTTGATCGGTATGCCATCATCAGAACGGGCATAAGGCAAACCACCTTCATACCAAATTTCAACATCCTATGTTGATCGGTGCCCGAGATATGGCTAAAAATAGATTTTCGGTTTTCAAGGTCGTACGTCAAGGTCAAGACGGCAAAATGGTTTGCGCCGATCTCTTCCTATTAAGGAGGCACACCTTCACACAAACTTTGACGCGATTCGGTCAAGCGGTTCGGGAGATATCCTTGGGACAGACAGAAGAAAAAAAAAATACAAACCAGCCCATCGCAAAGTCCGTTCACCTTCGGTGACGGACAACAATGCGATTCTTGCTTGTAAGCTTGCAATATTTTACTTCATTCGACCAGCGGCATCAGAAAATGACATTCGTTTGTTTCGATACTTAAAATGTAAGTGTTTAATGTTGCACATGTGTGGTTTTGAAACTTCCTAAAAATCTAGAGCGATGAAAGTTCGATTGTTTTTTGTTCGATCTATGCACGGACGACTGACGTATTGATGATCAATACGTCCGTTTGATGACGATTACACTAATAAATACGTCAATGCACGAGACGAGCGCATGGAAAGGTGGCGCCGGAAAGCCGAAATAGGAAGTTTTCTTCGACTGAAATATTTTTTTATGCAAAAACAAATATTGAAGAGCTTCTTTTCTTAAAAAAAGCTACATTATAGTTTCTTCAGACAATACACTGTCTGTGAATACTGTTTTTCTACAAAAAAAATAGTGGAGTTTTGTTCAGCTTTCAATCATCTTGATTGTTGGAAGAAATATGTCACACATTTCTGTATTTGAGTCATGATTGAAAAATATACCAATGTTTCAACAAAATCGTACGTATTTTTAAAAACTATTGACAAAAAACGCATGTCTACTCCAATTTAGGTATTTTTCTTTCATTTTATTAGTACAACTCTGAGAATTACGTCAGTGGTTTTTTTCTTGTCGTACCTACATTAGAAAATGTTGTGACAGCTTTCTTCCAACAATCAACATAATTGGAAACAATACCAAAAAAAAACAATTATAAAAATAAACTATAAAAAATAAACGTAAACAAAATTTGCTACTGACGTCATAAACGATGCTAACCATAATGACGCAAAATTCGGAATGGGCAAAGATACTGTACAGGGGAAGATAAGCATCCGGTCTCTTTTCCCTATGGCTCCAACCCACCTGCGTGCGCATCTCGACCCTTCCAACGGAAGTGTCGCCATCTTAGTCCTTATTTGTGTGTAAACAAAGTGAAAATGTTATCTAAATGTGTAAAGAAAACATCCAGATGTTATAAATACAGTTTAGATAAGTTTTGAATTGGAACAGCCAAATACGCAGCATCGATCTGGCATTTTTCAAAAAAACGTAAGGACTAAGATGGCGGTCTCCCATAATATGGCGCTCCTTGTGGCCGGATATGACGACACGTGGGTACCAGCAATATGAGTAGTGAGGATCGAAACACTGGTTATGTCCCTTTTAAACAGGACACATTTTACACATCGATAGGCCAGTCGAATTCTCCGTTCAAGTTCCAGTCTGAGTTTTTGGATAGCCTCCACTGTGAATAGTGTACTGTCCCCACTAACGATAACTCTATCAGCCCGATTCGCCGAGTTCTTAAGTAATCCATCTTACCCTTTTAGAATATCTTTGGAATGGGCAGGATTTATTTGTTGAAGCAAATAAGGTTAAAAATAACAAAATATGAAGAAAATAGCGAAAAGATAGACTATGAACAAAGAAAATTTAAAAAATCATTTGAAATAACTTCATACTATTCGGATTCTATCCTTTCTTCTTAGATTATTACCTTGCTTTGCCTACTTCATCTACACTGTATAATTCTTTCTCTCGTATCTACCTAGTACCCTTTCAGTGTCTTTGCTAGCAGGCTACCCCCTTAAAGTGCTGCAGAATCTTTAACCTGATGAAGTTGGCTGCCTACTAGTGGGAAGAAGAACATGTAGACTATGAAGAGGAGGATAGGAGACGACCCAGACGGGTTTTAAGAGGAAGAGGAAATAAGGAGAGAAAGTGTGTCTGTGGTCGGTAAGCAACAATTTAGGCTTTATCAATTACTCTACTGTGATTTCCAATGTAAAGTTATTGCATTATGATGCATCACTTAACAAACTAAATGTTTCTTATCCGGAAGATCAATGTGTGCCTACTAGAGTTGGTAAATGTTATTCTTCATTTCAAGATATTGATATTGGAATCCCTCAAGGTTCTATTATTGCCCCATTTCTTTTTACAATTCTTATTCATGATCTTCCTAAAGTACCATCTAAAAATATACATTTAGTGCAATATGCAGACGATATTTTTGGATGAATACAAATATTGCAAAAACAAATAAGAGAACGATCACATATGTGCAAAAACTATATCAAGTTGAAATAGATAAACTAGATACATATATGAAAGAAAATGGACTAGAACTTTCTGGAGAAAAGACACAATTGATGTTATTTAACAATGGTAAAAATCCTAAATGTTTGCCAGAACTTGTATTAGAAGATAAAACTCTTCAATATTCCAATAATGTAAAGTTCTTAGGTGTCAATTTTACTCCTAAATTAAACTGGCGCTGCCATATCGTTCTTCCTCTGATGACCGTATTTTTCAAATTCCCTCTTCCCATCGGAAACAACACGGCTCCAGAGCATTTTCCGTTTCAGCTGCTACACTCTGGAACTCACTCCCTTTCGGCCTTCGTCATGCCAAATGCTTTGTGACGTTTAAGTCTGCTCCGAAAACCTACTACTTCAAACTGCAGAGTACATAAAACTTAGAAATATTGCCAGCCACTCTATTTGTCCATCTTGTTATGTGTATGTGTGTCGTCACGAGTGTTCTCTGTGTGTGTGTGTGTGTGTGTGTGTGTGTGTGTGTGTGTGTGTGTGTGTGTGTGTGTGCGTGCGTGTGTGTGCGTGCGTGCGTGCACGCACGTGTGTGTGTGGTGTATGTGTGCGTGCGCATGTTTGTGTTGTGTGTGTGCGTGTGATGCGTTCATGTAGGCCCCTATATGAGTGTATGTATGCATGGTGTGTGTGTGTGTGTGCGTGCGTGTGCATGCATGTGTGTGTGTGTGTGCTTGTGCTGGTTGTGTGGGTGTTGTTTTTGTGTGTATGTTGTTGTGAATATTATGCTGTTATTTCATGCTTGTGAATTGTGTGACAATGCATACGTGTATTAGGCCTAGTAGTAGTAGTAGTAGTAGTAGTAGGGGAAGACGGGGTAAAAAGCGCATGGGCGGGTAAGAAGCCCACCCCAATTATCTCATGAAATGAAGCAAATTTCAGTGTCATTTTGCCCATGAGACGAGCGTTAATGTCTAGCATTCGTCTCATGGGCAAATTTGACTGAAATTTTCTTTATTTCATGAGATAATTGGGGTGGGCTTCTTACCCGCCCATGCGCTTTTTACCCCGTCTTCCCCTAGTAGTAGTAGTAGTAGTAGTAGTAGTCACAGCAGTTGCTGCTGATTGATATGTGCATTTTTGACCGGCCAAACGAAGTCTGACCGGTATTGTTTTGTCTGCTCAAGTTATTGGATTTTTGTTTCGTGTTTTTATTCCATTTCAATTTTATGTAAAGCGCCCTGTAGCCTGCATAGTAGG
>CM065682.1:67762255-67812255 GCA_017654935.2 Phymorhynchus buccinoides | reverse complement strand
TAATGTTGCTTTTAGTTTTGCTGTTGTTCGATGTAGGCCTATTTATAATATATTGTTTTAGTAATTAGACTAGTGTGTCTAATGTTGCTTTTAGTTTTGCTGTTGTTCGATGTAGGCCTATTTATAATATATAGTTTTAGTAATTAGACTAGTGTGTCTAATGTTGCTTTTAGTTTTGCTGTTGTTCGATGTAGGCCTATTTATAATATATTGTTTTAGTAATTAGACTAGTGTGTCTAATGTTGCTTTTAGTTTTGCTGTTGTTCGATGTAGGCCTATTTATAATATATTGTTTTAGTAATTAGACTAGTGTGTCTAATGTTGCTTTTAGTTTTGTTGTTGTTCGATGTAGGCCTATGTATTATATATACAGCATTAGCCTAATTAATTTGCTTCAAATGCATGATTATTGTGCGGAAGGATCTGCATAACAAAAAGTGTACAGTTACGCTAGGCGTTAAACAAACAACACCGTATCGCCACCAAATGAATGGAAAGCCTGTATAGGGTTGTTGTCATGAAACTGAAAGTAGGCCTACCAGACTTTGAGATCAAGAGTTGTAAGCATAAGGGGGAGGGGGGGGGGGGGGTTGCTCTAACGTATTTTGTGACGATTTCCAAATAGGTCGCTTCCTTCCCTCCTTTCCTTCAAGCCACCACAATCAATTGCTGATTTTAAAGGTTATGTAAGGCGGAAGTGGTTGCATGATGAGTGAGCAAGATAGCGGAGAGCGGATGAATGATTGGGTGTGGTGTGAGAGTTACATAATATATTTGTTTCATATTTTTGTTAAATATTTTTTTATTTTGATATATCTCATCTTATTTTACATGGTGTGCGTTGTACAATGCCAACGGACAATAAAAGAAACTTATGACTTATGACTTATACTACACTATCTATACTATACTATTCTATTCTATACTATACTATACTATACTATACTATACTATACTATACTATACTATACTATACTATACTATACTATACTATACTATACTATACTATACTATACTATACTATACTATACTATACTATACTATACTAGGTGAAGACTGAGTAAAAAGCCCATGGGCGGGTAAGAAGCCCATGCCAATTATCTCATGAAATGAAGCAAATTTCAGTCAAATTTTGCCTATGAGACGAACGCTAAACATTAACACTCGTCTCATGAGCAAAATGTGACTGAAATTTGCTTCATTTCATGAGATAATTGACATGGGCTTCTTACCCGCCCATGGGCTTTTTACCCCGTCCTACCCTAATAAGGCACAGGTGAAGAGTGAAAAGGATTGGAAAATTATTGTACTTAAAAAAAAAGTTCATTTCACGCAATTGTTCAGGGTGAGAGTTAACCCACTATCTTGTCCTTGTAACTAAAACAAAGAAAGAAACAAACAAACATACACTGCCCGTTAGAAACAACAACAAAGAAACGAACAAACAAAAACCTTGCCCTATATGACAGGCACGGGTCCGCAGGGTGTGCTGATGGAGGTGCTGGTGCCGGTGATCAGTGACGCCGTGTGCGCTCTGCCTGGCTGGTACAGCCGCCGCTTCATCCCCCAGAAGACGTTCTGTGCAGGATACGAGGAGGGCCGCAGAGACGCCTGCGTTGTGAGCTACATTGGTTCAATGTTGTTGTAGGCTAACGTACGCACGCATGCATACACACACACGCACGCATGCGCGCGCGCACACACACACAGCGTACACGTGCGCACACACAGCGTACACGTGCGCACACACAGCGTACACGTGCGCACGCACACACGCACGCACACGCACGCACGCACGCACACGCACACACACACACACACACTAAATCACTTATGTGAATAGACATTAAATTGAAGTAGGCTACACACACACACACACACACACAAACACACACACACAGAGACAGACAGACACACTCACACACACACACACGTACACACACGCACACGCGCGCGCACACACACACACACACACATAAAACAGGCGGGCTTATATATTTATATTTAATCATACATGTACTAGAGGGTCCCTTTGAGACGTTTTGTTGTTTGTTTTACTTAATGTTAGTGTGTGTGTGTGTGTGTGTGTGTGCGTGCGTGCGTGCGTGCGCACGTGTGTGTGTGTGTGTGTATGCGTGCGTGCATGCGCGCGTGTGTGTGTGTATGCATGTGTGTGTGTAGGGAGACAGTGGAGGACCTTTAATTTCCAAGTCGGTTGACGGCCGCTGGTATGTCAGTGGTAAGAATTTATTCATTTTTTATTCTCATTCTTTATTTTACTTTCACATTCCGCTAGCAAATAACGGGGTTGTCTGAAGACACAAAAGGGAAGTAAGCGCAGTATCAAACAGCTGAAAATAGTCTGTTGATCATTGTCTCCCCTACCAACTCTTCCTCTCACCTTTTTTAATTTGATGTAGATTTTTTTTTTCTTTAATCTTTGCAAATGCATTGTAAGTGGAGACTAAAGTATATATATATATATGTGTGTGTGTGTGTGTGTGTGTGTGTGTGTGTGTGTGTGTGTGTGTGTGTGTGTGTGTGTGAGAGAGAGAGAGAGAGAGAGAGAGAGAGAGAGAGAGAGAGAGAGAGAGAGAGAGAGAGAGAGAGAGAGAGAGAGAGAGAGAGAGAGAGAGAAAGAAATGGGGGGGGCTAATATGGTGTTGAGACATAATTTTTATGCTCACAAGACGATTGCTTACAAGACAGATGCTCACAAGACAATTGCTCATAATCTTAAGACAATTGCTCATAATCTTAAGACAATTGCTCACAAAAGAAAACAACCACTGAAGTGAGTGTGTATGTGTGTGTATGTGTATAAAGTGTAGGCCTATGTATATATGTATGCCTGTCTGTCGTTTCAGACATTAACTGCCAGATAATGAGATAGCAAAGGGGGCAATTGCTATTCCGGTGGGCTAGGCGAAGAAAAGTTTTGTTTTACGTCCTCCCGGAATTAACCATGTGGGACATTTCTTTAAATCAAGTTTAACTTTTTTTATATATATAGTTAGGAAAAAGAAAGAAGAAAATGTCTTAGTACTTTAGATTTTGATGGTTTAGGTTTTAATTTGAAGTTATTGTTTAGCTATGCCATGGCTGGCCTAGCGCTGCGTTAAAATAAGTTTGTTAGAGTAAAATTCTTTATTTTTAAAATTTTTCCTAAGTTAGGCTTAGGGGAATAGGCTAGGATTAAAATTTCAGGACCACGCATTTTTTAAGAACAATAACAAAGTTTTAACATTCAAAAAAGGCCTTTATAAACATATTTACATTTGTGTTATTATAACACGAGTCTTTTTATTATTAAAAAAGAGATGTAGAAAATAGTTTGGCTGCATCGATCTAAAAAAACAACATTTGAGTTGAGTTAAAACTGAAAGTGGTCCCCATCGGACCAGGTTAAAAGTATTTCTTTCCGGACTCTATGGGCCTAACTTAAGCTTATCGGCCGAGTCTGGGAAAACTATAAAAATGGGGCTTTATACATGGGGGATTGATTGACCAGGAGGGGGAGGGATGGAGAGACAGGGTATCCCCCTGGGCTGGGCCTGTCTTACTGTCTGTATATAGGCCCGCGGATATACGGATTATGGGAAATATGGACACGTGCGCTTATTTGTTTCCTTTTCTTTTACATATTTTTTCTGTGTGGAAAATCTGGATGTACTGTGTACGTGCCCTTAGTCTTGTGAACATAATTATGTCACCCAATGCCTATAAAGATAGTATGAGTATGTGCTGCTGTGTGTGAGAGAGAGAGAGAGAGAGAGAGAGAGAGAGAGAGAGAGAGAGGGGGGGGAGAGAGAGAGAGAGAGGGGGAGAGAGAGAGAGAGAGAGATAGAGAGGGAGAGAGAGAGGAGAGAGAGAGAGGGAGAGAGAGAGAGAGAGAGAGAGAGGGAGAGAGAGAGAGAGAGAGAGAGAGAGAGAGAGGGGAGAGAGAGAGAGAGAGAGAGAGAGAGAGGGAGAGAGAGAGAGAGAGAGAGAGAGAGAGAGAGAGGGAGAGAGAGAGAGGGAGAGAGAGAGAGAGAGGGAGAGAGAGAGAGGGAGAGAGAGAGAGAGAGAGGGAGAGAGAGAGAGAGAGAGAGAGAGAGAGAGAGAGAGGGAGAGAGAGAGAGAGAGAGAGAGAGAGAGAGAGAGAGAGAGAGAGAGAGAGAGAGAGAGAGAGAGAGAGAGAGAGAGAGAGAGAGAGAGAGAGAGAGAGAGAGAGAGAGAGGGAGGGAGAGAGAGAGGGAGAGAGAGAGAGGGAGAGAGAGAGAGAGAGAGAGAGAGAGAGAGAGAGAGAGAGAGAGAGAGAGAGAGGGAGAGAGAGAGAGGGAGTCTTGGGCACACACAAGTGTGCATGCATTGTGTGTGTGGAAAGAAGAGGGGGGAGGGGGAAATTGTTAAGAAAGAAATGGAGAGAGACAGAGAAAGAACTTAAAAACAGAAAGACAAACACTGTTTGGAAACATGCAGAGAAACAGAGATTCCCCGCAGCCAGTTAATAACAACTAAGCACAATGCTCAAAACCACCGGGAAGACAGGAACTTTGTCCTTAAAGACACACTGACCCACCACGATTAAGTCCCTTGGGGGTTTTTCTTGGTAGCTGTGCCCCCGACTTCAAATTGAGCCTGCTCTTTAAAATAATATTCGTTTTGAATTTGGGGGCATTTGTATGGGAGTTAAACCTGGTCAAAACAAGATTTCTTACCAGCTATAAGAAGAAAAAACACGTGAAACCTGTGATTTTGACACGTGATCTGGTGGGTCTTTAAGAGCTACCTGCTAATATTATGACATTAATCTCGCATCATCATCAAACCACCCAGTAGGCATTAGGTACTTTATAGTCACAGAGGCATCTCTGTGAAAATCGGGCAAACCACCCAGTAGGCATTAGGTACTTTATAGTCACAGAGGCATCTCTGTGAAAATCGGGTTGCTCCCACCTGGAGACGAAGCGAACGCATTACTACTGACGTTCCACTCACACTCTACCCATTACTTGTCAGGAATAGCCAGCTGGGGCTACGGGTGTGCGGAGCCTCGGTGGCCCGGGGTGTACACCAACGTGACCTACTACCTGCCCTGGATCCACGCCCAGCTCACCGCCATCGGCCTGCCGGGGCTGTGGGATCAGCCCATAGTGGGATAAGTGCATGTACGTGTTGCGCCCAATCCGTCAAATGGCCTATTTCGTGAAATGTGCAAAATGCTTTTGCCCAATTTTTTTTATGAAACGGACTTTGTATATCAATTTGTTTTCAATTTTCATTTATTACACCAGACATTGATTAAGGTTGATTCAACAGTAGCACACTTTTCTACATAGTTGTATTTTTCGCCTCCCATCCTACCCCCCATTTGCCCCAACTCTACCAAATGCTACTCTGGGGCATGCCTGAGCCACATGTTTCATCAAGCGTTTTATCAAATTAAGTCTGAATAAAAGAATTTTAAACTCATCTACAGGTGTGATTTATCATTTGTTTGAACCAATTATTATTATTTTGTTGTTGTTGCTGTCCCATTTTCTGGGCGTACAGTGTCGTTGCTCCCACGCCGCTCATTCCGAATCCCAATTTGCAGCTATACACACCGGCTTGTTCAGGTCGCAGAATCCGACACCAGCAGTCCAAGGGGAGCGAATCTATGTTAGGCCATCAGGTGGCAACCAGCCGACACTGCACTGCTGCAGTCACTTCGGTGGAGTTCAGTGGAGCCTGTTCAGGACACCACCTACTAAGCCCCCTACTGACGACACTATTCTCTTAGTCGCGGAGCCAGCGTGAGTGAGGTCCTCCTCCGAGGGCGCCACCACGACCATCCACCGACAGCTCCCCAGAACACACTGACCCCCATGGCTTTGACCCGAACGCACCAAGGCATAGACTGGATTGGAAACCGAAACTGAGGTCACCATGAGAGCAGGGCATGCAAAGCCACAGAATTTGAGACATTTTTTTCTTTTTAATGATCGATGGAAATGAGGCGGATGACAACGATGATGATGATGCTATGGAGTTCCGTATCGGTCTGAGATTGCATGACAGGGCTGTAATCTGCGCTTCCTTTCATAATGATATCCTGGTGTTAAACAGGCCCGAGAACTACAGACACCTGCAGTGTTGGTCTTGAAATTAGAGCAACTCTTAGAATCGCATCCGTTAAGCGGATGAAGCTCGACTGTGTGGTTTCAGTCTTCCCTTTGAGTAGCCACTCACTCTGGGTAGGAGTCGGTCCAGGACCGAAAAAACCCTCACCTCTGATAGGATTCGAACCCACGACCTCCCAGCCAGTAGTCCGCGACGCTAACCACTACACCACGGCGGCTGGTTGTTTGAACCAATTCTTGATCTCTGTTCGTTTATGAATGAAAAAGTAAGTGAGAGAGAGAGCTTGAGAGAAGTAGACTGAGAAAGAGAGAATGATAGAGTGAATGAGAGAGATAGAGTTCTCACTTGCGAAAGAGAGAGAGAGAGAGAGTGTGTGTGTGTGTGTGTGTGTGTGTGCATTTCCTGACAATCAAAATGTAAGCGCACTCAAAAGTTTCATATGCACAAAATTTATTCACATTTATAGAATTTTTCAAGGGGTAACCTACAGTACAACAATGTTTTTTATTTTTGTTTTTTTTATCAGCAAAAAAAAAAAATCTATATTGTAAATCATGGCAAAAAAAGATTACAAAATAAAAATTGGAACTAAAATATAAATCAAAATATGCTAAAGAAAAAAAATTGCGTAGATCACAGATGATTCTCAATTTTTATGATATGCCATTTGGTATACAATATAACCCCCCCCCCCCTTTTTTGCGTAGTTAAAAAATATATTAAAAAAACATACAATACATATGGGCAACTTCAAGGTGTAAAATACCACTGGATGCAATACAAATTCACACTGGTATGGTAATCATGAGTGGGTCTTAAACACTTAACACGGGTAGTAACATCGAAGTTAGCATGTTAATACCCGTGTTAACTGTATAAGATGCACTCATGATTACCGTACCTGGTTTCTTTGAAGCCATTTCCATCGACTATAGGAAAACATGACGTCTTTAAAAAAAATATAAAAAACTACAAATGAAAACTAGATTGTAGTCATATCACAAATCCTCGCAGCAGTGTCAATTATATATGTATATCACAATGAATTAAAACTGATAAATGGTCAGTAAAACTGGACGGTATCTTTGCCTTGCTGGCTGTAAGTGTATTCTTCTTGTATTCTTCATAAGTTGTAAATATCATCAACTCAAGACTTGAACACACACAATTATGTTTACATACATCGGAAGAAAAAAAAAATCAAGCAAGCAAAATTGATGCATAGGCTAGGCAGCAGAGAATAAATAAATACCATTAATGTTCTCAATCAACAAAATGACATGATTCAACGTTCCCACAAACTATTAATCTTAACCGTCTCCCGATATAAAGTCTAGCCCTTTTTTCAACACCAAAAACTGACTGAAGTTTTTAAAAAGTCCTAAGCATGGGACATAGAAAAATCCCACACAACAGCAATCCTAGTGGAGAAACTCCCAATGTGCACAGCAACAGAAGAGCAGGCGGGTGAAGCCTTTATCCAAGACATGAGCCCCATGGTGCCCAGCGACGCTACACCTGCAGGAGGATGGCCACGCCACCCAAGATCCACTTGGAGGGCTTCTCCTTGGTCTTGAGGTTGAAGGTCCACACGAAGGTGGGTCCCCGGGTCTTGGTCTTGTAGACGGGGCAGGCGTACACGTTCCTGAGGTCCTGGCGGTCCACGGGGATGGCCTTGATGAAGATGACTGGCATGTTCGGGGCCAGCTCCTTCAGCCGCGCCTCTGCCATCATGCCCGTCTGCATGTCCCACCGCGCCCCTGCACATCAGCGCACACAAGGTGTGTTGGTAGTCAGTATTGTAATGAGACCGTAAGCATGTGTTTTTTTGTCTGCAGGAAAGATAAAAAAGAACTGGGTTTAAGAAGATTGGCAGTGTCAAGCTTCCATGGATCCATCCCCACCCCCCACCCCCCCACCCTCCACACCCCAACGTTCGATCCATCAACCATCTTACCATTCATATATCCATCCTACCATACAATACACCCACACACCAATTAATTAATTCAAATCTGCCCACCGATTCATCCTTCCAATATTTACCCATTTATCCATCTAGTCATCAATCCAATACTTATCCATCTATCCACCTGCCAATCCATTCGTCCAGCCATGCACCCTGTCATCCACCAATCCATCCAACCATCATTCCAACCAATCAACAACCACCCATCCATCAATCCAACTCCTTCCTTGAACCAGGCAGCAAAAGAAAACTCGCCTTCCAAGTACAAGACATGAACATGCGCCCCCTCCCTAAGAGGCCCGGCCATCCTCCGTGGGTCTTCTCCGATTCTGTTATACTAGTTCCTTACTTTATTACGAGTCATACCACAAGGCAGCAGGCGTCTCCCGTAAGCAGCAGAAGAAACTCGCCTTCCCTGTACAAAAAGTCCTAAGCACTCCACTATGCACTCTCCCTAGGAGGCCTGGACAACCTCTGCAGGTATTCTCAGTAACATCTGATTCTTACTTTATTACGAGTCATACCACCTTCCCTGTACAAAAAGTCCTAAGCACTCCACTCTGCACTCTCCCTAGGAGGCCTGGACAACCTCTGCAGGTATTCTCGGTAACATCTGATTCTTACTTTATTATGAGTCATACTACAAGGCACAGGGGCCCTCTTGTAATCAGCCAGAAAGAAACTCACCTTCCATGAACAAATCCGACCATCCTCTGTGGGTCTTCTCGATCTCAGTAGCATCCGATTCTGTTTTACTAATTTCTTACTTTATTATGAGTCATAGTAATACTATGAGGCAGCAGGTGCCTCCCGTAATCAGCCAGACGAAACTCACCCTCCATGTACAAGCTGTGAACGTAGGCCCCCTCCCTGAGAGGCCCGGCCATCCTCCATCCACGGGTCTTCTCAGTAGCATCCGATTCTGTTTTACGAGTTTCTTACCTTATTACGAGCCCATAATCATCCAGACCTAAACTCACCCTCCATGTACAAGCCGTGGACGTAGGCCCCCTCCCTGGGCGGGCCGGCCATGTCCTCGCGGGTCTTCTTGGTGACGTCGCACTGCAAGGCCATGCGGTCCAGGGGCCACTCGTTCTTGCGGGCCATCTGCTGCATGATGGCGGTGAGGAAGGACTGGGGGTTGAAGAACCCGCCCAGCCACACGGCGGCGGGCAGCTGGAAGTCGGAGGTCCAGGTCTCCAGCTCCTTGATGCGCTGCAGCAGGTCGGGGTACCACAGGCCCAGGGTGTACAGCGAGGGGTAGGCCCGCTTGTTCCAGTTCTCCGGCACCACGTCCAGGAAGAGGGAGTTGGACAGCGCCTCCATGTCTGCCGTGATGGTCAGTTCGCCCTGCGGTGGTGGGTGGGCGGGTGGGTGTGACACAGAGAGAGAAAGAGAGGTGAAGAAGTCAGGGTGAAAAGAGGTGAAGAAATTCATGAAGACACAAACGCGCTGTGGATGCAGCTCAAACTTTAATGAAAGACCATGAGTCTCAAAATTGATGGGTGCTCCAGCCTTGAGAGCCAGTTTGCCAATGCCATAGTCTTATTTTCCTGAAGTCCTCATGATCAAGAGGGTGAGGATGTAACTTGGGCAAGGCCTCTCCACTATAAATGAAATGTAGCCCCAAATGTCCAGAATAGCAGTTCCCTCTTTTTGCTATCCGTCATGGTCAGGGACAACGGAGGAACACACATACACACAAGTGCACTCACAGTTACACTTGCCTGGTATTACAGTACCTCCAGGATCGTCCCACTATCTCTATATTTAAAAATGTCCCACAGGTCGGAGGACGTTCAACAGACTTTCACTCACACCCACAGTCACACATCAGATCTATATCCACACACACACACACAGTCACACATCAGATCTATATCCACACACACACACACAGTCACACATCAGATCTATATCCACACACAGTCACACATCAGATCTATATCCACACACACACCCACAGTCACACATCAGATCTATATCCACACACACACACAGTCACACATCAGATCTATATCCACACACACACCCACAGTCACACATCAGATCTATATCCACACACACACACACAGTCACACATCAGATCTATATCCACACACACACCCACAGTCACACATCAGATCTATATCCACACACACACACACAGTCACACATCAGATCTATATCCACACACACACACACAGTCACACATCAAATCTATATCCACACGCACACACACAGTCACACATCAGATCTATATCCACACACACACACACACACACAGTCACACATCCACACCCACAGTCACACATCAGATCTATATCCACACTCACACCCACAGTCACACATCAGATCTATATCTACACACACACACACACACCCTTTTGCAGGTGTGTGTGTCTGTGTGTGCGAGTGTGTGTGTTTCTGTGTGAGTATGTGTATGAGTATATGTGTGCACAGGAGAGATTGTGTCCGGTTAGAGAGAGAGAGGGAGTGTGTGTCAAGTCAAAATGATCTTTATTGAGGGTTCAAGAATAAGCTGACAAGGCTATTTTTTCATCCTGCTCTCTCTGTGTGTGCATGTGCGTGAGGGTGCCTGTTTGTACAAGTACAGAGCTCCCTACCCCTAAAAATACTCTTCGGTAGTTTTAAGTCTGAAATTCCCATTTTTCAGTAGTTTTGAGGGGTTTATCAGTAGTGACGCGTTGTACTACAATAGTGTGCGCGCATGCATGCTTGCATGCATGCACGCACACACACACCATTATAAATGATTGTGTAATTAGACACACACACACACACACACACACACACACACGCACACACACGCACACACACACACACACACACAAATGATTGTGCACAACTTTCTTATTTTATGTTTGAAAAAAATTAGGCCAAGTACAAAAGTAAGATATTTTGAGGACAAACTATAATAGATAACCAAAAGGAAACACTGCTCATTTTCAGCAAGATCACAATGTCCAGTGATCAGGATCTTGGCCTTCGATGTGCCGCTGGCAGTCATTCAGTCCGCCATGATTGACAGAAAAACTAGACTCGCACACTGTGCAGTAGGCATAATCTGGCCCTTTTTTACTCCTCTGCATCACTGGAAGCTTCTCAGCGTACTTGGCTTTGTATGCTTGGTGGGCAGGAATTGAAGCCGTTTTCTTTTTTTTTGCTTCAGAAGGAAGCTTTTCCGAGTCGCTGTCGCTTGAATCCGTTTCATGAGCTCGTGGCATTGCGTTTCGCGCCATCTTTGAACAACAAAGTCACGCGAGACCCGTTTCCCGCCAAATGACGTCAAACAGTTTGTTCTCACGCGAACCGACTGGGCTTCAATGAGGCAAGCCGACCTCAAACGAACCATTACTCGACAATAAAAACAAATCATAATTTTCGGAATCAGTTAACCGGAGTTTTTGTTGTTCAACCGTAGTGCCGTAGTGTGAGTTCTAAATTCGTAGCAACTACGGAAAAAACGTAGTGGTAGGGAGCTCTGCAAGTATATGCTTGTGTAAGTGTGCGCACATGTCAGTGACAATCTGTTTCTGTGCGTTTGATGAAGTGTATGAGGGTCTGTGTGTGTATTTCTATGTGCAAGCATGCCGCGTTCACTCGCATGCATGTATGTGTGTGTGTGTGTCAGTGTGCGTGTGTGTGTGTTTAAACGTTGATTGTAAAGCGCTTTGTGCTCGATAAAAAGCGCTATATAAATATCCGTTTATTATTATTATTATTATCACCCATCAACACACGCACCCATCCCTTGAAAACGTAACCCCACTCCTAACCTTGAGGCCCAGGTCCAGCTCTTTCAGGGAGCGCCTGATCTCGTTGATGAGCGTGTTCATGCGCTCGCACTCCTGGAAGGCGACGACCACGTAGGGCGAGCGCTCCTCCACCGGCACCTTGGCCATGATCTCCGTCATGTTGAACTCATCGGGAAGCTTCTCCACTATCTCGTCTAGCATGTTCTTCACCTGGAGAGAGAGAGAACACGACACCGTGTTGGTCAGAAAAATGAGACAGAGAGACAGACATGGAGACAAAGAGAGACGGAGAGAGAAAGGGGGAAATGTTTTAATATGTCTGGAAGCTTCTCACTATCTTGTCTTCCAGGATGTTCACCTGGAGAGAACAGAAGAAAACCATGACGGTAAACGGAAAAGATGGAGAGACAAAAGCAGAGAGAACTACATTCAGACGCTGTATATGACTCCATCCCCGCTGCCCGCCCCGGTGTCCCTGGGCTGCACCTCAAAGACGGTCCTGAAGAGGTTCTCATACGTCCTTAATTAATGACTGTGTAGGCTCATTTGTGACAAGTGAGTGAACTTCAGTTCCCCATACAACTTTACGTCGGAGAGAACTAAACAGAAACTTCCTAGAGTCAACTTCTGCTGTGGAAGAAATGCGGACGCAGCCCAACCTTCAAGTAATCAAACTCTTCCAATAACAGACGACAGAAAGGTTGATTAACAAGCTCCTAGCATAACATCGTCAGTCTCCCAAATCCCCCGAAGTCAGTGTCTGGCTGCCCGTCGTGGCGGGGGTAATTAAAAAAACGGTCACACGCGTAATGTTCTCATCCGTAGCTGATGCAGTTATGCCATACTGTTCAAGCGCTTCCGCTGTTGGGAAGATCCCTGGAGTCTTTTAGCCTGGGTACGACAACAACAACACAAACCTTCTCCTCTCGACTGACTCCAGCCCCGCTGCCGGCCCCGGTGTCCCTGGGCTGCATCTCGAAGACGGTCCTGAAGAGGTTCTCTGACAGCGTGGTGAGGAACTCGATCTCTGCATTGGGGTGCAGGCCGTACAGGTAGGGACTCTCCGGCGGCAGGCACTCGTCGATGTAGGCGTGGTAGCCCTTGTAGTCAGAGTTGGGAGGGATGGGGAACCCAGGCGCCAGGTACAGCTCACCATCCAGCTGCACAAATAATAATAACAGGTCATAATAACAATTAGCACTTGCATAGGTATTACGTATTTCATAGTTACAGAGGCGTCTGTGAAATTCGGGTTGCTCCCACTTGGAGAGTGCGTCTGAGCGATCGACAAAGAGAGGAAACCAGAAATCTTCAGCATTGTTGTTGTTGTTGACGTACCCTGGCTCAAAGACTCCAGGGATCATCCCAACAGCTGAACACTATGGTACAAATCCATCAGCTAGGATGAGAACATTACGTGTGTGACCGTGGTTTTGATTACCCCGCCACATGGGCAGCCACACTCTGTGTCCAGCATGATACTGACCATGTCAGGGTGCATGTACACCTCCAGGTAGGTCCTGCACAGGATGCGGTCCCAGTCGTCGGTGATGTGCCCGCCGTACATGATCTCCCCAAACAGGTAGCGCAGGTCCTCCCACGGCACCTTGGCGTTGGCCTCCAGGTAGTTGTACAGCACGTTCATGCTGAAAACAAGGCAAACACACAGATGTAGACACTTAAGGCGTGCTCACGCGCTTACACACGGCCATGATGGCTCAACTGTTTCACCGCCAATGTCTCATTTGTGCACCACAATGATTTAACACCCATGCCACTAAAAGGCATCAAATCAGAGTCTGTTATCCAAAGACCCTATTATCTTAATTTGGGGAGGTAAGGATAGGCCTTACTTTAAATATGTCACAGAGGAATCCCCAATATTACAGACATATTTTTTTTCTCTACCCAGGTAAGTTTAATGGAATTGTTTTGCTGAAACATGGCTGTCGGCGAAAGGGTTCAATCACTGTGGTGCTAAAATGCGACCTTGGCGGTGAAAGGGTTCAATCACTGTGGTGCTAAAATGCGACTTTGGCGGTGAAAGGGTTCAATCACTGTGGTGCTAAAATGCGACTTTGGCGGTGAAAGGGTTCAATCACTGTGGTGCTAAAATGCGACCTTGGCGGTGAAAGGGTTCAATCACTGTGGTGCTAAAATGCGACCTTGGCGGTGAAAGGGTTCAATCACTGTGGTGCTAAAATGCGACTTTAGCGGTGAAAGGGTTCAATCACTGTGGTGCTAAAATGCGACTTTGGCGGTGAAAGGGTTCAATCACTGTGGTGCTAAAATGCGACTTTGGTGGTGAAAGGGTTCAATCACTGTGGTGCTAAAATGCGACTTTGGCGGTGAAAGGGTTCAATCACTGTGGTGCTAAAATGCGACTTTGGCAGTGAAAGGGTTCAATCACTGTGGTGCTAAAATGCGACTTTGGCGGTGAAAGGGTTCAATCACTGTGGTGCTAAAATGCGACTTTGGTGGTGAAAGGGTTCAATCACTGTGGTGCTAAAATGCGACCTTGGCGGTGAAAGGGTTCAATCACTGTGGTGCTAAAATGCGACTTTGGTGGTGAAAGGGTTCAATCACTGTGGTGCTAAAATGCGACCTTGGCGGTGAAAGGGTTCAATCACTGTGGTGCTAAAATGCGACCTTGGCGGTGAAAGGGTTCAATCACTGTGGTGCTAAAATGCGACTTTGGCGGTGAAAGGGTTCAATCACTGTGGTGCTAAAATGCGACCTTGGCGGTGAAAGGGTTCAATCACTGTGGTGCTAAAATGCGACTTTGGCGGTGAAAGGGTTCAATCACTGTGGTGCTAAAATGCGACCTTGGCGGTGAAAGGGTTAAGGCGTGCTCACGCACTTACACACGGGCATGATGGCTTAAACAAAATGTTAATAATGAAGTTTATGCAGTTTACAAATTAATAATAATGCAAGAGTAAAAAACAAGCTAAAGCTTATAAAGATTATTCTACACATATAAATTACATGAAAACGACGGCATCACTATTTAACATTAATCAAGGAAAGTGATAATGTTCCACAAAAGGAGACATTAATAAACAATGCAATAGTACAAAGCAAATACAATGACAAATTCAACAGTAAAAACATTTAGTAAAGGTAAAAAAACCAGGCATATCCATGTGTTCACACTGAAAATAAAATGTCAAACACACTTACAGACTTATGCATGCACCCACACACACATTGCTCTACGGCTGGGAAACCTGGCATCTCAAAACCACACGAGAGGAAACTTGACGCCTTCGACACCAAATGCCTATGCAAGATCTTAGGCATGAAATGGAATGACTTTGTGTCGAATGAAGAGGTCAGGGAACGATCAAACCAGCCCCACATATCAACCAGCATCTGCAAAAGTCGCCTCCGCTGGCTGGGACACGTCACGAGGCTCCCAGTGACAAACATCTGCAAATCAAGCCATCAGATGGACGCCGGCAGGACAGAGAAGAAGAGGGCGGCCCATGATGATCTGAAGCTTGTCCACAGACACTGGAGTGACATAGACAAGCTGGCTGAGGACTGCACCCAGTGGAGAGCCTTGACTGCTTTGTGCGTCGAGCGATGCGGGAGCACCTAAGTCTAAGTCTAATTTATATACACACACAGAAAAATGTGCAGGCTCACACACACACACACACATGTACGCAGCATGTGCTCACTTGCTAACTTACTTACACAATCATCAACACACAGAAACTCAAACAGGCCAACACACATACACATGCATACATGTGCATATAAAGACACGCATCTACACACACTCATTCACCCACTCACTCACACAATCATCAACACACAGAAACACACACACACACACACACACCTGATTGTCAGATCTCCAGTGTTGTAGGGGTAGACCCTGTTCCAGCCCTGAGGTCCGAACTTTCGGCGCTCACAGACCACGGCATGGAAGTAACACAGGGCGAACAGGATGGACTTGAACTCCGTCTCCCGGGCACACATCTCCAGCGTCTCCTGCAAAAACACAGCAAAGAGCAATTCATTACCCTTCACACCAGGACTGAGAGAAAACATATAGGAGATACTTATCATGTGCTTCCAAGTGAAGTACCGTATTTTTCGGACTACTAGGCAATACTTTTTTCCACGAGTAAGACCTCTGCGCCTTATAATATGACTACTAATATAGTAAGACAACATAACAACATCTGAATTTTGTGTAAAATTAGGGGGGTGCGCCTGATAAGAAGGTCTTAGTTATAGTCAAAACAATATGGTAATTTCACCAATATTCTCTTTATTTCCCCTAAAGAAACAAACATTTATGAACAGAGAAAAGTGAATGGGGTCTTCTACCTAATCTGTTAGATTATTATTACTTGTAAGAACAAAAATGGTAGATAGAGCCAAACTTTCACAAGGAGATATGTGCTGACTGAGTGCAGAGCCAAAAACATATGCATACAAAACGCAGTTACATAGGTGTCAACCTATACAGTCGTATTGCTGTACGGGAAAACCATGATTTTGGGTCTGTACGGCCGTATAACAGTTTCAATATGGGTAAAACTGATTTATACGGGCAGATCAGAAATCAGAGAGAAACCGCGAAGTGATAGAAGTTTGTGATAGCAGACGACAAAACACGGACGCCAAGCATCCGAACAGGAAAACGAAAGCAGTAGGCTAGATGATCGGTCATGCGCAGAGAGCGATTTGTTCGATTTGTTCTGGTAATTTGCGCATGCGTGGTTTCTTCAGAACTTCCGTGTGAGCGTTGTTTGAATCGAAAATAGCGGACGCTAATTCTTCCAGTTCTATGAACCCCCCTGTGGCCAAAAAGGCACGAGTTGGGAGTGGGAGACACTTGAAAGAATGGGAAAACCTGTCCTTTGAGAAAGAAAGGTACGCTCCCCTGCCCATTTCTTAATATATATAACAAAACTGAATGAAAACGATGTCTGAATATAATGTATTCATTGCAACTTTTTCATGGTTTTTCGTGTTCTGAAATTTATACGGTTTTCAGGCTTGAAATAAGCGGAAAATTATTTTTCAATAAGGGAAGTTTTGAAAAAAGAAAAATTGGGTTGACACCTATGCAGTTACTTCCACTTGTAGGTTTTCCCTTTTCATGTTCTTTCAAACTTTCATGATATTCTTCATCTTCTTCTGGTGCGTACCCGGGCCATGCTCTTTCATGATGATAAAAACCAAAGGGGGAATGACGTGGAGAGAGCATCAAAGAACATACATAAACCAACAGCAACAGGGTTAGATGACCAACAAAAGGAGAACAAAGAAAAACAAGAGAGAGAAAGAGTGATAGACTGTAACGAAGATACAAATTCAAATACGTTTATTGTCATGATCAAAAAGCCCTTAAAGGTTGTGTAGTATTTCAGTAATTATGACAAAGTATGATTTTTTTTTTTTTTAAATTTTGCATGCATGTATTGTCCTCTAAATACAAATACTCCTGTGCATGCATCATGTGGGGCCCGTGTTTTCCCGGTTGATCGGGGGGGACTAAGCGGTCGTGCATGACACTCTACATGCATCATGTGGGGCCCAGGTGTCCCTGGCCAGTCTGGGTACATTTAACGGTTGGGCATGACCTTTAACTCGTCTTTCCCTCTATCACACCCACCCACCCCAACCCCCCTCCATCCCCCCCTCCCAAATCAAATCTTCACATATTTAACTAACTTTTTTCGGTTTTAAATTTCATTAATTCTTTCTACATAGTAAACTGTGTATCTGTAAATACTCAGTTATTTCCTGACTGTCTTCTAATCATTTCTTTCTTTCTATTTCCCCATAATGTTATTATTTCGCTTTGTACTCTACCTTTCGCTATTTTTCTCTTTTTCGTACTACCCCCTAAAGTGCAGAAGACCCTTCAGCGTGTTGAAGTTGGCTGCCTAAGGAGAAGAAGAAGAAGAAGGAGAGAGAGAGAGAGAGACAGAGAGAGAGAGAGAGAGAGAGAGAGAGAGAGAGAGAGAGAGAGAGAGAGAGAGAGAGAGAGAGAGAGAGAGAGAGAGAGAGAGAGAGAGAGAGAAACTCATAGCGCTTTATGTCCAAATAAACATGGACTGATCAATGAGCCACACACACCTGGTTGAAGTTGTCCAGCGCTTTGTGCAGGTTGGCGAACATGCCAGTGGGCGGCTCGTTGGTGATCTTGATGGCCGACTCCAGGATGCCCTGGGGGATGATGTGGGCCTCAGGGATGCCCGCGGGCTCCGCGCTGATGAAGAGGCGGTAGGACTCGTGCCCTTCCTCAGAGTACTCCTCAATCTTCTTCTCCAGCTTGGGGAGCCATTTGGCCACCAAGTGAATGTTCTGCACACACACACGTTGTTAGTGATATTACATCAGTGCATGGATGTTATGTGTGCGAGCATCTTGCGTCCTTCCTCAGAGTACTCTATCTTCTTCTCCAGCCTGGAAAGCCACCTGGCCACCAAACGGATGTTCTGAATGCACACAGTTGATGTTTGTTTGAATTTGATGCAAAGATTACTTGTTCTCTGTGGATCATGCTCAAATGTGTCCGTATGTGAATATGCATGCGAATGTGCATCCTCTCAGTACTCAATCTTCTTCTCCAGCTTGGAGAGCCACTTGGCCTCCAAGTGTATGTTCTGCGGGACCAAGGTGGTTCGTTTGTCACGAGTTTCACTTTTCCTGGTCAATGTTGGATGATTTTGTTAGTGCTTGCATGTGTGTCTGTGCGGCATGCATGTTGGATGATTTTGTTAGTGCTTGCATGTGTGTCTGTGCGGCATGCATGTTGGATGATTTTGTCAGTGCTTGCATGTGTGTCTGTGCGGCATGCATTGCGTGTGCACCCACGTTTGTGCATCTATGGTTACCTGCTGAAGTGAGTACAGGAGTAAGATTAATCACAAGTTCTTTCCCTAGTGTGATTAACCCCTGCAGACATCACTGCCTTAGACAAACATCATTACTGGCCCGGGGTTGCTGAGAACAACATTATAACAAATAAGAAGCGCAACAAAACTTAGCACTGTCAATGATTCAATTTTAACAACATTACTGGTTGATCCAAGTTTAATTTTCGCTTTGAAATCGTGGTTACTTGTATTACAATGGGAATCATTGGTCTCCTTGTCTCACTGTTAATGAAAACATCTTGGAGTGTTTTCTGAGGCTCGTGTAGTGCCGATTTGGGGGACATTTTTAACATTACAGATTGAAATAGAAGTGCCAAACACATGTATTTTTGCTTTATATTGCCTTCTTCAGGGTTTCTGAAATTGTTAGAGGGTTAGAGATTGTGCATATTTATGCACTAGAGCTATCAAATCACTCCTGGCCTAGAATTTCGAACCATGCATTAGATTTACCCTTTAAAATCTCAAGTAGGGGGTGAGATGATGCATACAAATGACGATTAGTGCGTTAACACAGTCGTTACATTTTAGTAAGCTAACGACATTGCACATATTTCTGTTGTCTGCAAGCTCTATCTATGCTGCTGCCACAGCAGTCTGCAAGCTGAAGTCACTAGGCCTAGTCTAGATCTAAAATTATACAAGATATTGCAGAAAACCCTAATCATTGAAATCTCATTGCTCATTTGGCAGACCCCTTTTTCAGTATCCAATATTATTGTTTGACAGGCCTACACAGGCCTTTGATCAATGTGACTTTTCTTCGCTACAGTCTGACAAGTGAAAAGGAAAGTCAAAAAAGAAAAAGAAAATTGTTATACGAAGAAACAGAATGAACAAGCGGTGATCCAGCTCCATCAATAGTGAGATTGCCCATGTTGGTTAGATCCCAATATTGGACTAATTCAGCTGGCTATCGTTTTCTGAACGTAAAGCAGAGGTGTGTGTATGTGTGTGTGTGTGTGTGTGTGTGTGTGTGTGTGTGTGTGTGTGTGTGGTGTGGTGTGGTGTGGTGTGGTGTGGTGTGGTGTGGTGTGGTGTGGTGTGGTGTGGTGTGGTGTGGTGTGGTGTGGTGTGGTGTGGTGTGGTGTGGTGTGGTGTGGTGTGGTGTGGTGTGGTGTGGTGTTGTGTTGTGTTGTGTTGTGTTGTGTGTTGTGTTGTGTTGTGGTGTGTTGTGGTGTGTTGTGTTGTGGTGTGGTGTGTGTGTGTGTGTGTGTGTGTGTGTGTGTGTGTGTGTGTGTGTGTACCCTCACGCGATGGAAGTGGGATGGGGTTTCTCTCATGTTTCATCTTGACCCTTCAAAATTTGAAACTGGGGGATAACTCTAAACAGAGGGTGAGCATGCCCCTTAAAAGAGGAGAAAATCAGAAACCCAGTTAATTGATGGTTCAGGCACAGCCAGCCACGTGCCAGCCCTGCTCACCTGCAGCACCACCCAATGTCCCTCCTTGGCGCCAAGCTCCATGGCCTGCTCGGCCACGATCTCCTGGCCCTGGCCCAGGGAGATGTTGTGGAAGTTGCGGTTGTCATCGGTGAAGCCCAGCTTCTTGCCCAGGGCCTCCACGTCCTTCAGGGGGTCCACCCCGGGGGACAGTATGAAGAAAACGGGCGTGGCGGGGCCAGACTCCTCGTACGACTTGCCAAACTCCATGGCTCTGCCTTCCGTGTAGCTGGAGCCCAGCTTCTCCTCCACAAACAGACTGCGGAAAAGGAGGAACCAACAATCAATGTTTCCTTAACACAGAGTGTCAATGGGAAAGAAAACATAACAATCAGTTTTTGCTTCTTCAAAAGTGGTGATGATGACTTATCTGTACGCAGGCTGCTGAATTGATTGACTATTATAATCATCAACCCTTTCCCTCAACATCCAACACTCTCTCTTCTCCCTAACAATCCCGAAATGAGGGGAGGGGGGACTGATTGTCTAATGTCTTCCTTTATATTCAAAGTTTCCCTACAACCTGTATATATACGAGCACACAACAGGCAGCTGACTTCTCAATGAGAAAGGAACACCCAAAGGTGCTAGCAGAAACCCAGAATTGCACTGAACCTGCCTGCCCTACCAACACGAGAGCCATCCTATATCAATAGGTATTCCAAAGGGGTTTTCAATAATACATGCTACACATTGTCTGTTGCTACAGTTTGATAGATCTTTTGATCCTGATTAATGTGATACCAGAAACAAGTCTGTGTGGTAAAAAATAAAAAAAGTTATGACGTTTTATGTGATTTTTGGACTTAGAAGATTTTTCGGCAACATTTTTGTGCCATTTTCACTCGCACACAGCAAAAAAACATAAAGTCACAGAGATCTAAAAGTTCTGATTTTTAATCTTTATATACTGGTAATCAAACACACAAAATTTGTTGACATCAAATGCTTTACAAAAAAAGTTGTAAATCTCCAAACTCGGTCAAAAATTAAGTTATTTCCACAGATTCTTGGAACAAAATCGCACAATGGGGGTATTTCAAAGGTCTGGTACACAGTTGTTTTCAGTACCATAACTACAAAATCTGGATTACAACTTAATAGTAACATAGAGATTATGCTCAATTTTTTTCAGAACTCTGTTTGTGATAGTTACATCATACTGGTCCAATGAAAATGGTACATCATCGAATTTGAGCGCCTGGCCAAAAAGGATCAATTTTGAAGGTTTTTCAAATTGCTATAACTTTGTCATTTTTAATGCTACTGAGTTGCCCTTTATACCAAATTGTCAAGTTTTTAATGTCCTCTACTCTGAAAACAAGTAAAAGTGCTAAATTTACAAAACATTTAAAATTTTAAGGCTTTTTTTTTACAAAAATATTCAAATTTTTAATTTTTTCACATTTTCAACTTTCTTTTTTTTCTTCCTGAATGAAAATTATGAATAAAAACTCATACCAAATTGTACTTCTGTCTTTTGTGGTTTTATTGGTGTGCTTTTTATTCTTGTGTATGATGTGTTATTATTTTAAAATATTTGTTGAAAATACCAACCGTATTGGAGATTTTGGCCGCCGCCAGAGCCTTCAGACTAAGGCCGTCGGCACCCCCCGGCACTTCATGGCTTTGGATGAGCGTGCCCCTTTACTCAATTTTAACTAAAATGGTTCTATCTAAAAGAAAATTGAATGCTCTTTAAAACCATGTACTTTTTGAAAGGGTGGGGCAATGTTAGGCTGGTTAAAATTTAGTTCAAACTGTTCAAAATAAAATGTCTTATCGAAAATAAGATTTTTGCATAAAAGTTACACCGATTGAAAGCTTGGGGTTTCCTCTTCCCGTGACATGTTCTATTTTTATCCGACCAATGGGCACGCTCAAACAATTGCCCAAAAGGCATGCAGCGCGTGACGTCAAGTGATCATTCACTAGCTGGCGGACAACAATACAACAAGGAACAAAAAACAAATATTTTTGCATGATGCACATAGACTTGATTGAGTTATGCCGTAATGCATTATTCAAAGTGACAATGTCAAATTCTTTGACAAGCAATGCTTTGACAGGTGAGTTTCCCTCAGTCCTGAGAGGTTCCTGGCACGTTCAGGTGGAAACCCGGAACCAGGAATCAGATCTTGGAACCATTTCGCCACCTGCAGCATAATAAAACAGAATATATGCGTCAGTTCTTTGATTTAACTTTTATTTTCCTAAATGAATACTCCCATATATTTTCATCTTTAGCAACTAAGCAAGACACAAGTGCTTTGCGTTAAGATTCTGTTGTGAAATCCTTACATGAATTTAAACTTGAGGGAAAAAAACAACTTCAATCCACAGTCCAATTTTTTTCCCCCACCTGAAATATAATTTTCCCATCTTTTTTTTCAAAGACAAAGTAAAATGAAGCTAATATTTAAATAATCTGAAGCGAATCTCCCAAATTTATTTGAAAACTCCTAATTGGCTCACTCCCAGTACGGTGATTATGAATCACATCAGGTGGTAGTTGACTTCCTGTCAGTCGTTGACGACCACGTATGTTGGGCCCTAGGTCAGGCAATGCAATAGAACATTGTATTAATTTAGTCGCACACACAGAACGAGAGAAAGGTTATGTGCCTATGTGCATGCATATTTGCATGTGTGTGAGCTATTAATAAAATTATTATAATTATATTATGTCTTTGTTGAACTTCGTTTTTAAAATTTTAAGCGCATATTTAGTCTCTCTCTCCCCTTAGTGTGTGTGTGTGTGTGTGTGTGCGTGTGTGTGCGCGAGAGAGAGAGCAGGCATGGGAATTTTCAGAGACAAAAAAAATCTGAAAAGCCCCCCCCCCCCCCCCCCCCCCCTCATTTTTACAGCATTAAAATATAATATTCTAAAAATTGAAGTATTTAGTAACTAAAACTTTTAGTAAAAGTTTGCCTTAAAAAAAAAAAAATTGCGGACAATTCCCATGTCTGCACAGAGAGAGAGAGTGAGAGAGAGTTTTAGGAAGTCAGTTGCCTGAAACTTGAAACTGCATCAAATTGTCTTAATTCAGGTACATCCACATGCATTGTGTGTTGTGTGTGTGCATATAACCCAGTTGGGTCTTTAATTGTATGTTTATTATTGGGTTGCTAGGTGCTTGAGTTAAGTTCCTTGTAGTGTGTGTGTGTAAAATAAAGCGTGCAGAAATCAAAATCTCATGTTTGTGAATGAGAAACAGCAGACCTTTATCAATCATTCAATGTATTGTTACTGTTACTAGTGTTAGTGTGTGTGCATTCTCCAGTATCTGTTCATTGTTAATGAAACACAATATTGAGAACAATTGACTGTTTTTTGTAGTTTTGCTTAGCATTAACTAGTTTCGATTTTGTTGGTAGCCGTAGGTCTAGGCCAAGACAACGTTTACTTAGGCCTAGCATGATATTCCTCTCTATCTCAGAATCTGGGTTGAACTTGAAGTTGAAGATGCTTCACTTTACTGACTAAAGGTTTTCAATTCAGAAACAAACAGTTGAATCTTTTGCAAAATACATGCAGAAGTCTAGAAGCGCAATAATTTTAACCAAAACAATTACTGATTTGAATAAGTATTGGGCAAAAAACGAGGAAATATAATTCTGATCCTAGGCCTAGGCCGATCGAAAAACAGAATCGAATATTGCCAAGGGAAGTCACTCAGTCTAACTAGTCAGACAGACCATTTTTTCAACATCACGTGATCTCACATTTTGATCGATTTCTTTAAAATCTTTCAATTTTATTCCTAATTACATCTTTAAGCGTTAATAATAGGCTTTTTCCAAAACATCTATAATGGTTATGATCGGTTTACATGATGAGAAAAAATTAGCTCGGCTTCGATAGTACTCGACTGCTCGCCGTGTCAAAGATTTGATTTCTAGCTCAAGAACGATGTCATGTTTTACGGAAATACAAAACTTTACAACATCATATATGCATAAAAAATGCACGAATATAATCTTAAACAGCAATACTCACCTAGCATGGAATCAATATCGTAGATAATTTCAAGATGGGCAATATTTTCGCGATGAAACTGAACCTCTGTTAGCGTTGTCGTGCGTGCGCCATTTTTGTCGGCCAGTTGTAAATGGCTGAATGAGGTCACGCGCTGCGCGGAGTTTGGGTTCGTGGTTGAGCCTGCCCATTGGTCGGATACAAATAGAACATGTCGTCACGGGAAGAGAAAACCTCAAGCTTTCGATCGGTGTAACTTTCACGCAAAAATGTTGTCATTTTCGATCAGAAATTTTACTTTGAAAAGTTTGAACTAAATTTTAACCAGCTTAACATGACCCCACCCTTTCAAAAAGTGCATGGTTTTAAAGAGCATTCAATTTCCTTTTAGATAGAACCACTTTAGTTAATATTGAGTAAATGGGCAGGCTCATCCAAAGCCATGAAGTGCCGGGGGGTGCCGACGGCCTTAGTCAGAAGGCTTGTCGGCGGCCAAAAACTCCAATACGGTTGGTATTTTCAACAAATGTTTTAAAATAATAACACATCATACACAAGAATAAAAAGCACACCAATAGAACCACAAAAGACAGAAGTACAATTTGGTATGAGTTTTTATTCATAATTTTCATTCAGGAAGGAAAAAATGAAAGTTGAAAACAAGCAAAAATCGGCATTCTGGGCAGTTTGTCACAGCTGCAAGGCAGGGCTTTGGAATACCTAATATCAACCCTGAAATTGATGCAGAGCGACCTAACTTCCCCTGACGGCGAAGGACATCCTGTCTGGGCCCTCATCATGCAGTGACCTAACTTCCCCTGACGGCGTAGGACATCCTGTCAGGGCCCTCATCATGCAGTGACCTAACTTCCCCTGACGGCGTAGGACATCCTGTCAGGGCCCTCATCATGCAGTGACCTAACTTCCCTTAACTGACCTGACGGCGTAGGACATCCTGTCTGGGCCCTCATCATGCAGTGACCTAACTTCCCCTAACTGACCTGACGGTGTAGGACATCCTGTCAGGGCCCTCATCATGCAGTGACCTAACTTCCCTTAACTGACCTGACGGCGTAGGACATCCTGTCTGGGCCCTCATCATGCAGTGACCTAACTTCCCCTGACTGACCTGACGGCGTAGGACATCCTGTCTGGGCCCTCATCATGCAGTGACCTAACTTCCCCTGACTGACCTGACGGCGTAGGACATCCTGTCAGGGCGCAGGGCCCTCATCATGCACAGCTTCTGCAGGGAGTTCTTGTTCTTCCACTCCTGGGGGAACTTCTCCTTCTCCGGGCACTCACTCTCCACAAACTTCTTCCACCGCTTGGCCGAGCCCTCAATGTCGCGATCCAGATTCCGGAACTCTTCCAGGTTGGATAGCGCCTAGCAAGAAAACATCATGATTACATGTTTGTTCCATACATTAAAAAACCCAACAACCTCAAACTATGAATTTAAAAAAATCAGTTAAAAAAATCATGCAACAAAAACCAATTACTTCGATGCAAATTCAAGCCAGAGCAAACAGGGAAAAAACTGTTATAAAACAAAAACATCAGAGTCTGTTTGCTTTGCTTTCCTTTATTTCATTTCAAACACAGTCCGATTTGGGGGTTGAATTGTGTTTATTAATTGACTAACTATATTTAACTGTAAAGGTTTAATGAAAACAAGGTGTGTGCAATCTGATGAGTCCACAACCTGATTCATCTCTTGGATCAGAAACAGCCACCAACAGACAGACCATCAAATAAAATATAGTTCCACTCTTCCTCAACTAGTGTTCTTTACACTCCCTTTTCTCTTGGAAGTGCAACAAACTTATAACGCAAATCTAAACATGGCGACCGTAACTACAAGACTGATACAGCATTACACAAAGAGCAAGAGAGACATCAGTGAGTGCATATACATTACAAAAAGAGCAAGAGAGACATCAGTGAGTGCATATACAATTTTAAAAGAAACCTAGTCGTAGATGAGTGGGAAAATGGAGCATGGTTTAAAAAGGAATGGATAGAGGTTAACCTTGATTCCACCCCATGAGATGTTGCTCATGAAATCCACTGGGGAAGTCACGTTCGGGGTGGCGGGGAAGCGCAGCAAGAAGTCCAGCTCCACAGGATTAATCTCGTTGTTGGTGATCAAAATCTGAAAAAACAAACCCACAAACAAGAAGTTAAAATGTGTATGGACACTTTGACAACATTACAATTCAATGACAGTTGACTCCCACCTAACAGGCACCCCAATAGACCCCATTTGCCGCAAAGAGCGACCTTGGATTTCAATTAAGGAATAAGAGAGGTCACGCAACTTGCGGACTGCGCATCTAATGTGCACATCCCTAACAGTTAAGCTTGAAGAATAAAAAAAACCGGCAGTAGTACCTGCAAGGTCATCTGGGTAATGAAGATGAGCTTGTCCTTCTCGAAGAGACCCCGGGTGGTGTAGGAGAAGGTGTTGAAGGTGATGCAGTCGATCAGGTTGACCACCCGCTGCTTCACCTCCTCAGCAGGCTCCGCCCTGTCGATGGCCTTGTCAAACACCACGCTGAACGCCTGCACATATAAGGCAACACATTCTGCATACACATGTGCATCACACAAACCAGCACACAATGCACATACTACATGCAACACACACAGACCATAAAGGGCTGAACAAAGACAAATTCCATATTTTTTCGGATTATAAGGCATGCCGTAATAAGACGCAACCCCCAAATGTTACACCAAAATCAGATTAATCTTACATTAAAAAAAAAATCTTCACACCTTTTTGCTCTGACCTTGACATTACAAGAGATTAATGTGACTATGGCCAATGGTTCATGCTTACCTTGAGTGAGAACTGGTACATGGGGTTGATCTCTCTATCAACAGATTATCTTAGAACTATTGATTTATAGTAAATATGGCCTTGAGGAAGAACTCGAACAAGAGGTAGATCTACTGATCATAAAAAAATAAAAAAAAATAAAAAAGATCTACTGATCATCAGGTTACCTCCCCTCATAGAACATTAACGTGACTATGGCCATTGGTTCATGCTGACCTTGAGGGAGAACTGGTACATGGGGTTGATCTTGTGCAGGTCGTTCATGATGAAGTAGAGCAGGGAGGCCCGGGCAGCGGCGGGCCGGTAGTTTTCTCTGGCCAGGTTGATCTCCACCTCCGTGTTCTTGGCCTCCTTGGCCTTCACCTCGATCTCCGCGGCCGTCCTCTTGGTGGTCTCCAGGTTCTCCACCAGCTCGTAGTCGCCCAGGAAGTTACCCTCGGCGGCTGACAGGCGGGCCAGCAGGTTGTCCTCCAGCTCCTTCAGCGTGATCTTGAACTCGTTCTGCTGCCGGGTCAGGTCAGACTTGAGCTTCTCCAGGTCGGGACGTTCCTTCACCACCACGTCTCCCAGCAGCTGGTCTTCCAGGCCGTCTCTGTAAAAGGGATAAGGTTTCAGGGGGTGAATTTATTTCACCACCATGTCTCCCAGCAGCTGGTCTTCCAGGCCGTCTCTGTAAAAGGGATAAGGTTTCAGGGGGTGAATTTATTTCACCACCACGTAGCCCAGCAGCTGGTCTTCCAGGCCGTCTCTGTAAAAGGGACAGGTTTCAGGGGGTGAATTTATTTCACCACCACGTCTCCCAGCAGCTGGTCTTCCAGGCCGTCTCTGTAAAAGGGACAGGTTTCAGGGGGTGAATTTATTTCACCATTATGACTCCCACCAGCTGGTCTTCCTAAAAGGGACAGGTTTCAGGTGGTGAGATCATCGATTTTGGCTTCAAGAGCTTCGAAGTCTGTTACCTAGGTCACATTCACCCCCTACTCAATCAATTTCTACAAGTTACCTCGCTAAACAGCCGTCAAAATCGCCGTAATCATGTATGATATCGTTCAGCAGACGCCACAATTCATCGTCGGACAACTAAACTTTTTACTGACTTCAAAAAATCATAACTTCTTGAAAACTTGACCAATTTTGACACAGTAAATGGCAAACAGCAGTGTAGGAAGTGGCTAACGCACAAGCCTTGTGGGTCGAGATTCTCACGAATGTGAACAGTACAATCTGTGGCCATAGTCAGCAAGTGCAAATTGGGTGCTAGCGAGCGCTTCCCGACAACGGACCGCGATTTTTTACCGGGCGCCAGCGGGCACTCCACTGGTTTATGGGTTAAGACCCCTCCCTATTATGACCTTTTAGAGGGGTCTGATTGTTGAAGGGAGGTTCCACTGCACTGCCCACCTGGTGACGGTGAAGTTGATGAGCGTGGCCTGGGCCTGCATCTCTGGCTGGTAGTGGGGGTTGGCCAGCTTGGTCTGCAGGATCAGCCTGAAGCTGGGGTTGTACTCCACCTCCTTGTCGCCCATCTTGATGGCGCGCCCCTTCTTGATGGTGTTGCGGCCCAGCAGGGGGTCCAGCACGGGGTCGATGCTCTCCCCGATGCTCTCCAGCAGCACCACGTCCCCGTTGCAGATGGCCTGCTCGATGGTGTCCAGGTAGCCCTTCTGGCCCAGACGCACCACCTGAAAGGGTGAGGGAAACGGAACTTTGTGTCAAAAATCACCTCTCAAATGGAAGTAAAACACACCAATGGCTATGGCCCGTATGATGGCATTCGGGTATCTTCTGGCCCAGACGCACCACCTGAAAGGGTGAGGGGAAACAGAAAAAATTGTACAGGTTGTCCCAAAAATTACGCATCCAAGGAAAGTAAAACATATTGATGGGCATTGCACGTTCAATGGCATTCAGGTATCCTTTCTGGCCCAGAATTATGCATCACCTGTGAGGGTGAGGGGAAACAGAGAAAAAATTGTACAGGACGTCCCCAAAATGATGCATCTAAGGAAAGTAAAACATATTGATGGGCATTGCCCGTTCAATGGCGTTCAGGTATCCTTTCCAGCCTAGATGCACCACCTGATAGGTGAGGTGGGAAGAAAACAATTGTGCTAGCATGATCGACCAGAAGTAAAATGTCTGAACAGATGAACAAAATGAAAGAACACTCAAGCAGCATAACTATGTTTTCCCTTCCTTCTTTAACCGTTAGCATGTTGCAGACGTCCTGTATCGCCCAGAGAGGGGTACTCAGAACCAACGCTTTGCAGACATTATTTCGGTTAGTAAAAATCGGAACAACCTTACTTTCGCTTCAGAACGAGGCTCAGTCAACATCCGTTTTTCCCAGTTATAGCCACCATATTGCCTTTGTAACCGCTTACTTAATTTTTCAACGTTTTATTTGGTCAGAAAGTCAAGTTTCCTATCAAACATGGCAGATTTTCGTGTTGGCGAAGCTTTTTTACTAGAAATTATCATCGATATTTGCTTAGCTAATGCATCTTGGGGCTTTGTTGGGTCAGATATCGACAGTGAAAGAGTAATAGAACATCGTAGTGCAGTAGAAGGGGGGGTAGACAGTGTCACTGTGACTCGATAAAATGACGCTGATATATCAATTCGATTGTGAATGGGTGCCGATTTCGACTACTAGGTTGAATTTGGAGGAAATTTCGCCTTTCATGATATTCTTAATGATATTTCCACAAGTTATTTTGTTAAAAGTGATCCTCAACATGACTTTATTAGTCAGTGGGTGAACTCAGAAGCATTCTGCACTCATTCTGACAGTGCTGAAACAGTATGTCAACACCTTCGCTTTGGTGTTTGTGCTTCTTTTTATTTCAACAACAAAACATGCACAGACAACAAAATGCATAGCATCAAAACGTTCCTCAATCATCTCTTTATTAGTATTCCAATAATCAAGTCTGCACACAGCACACAGAACAAAATTACAGCATTTTTAATCAAGTGGGTGTATGCATTTTTCACTGCCTCAAAAAGAATGCGGTGGCAGAGTACGGAACGTCAAAAATAAAATGCAGTGTGCTAAAGATTAATTCACTATAAAATTCAGGTTGCTTATTCCATCAAAAGATTATCTTCTCTTACAGGCAAATATGTGGATCTTACCAAACACACAACACCTCACGCAGACAGTCTTCATGCGATCCAAACATCAACAGCAAGAAGACGAGATTCCAGACTGTACCACCCGCAATACACACACATCCCACCTTCCCCCTTTATGCTTCCCACCTTAAGGTCTGCCCCATAGCGGGTCTTGATCCACTTGATGCCCTGCAGCTGGGGGTCGATCATGAGGGGCCAGCGCTCACAGCTGGTCAGGATGGTGGCGTTCTCCGTGGACATGCGGTCGCTGGGCAGACCCTCGTTGTTCCATCCGGCGATGTCTGCATCATCCACCAGCATGGTCAGGGGGTCCAGGTCCTCCGACACGGGCACCGGGTACTTCAGGCCCTTGAGGAAGGGCAGCAGGTGGGTCTCAAACAGGTCCGTGCGGTAGCGCTTGGTGAAGGAGCCCACGTAGGAGATGAAGGCCGTGATCATCAGCACGTCGCCTGAAATTAACCCAGACAGGCAAGATTAACTCTTTGACTGCCAGAGAAAATTTGATAACAAAATTCCTGGAACGTATTTCATCTAATGGCAAAGAAAACTATTAGTGAAAAGCAAAACGGTCGTCTGTTGTAAAGCAAAACTTTGCATCCCAGAGTAATTGCCCTTTACTTGATGATGTCATCAGAGGCGTAACCAAGCACATACATTATATTTTAAGTGGCAGTCGCCCTGCAAATGTGTAAAAATCTAATCACTGATTTATATAAAGTTCACTTGCCCAGTTTGGTATCTATGCGTTCCTCTGCAAGATGCCTTTACACTTTCCTTAAGAAATGTCTTAAATGTCAAAAGTAGTTGTGGAAAAAAACAATTGCTCATTATTCCATTGCTCTGAAAATCAGACAAACGTGACTACTCCAAACTGACCGGGCAGAGTCTTCTCATTCTCCCTGTACTGGTTGATGGAGTCTGCCCATCTGACGTTCTCCGAGGCCAGGCCCCCCACCAGGCGGTTGGCCAGCTCGATGGTCTTGGCCGTGGTCTCCGCCTCCTGCTGGCACCGCAGCTTCTCCGCCGTGGCCTGCTCAAACTCCGACTGACACTTGGCCAGCGTGGCTTCCAGGTCCGCCACCTGCACATGCCAACACACAGAGTGAGAGGAAAAATCCCCTGTACCCAGGTTCGAACTCGGGTTTACTGAGCACGAGGCGAACGCGTTACCTCTGTGACACTCTACACTGTGTGTGTGCGTTTCCTTGTCTCAGTGTCTCTCTCTGGTCGGCACGCAAAGAGAAACCACAGAAGAAACCTTTCCATCTTAAAAACATCCATTCCTCGATCACCGTTTCTCTCTCTCACCTTGCTCTTGATGACGCGCAGCTTCTCGCGGGCGTTGTTGAGGTCGGAGGTGGCCTGGGCCAGGGCGATCCTCTTGGGCTCCACGTCGCAGTACACCTCGTAGTAGGTCATGATATTGATCACCCAGGCGCACAGGCCCGAGGCGGCGAACGACTTGGCCCGGATGAACTCCGGGTTGAAGTCCGGGTCATCCAGGTAGGACTGCACGGCTTTGCGGCAGTTCTCGTGGATGTTTTCCTTGTCGTAGTTCACCAGGTTGTCCAGGAACTGGTCCACCTGGTTGGTGACAAGGGAATAACGCTTTTCAATAGGAACCCTTTTTCATCTGAGCTTTCTGAGTTATTCTTCTTCGATCGCTCAGTTTCCTGTCAATTATGAGCGCAGATGCGTCATGCTGCCGCTATGCGCCTAACTAAGAAATACTTAAGGCCCACCCAGCAAGGCCGACTTCGGCTGGAGGAAATCGTTTTGAAAGTGTTTCTTGAAAAACAGGCAGGAGAATGGACCGGTAAGGCACAAAGATAGTAGATGATAGACAGTAAGCAAAGGGAAAAGGCAGAGTCAAAGAGAGTGGTAGATTTTTATCAATCTTACTATCTACTTTAACTAAATACTTACCAACACTTAAAACATGTGCATTGACTCATAATGACCTGGAACTATACCAAAGAATATAGTAAAGCGAAAGTAGGGCGTGACGTCACCCCCTGCGCCGGATATGGGGTGCGAGTTATCCCCCTTACATCCGGGCAGGCGAGGTGCGCGCGCGCACTACAAACATCATTCGAAAACCCTTTTCCCTCAAATAGCATCAGGAGGGTAGGCAGGGAGGGAACATATTTGTTTTAAGTGTTGGTAAGTATTTAGTTAAAGTAGATAGTAAGATTGATAAAAATCTACCAATCTATTTTAACCATACATTACCAACACTTAAAACATGTGCAGATTACCAGAGAGGAGGAGGGTGATGCTCCCATTTGAGAAGCTAAGCACCCTTGACCTGATAACAAAGGCTTAAGCCTAGAACAACACGCATTCTAAAGACTTAAAAAACCCTAGTCTAAAAAGACATTCCCCCCAAAGAATCATACCCATGATATACCACCTGAAAAAAGGCATTGCGACACGTACATCACAGGGAGACGGGGAGTTGGGCGACCACAACCTTCCTGATGGCGTAGTGGTTGTCATCTCCTTTGATGGAGATGTCCCTGAGATAGTGCTGGATGAACGCGTTTTGCGACTTCCAATAAGTCGCAGCCATGACCCTGACCAAAGGAACTCCCCTAAGTAGGGCCAAAGAGGTGCTAATTGCTCTTAACTCATGGGCCCTAACTGGGTACTGAGGGAGTCTAACAAGGGAGGAAGCGTAGGCGAGCTTAAAACAGTCCAGCAACCAACGAGAGACTGTACCCTTAGCGACATCCTTGCAACACTTAACGTTAACGGAAAGGAAGAGACGACGCCTAGCACCAGGGAAGGGTTTAGTCCGAGCAAGGTAGAACCTAAGCGACCTGACAGAAAAGTCCAGGAAGGAATCTCAGGAAAGAACATGGCTGACTAAAAAAGCAGCCAGGAGATGACAAACCCCGCATGGAGTCACCTAGAGCAGCCAAGGCCGAAACAAAACGGACTATGAGTGGCCGGACCGGGCCACCACACGCTGCTACGCCCTTTTGAACCGGAAAAAACATCGATCGAAGAGGCGAGACTGAGACAAAAACAAAATAGCCCACATCTGGACAAAGGACCGATGACGGGATAGAGACAGTTAGTACTAAATGATTAAGATGAGAATCCGCCAAACAGCAGATTCAACCTCTAAACTAGCAAACTGAGAAGCCACGGTACGAATGTGCAACTGCACTTCGCAACCAACTCTACATGCCAAGACCGTAAGAAGAGAAAAATAAAAACTGCCTCCGACGAAGGGACAGACCGAAACAGCAACATAGTTGCCATCGCATGACGCCAAATCAAACCAGATGACGCGGAAATGTTCCCACCGAAACGGAAACATGAAGACAAAAGCGGAACAGTGTGCAAACGTGACGTAAACACACCTCGACTTTACCCATTTCAAGGAACTGACTCAAAATGGGGAGGGGGGGGGGGGGGGGGGGGGGGAAGGAAGGCCCAAAAACACCCAGTCGAACAACTTAAGTTGAAAACTGACGTTTAGTGATCTGACAGCTGGGCATGGAAGATCAAGATAGCCGGACAGATGGGTCCGATCGGGACGGAACCAGACCGAAAAGGATGGCTGGAACGAGTGAACGAGTCCACTGAATGAACAACTCATGGTTGAAAACAGAGGAAACGATGGTCTGAAACAGAGCAAGTAAAAACCATGCCCGCCAGAACAGACATCATTCGAAAGAACGGCGAAGCCGGGGCCGTTCAGAAGGAAGGCAACGAGGGTACGGTTGAACAACTGTTGGTTGCAACCGTGAAAGAAGGAGCGCACGCTCCGACTTCTCTCTGCAAGGGCCTTAGTATACCTTGGCAGGAGGAAGGAGCTCCGAAACTGACTCCGTCAGACTAAGAAGTCTGAGGAGACGGAAAAGTGTGACCGACTTCGTACCGAGAGGACGGACACAAACAGAGAAAACGAGGACAGTGCCCTCCGAGGCTGAGACTGTGAATCCGACCGTGTCGAACCCCATCTCCAGACAGAGTCTTTAAAGTGCCCCCAAAAGAGTCTCTGGCCAGAAGAATCACCAAGAGAAGCTAGAGCCACTCCAATGGTAGGTTCAATCACGGACTCAAAGAGCCTGAAAACCGCAAGAGAGTTCGTTGGAGAGGTTTTGCTCAAAGTACAGCAATGAACCGAATCAACAACGTCACAAAAGCACAGCCCGTGGACAAAGATGCTTCCAACTCTTGTCATAATGGAGTTTCTCCGCTACAGCCTTAGAAGGCTTGGAGAAAGAGGGAAATGGGAGGTAGTCCCATGGACACCTAGCACCGACTTGAACGGATGAACAACAAAAAAGCCCACGGGAACTGAATCTTCGTCGGGCCAGGTAGACCTGCCCAAAGAGAAACGGTTAGTTACTGCGAGAAGCGTAACAGAGTATCCAAGTGACGTCAGGATAACCGTGGAAAAATCCAAGAGAACGGTACTGACTTAGAAAGAAACGGTAGAGGATTGACGAACAAAAAATAACCATTTCAACGGTCATGACTTGTAAAGGGTAACCCAAGACAGAAAAAACAAGGCCTGACAGGATGGGCCGAAAAGGGGGACCGGTTGAATGAGTAATCAGGTTGAGCAACTCTTGTTGTAACCAGAAAAGCATGAAACTGAAGAGAGCAACCGGAACGGAACCCGACGGTCCGTTGCCCAACCCGGTAAAATGGATCGATGAAAAGGGATCGACCAGAAGCACAAGAGCTAGAGATCAGCAGATCGAAGTAGATCTAACCAGATGATTAGAGGGTACAAGAGAACTCTTCTTGTGAGAAAACTCTTGAGGAGCCCGACGATGAACCGAAAGAAAACGGTTGGTTCATTCACGGACTCAAAGAGCCTGAGAACCACAGGAGAATTCGTAGGAGAAAAGAAAAATTTCCCTAAATTCTCTGCGATGGACCGAACCAACGAAGCCGCAAAGCCACAGCCCTTGAGGGCTTAGACAAAGATTCCTCCAACTGCTTGAAGTTGGAAGACTTAACCTTGGCCGGGGCAGGATTCCTGCCGCAAAGGAGCTTCTCTGCTTCGGCCTTAGAAGGCTAAAGCGAAACGGTTAGCTTCTGCCATCTTCCCGGCACAAAGGAAAGCCTCTGCTTTCCGATTGGAGTGGTCCAGAAGCTTAGGAGCTTGCAAGAACCAAAACTCCTTTCCCTGGTGAGTGGCCGGACCGGGCCAGAACACGCTGCTACGCCCTTGCCTGGATGGAGACTGACTTAGCCAAGTCCACGTCCGAATCCACTGGAGAGCGCTGACGTTACGAGCCTCTGGGGTGGACTGACTGGTCCAAACCAGGAGAAGCCACCCGACCTTTTAGAGGACGAGTACCCTGAAGCAGACCCCGGTGAGGGACCACAGGGGGACGATGAACGCCCAAGCCGGACCGTGCGGAAGGACGGACGGACGGTGCACCGGTACCACCGGTGACCGTCGGGGAACCGTGCGGTGAGTCACCATGCCGCCGGCCGGGCGGGAGACCGCTGCGTCTCGGAGAGACGGAGGTGGACATCCCCAGAGACTCAGCCACCACTCGAATGAGGGAAGTGGCCACGCCACATCCCTTGAGCGAGTCCGAAAGCCCGACTTCAAGTTGCTTGAAAACAGCTTGCTTGAAGACAACCGGAACAGAGGAGCCTGACTCCAACTTCAACTTCTCTAATTCCGCTTAGACGGCTTAGACACGGGAGGAAACGGAAGGAAATCATCCATGAGAGGGAGGACCGACCTGAACAGAGAAAAGAACCCACTGCTGTGGTGTCCTCTCTCTGACGCAAGAAGACTTCTGCCTTCCGAATGGCGTCCAAAAGAAGAGTAGGGGCCTGGAGGAAGAGACGGCTCTTACCCTGCTGGAAAGAGCCGACAGACTCTCCGGTAGCCGACTGTGACGCAGGCCGGCTTATCTCAACAACATTCGGACCAGAGTCCTTCAAAAAACACCATCAAGCCTTGTTGGGGAACGTCCACGCCGTGGAACTGAACACTAGCAACAGAGGGCGCGTCCTGGGGAGACCCGTCCTCTTGGGGAACAAGGCCCGTCATCACTGACCGTAGGAGGCGTTGCACTTCGTGTTCAAACAACGCATCCAAGTCAGAACCGGTTTCGCCGTCTGAAAGATCGGACTCCACCGGCGAGGCCTCACCGTGTGAACGGTGGTGACCGCGTCGAGAGAGCAACGGAGACGCTCCATCCGTATGCCGCCGAGAAACACCCGGTTGCCCCCCTGCTGGGTGGACAAAAAACCGGCCCACCGGTTGTACGGTGCCGTTCACCCGGTCGAGTAGCTCTAGGCTTAAACAGAACCGGGTGAACCTCTTCCGGTTGCTCACGCATGGCCATGCGTGCCGGCTGATCTTCATCCGAAGATGCCGGTTCCAACCTGACGAGAGGTCTGTAGACCGTCGACCGGTTCCGTTCTCCCGGTCTGAAAGATCTGAACCCACCGTGCGCCGCCGTGAATCACCCGGTTGCCCCCCTGCTGGGTGGACAAAAACCGGTTCACCGGTTGTACGGTGCCGTTCACCCGGTAGAGTAGCTCTAGGCTTAAACTGAACCGGGTGAAACTTCGCCGGTTGCTCACGCAAGGCCATGCGTGCCGGTTGATCTTCATCCGAAGATGCCGGTTCCAACCGGATGAGAGGTCGGTAGACCGAGGAGTGGGAAGGTAGTCGACCGGTTCCGTCCTCCCGGTAACGGGAACCGGGAATAACTTCGGGGCGGACAGGTCTAGCCCGTCCTCCACCGTAAGTTTGCCTGTAGGCGCCAGAACCGTGAGCTCGCGTCTCTACGGAACTGGCCATGAGCCTGTGGCCTTCGGGGCCTAGGGATCTAGTCCCTTCGTCCCCGGTAGGTTCATAGCCCCACGGTTCGGCTGAACCGTGACCTCTTTTGGATACAGAGGTGGGGGGCCTTCGCCTTGAATCCGACCGTCCGTCGGATTCAAATCCCATAGCATGGGAGGGCGAGCTCGCCGGAGGATACTCCTGATCCCCCGGGAGAAGAACCGGTGGATCCTCCAGGATCGGGCGGGCCAACCGTAGTCCCACCGGTCTGAAGTGAGAGGCCACGTAAGTGCCCTCCGTCGTCTTGGAGGAAGAAAGGGCCCTCGTGGAAAGAGGACGCTTGCTGGAAACCCTGTGGACAAGAGTAGGAGAGAGAGTAGACCCAGTTGTTTGGGCCGAAACAACCGGGTAAACTGACTCAAGAGAACCGGCAAAATAAATCCGAAGATTCAACTGATTTAACCGGACAAAAGTGAAGACCACTAGAACCGAGCTGGTCGATAAAAGACTGCAGAACGGACTGAGTATCCACAGAAGGGGTGGAAGCCACCGAAACCGAAGACAAGGGGTCAAGTTCGCGAGAAACTGAAACCGCCTTAACTGGAGAAACGTCATGTTTAGAAGAAGATCTCCTTGGAAACAGATTTCTCTTTAGTAGACTTTTCTTGAGAAAGAGAGGGAGAAACGAACCTACCACTCCCATCGCGAGGGAGAGGGGTAGAGGAGAGAACCGGAGCAGAGACCGAAGTCTTAAAAAGAGTGTGGGGGGTGGGTGAAGCCATGATGGCCGCCCACACAACACACACGAAGAAAACCGGCCTGACTTGTATCATGAAAATTTCCAAAAATACAAGAAAATAAAATCGATAGACAGCCCAACAGGCAGTCCAAGAAACAAAAGAATAGTCAGTTACAAAATAAATGGAACGGACCCACCTAGAACAGAGCAGAAACCCCAAAAGGAAGAGAGCAATGGCAAGCCAGGTCAAGTGAGCTTGGGTGGAAAAGAAAGAATGATGTTTGTAGTGCGCGCGCGCACCTCGCCTGCCCGGATGTAAGGGGGATAACTCGCACCCCATATCCGGCGCAGGGGGTGACGTCACGCCCTACTTTCGCTTTACTATATTCTTTGGTATAGTTCCAGGTCATTATGAGTCAATGCACATGTTTTAAGTGTTGGTAATGTATGGTTAAAATAGATTGACAGATTAGAGGAAGTTACAAGTACAGAACTTCCAGAAGGTGAGGGAACTATTGTACAAAAGACCCACAGGGGAACCTGAGCTTTCAGTATGTTGGGAAGCATTGATGGTCCCAGGGTCAAGGAGTTTGGTAGGTTTTGAATCAAAACTAAGACAGTTAGAAAAAGATACTTCCATGTGGAAATTATTCAGTCCTTCAAAGTCTCACTTATATGAGCTGACCATTTGCCAGAAATACAGTTCTAAACCATCCTTTTTTAAAAGAAAAAACGCACGAAAGTGTATTCTGTCAAAAAACAATTAAATGAATACTCAAACATCATTGCTCAAATTATTATTTTTACATCAATATCAAGTTTCTTCAATGTTTAGTTGTAATTTTAAAACGCTGACATTTGTTTTAATTTTGGATTTCCTCCAACTTGTATTATTTCTTTTGATTAAATGAATGTTTTGAAATGTGTTCATGGGGTTTTTCAGATAAATAATTGTTGGGATATAATTCTTATAAAAGTGTTACCATATAAGCCTACATGCAGTTATGGTATGCATAGCCACACACACACACACACACACACACACACACACACACACACACACACACACACACACACACGTACACACACACACACACACACACACACCACAAGTACACACACATACACACACACACACACACACACACACACACACACACACACACACACACACACACACACACACACACACACACGTACACACACACACACACACACACACACACACACACACGTACACACACACACACACACACTACCCAATCTTCGTACTTTGTTCATGATGGTGGCCTTGGCAGCCTTCCAGGAACGGTCTTTGGCCACCTTGCCTCCCGGTGCCAGCAGCACCATCACCGCCGCTGTCACATTGGTCACAGCAGAGGGTGGGGCGCCAAAACTCTTCAACTCTGACAGGTTGGTCTGCACACAGAAATAAAGCTCCTGCGTGAGAATGCCACAGCATCACAGACAGACAGACAAGCCCACGTTGGATATCTTCTTCTTCTTCGATCGCTCAGACAGTTTCCTGTCAATTATGAGCGCAGATGTGTCATGCTGCCATTATGCGCCTAACTAAGAAATAGTTAGGCCCAGCAAGTCCGACTTCGGCTGGAGGAAATCTTTCTGAAAGTGCTTCGTGAAAAAAGGCAGGAGAAGGGACCGGTAAGGCAGAAAGATAGTAGATGACAGTAAGCAAAGGGAAAAGGCGGAGTCAAAGAGAGTGACAGATTAGAGGAAGTTACAAGCAAAGAATTTCCAGAAGGTGGGGGAACTATTTATACAAAAGACCATTGTGACCAACAAGTACCTTAACTGATACATGATGTACAGCAGATACGTGATGTCGAGAAATTACTCCACAGAGCCTCATCTGGCACAGGATTTTCAGAGTTTAACAACTTTGAATCAATTCCAGTAAAATAAAATTATTCACTCCCCCCGTGTAAAATAAAATTATTCAGTTCCCCCACCTCCTGGAAGTTCTGTGCTTGTAACTTCCTCTAATCTGTCACTCTCTTTGACTCTGTCTTTTCCCTTTGCTTACTGTCATCTGCTATCTTTCTATCTTACTGGTCCATTCTCCTGCCTTTTTTCTATAAATTCCTACAAAGATTTCTTCGGCCAAAGTCGGACATGCTGGGCCTAACTATTTCTTAGTTAGGCGCATAATGGCAGCATGACGCATCTACGCTCATGTGACAGGAAACTGTCTGAGCGAACGAAGAAGAAGAAAGAAGAAGAAATTATTCACTTACAAAAAGGCAAATCCAGCTCCCCTTTAAACTTACTGAGAGTGTTAAGGGTTTCACAACTTATGTTGAAATCAAATAGAGAACTTTTATTTACTTTTGTCAAATGCAGCTAAACACTATTCTAGACTTAAGGCTTCAGCAGGGATGCAGAGCCCAACCTAGCTGAGGGTTTAACAACCTGAAAGGGCCACCCTGACGGATGAGTTTTTGTAAGAAACATGTCCAGATCACCAGGAAAACACCCTTTACAGAGATTGAAACACTCACTTTTCTCTGGTTTCCTAGAAATCAAACCGTCAAATCGGCGATTCCTCCTTGGCGGAGGTGCTGGAAGTCATAATTCTTTCACCTAAAGAGAAGGCGTGTGCCGTCTCTTTTCTAATGGCCGCCTGCGTTTAGACCAAATCATTTGCATGAAGTGCCAACAAGCCTTTTTTTTCTTTTTTCTTTAAATTTTATACAAATTATCTAAAGGTGTTTCGCTCACAACAAAGGAAACAGCTCCTTTTTTTTTTTTACTGCACTACAAAAAAAGAAAACGCTTCAACCAAAATCTCTCCGGCATCTCCGCCAAGGAGGAATTGCCGTTTTGACGGTTACATTTCTAGGAAACCAGAGAAAAGTGAGTGTTCCGATCCTTGAAAAGGCTGTCTTTCTGGTGATCTCGACGTGTTTCTTGCAAAAACTCATTCGTCAGGGTGCCCCTTTAATGAAATGTGACTTACTTTTAACCACACCTAAATTCCATCTCCAAGACACAAATCTCACATTGTTCAGAGTTTAACCCTTTGTGTCCTAGCTATCTGACCTGCAGACTGTGCTGCCAGCCTGCCGGTTCTGAAAGACCACTATTAATATTATATTAAAAAATTTAGCTGACTAAAAAATAACAGCAAATGTTTCAAAATGGCACCACGAGTTCAGCAAGTCATTCTGAAGCAAATGGCCACAGGACAAGCTTCCTTAAGAGCTTGTGCACATTAGATCCACAATCCACAAGGTCCCTATGGAAACCCCATTCACTTATACAGGAAATAAAAGGATGGGATAGCGGGTGAGTTTTTCTGCATATCGTTGAAATTTTAAAAAAATTCCTACCACCTTACACCAAAAGCTTGTATCTCTAACGACTTTCTATCTGGGGTAAATGAGGTTGTGAAAATAGAAGAAAAACTTGTAAGTTCCATATTCAGATCTAGTTAAGGACAAAAACCTTGTAGTAGTAGTAGTAGTAGTAGTAGTAGTAGTAGTAGTAGTAGTAGTAGTAGTAGTAGTAGTAGTAGTAGTAGTAGTAGTAGTAGTAGTAGTAGTAGTAGTCGCTGCAGTTGTTGTTGCTGATTGTTATGTGTATTTTTACCGGCCAAACGAAGTCTGACCGGTTTTGTTTTGTCTGCTCATGTCATTGGATTTTTGTTTCACGTTTTTATTCCATTTCAATTGTGTGTAAAGCGCCCTGTAACCTACATAGTAGGATGGGCGCTATATAAATGTTCCTCATTATTATTATTATCTTCATTCTTTTCAAGTCTAAAAAAAAACATTTTTATGTCATTTTAACGAAATGCAGGACTAAACTCGCAATGTTTTGAAAATGTGGTCAATGCATTAATTTTTAAAAGTTTTTTTCTTACATTTTTCTCAAAACTACCAAACTTGAGATACTAGGTTTTTGAATTTCACTGACGATATGTAATGTGCACACCCTTTCATATTTCTTAATTCCAGATTGTCTTTTTTTGTGGATTGCGGACGAGTCTCCATACGGAGTTTTTTGTGTAAATGTGCACATGCCCTGACTCATTAATATTTTAGAGAGTGACAGGGAAAGAAAGTGGAGATCTGTGCCGACAATTGGTCAGAACACAGGTGCTGGTGGTTGCACTACAAAAGGGAGGAATAAGTTAACCAATCCCAGTGAAATGGAACACAGAAGTATGACTTCCCTGTGGGGATACCGGGAGGTCTTTCATACAAATAGTTCCCCACCTTCTGGAAGTTCTGTGCTTGTAACTTCCTCTAATCTGTCACTCTCTTTGACTCTGCCTTTTCTCTTTGCTGTCTGTCATCTGCTATCTTTATGACTAAGGCTGTGTACACATAGAAGCGAATATTCCATGCGGAAACCCGTGCGCAATCCATAAATAAGTGAAACAAAGAAGGGAAAAGATTTGCGCACGTTTCCGAATTTCCCCTATATGCGTACACTTTTATCCTTCTTCCTTCCACTTATTTAAGGTTTTCCGTACGGAACTTATGCATCTAATGTGAACCCGGCCTTACAGGCCCATTCTCCCGCCTTTCTAAAAACAACTCTTCCAAATAGTTTTCTCCTTTGAGCTCCTCCGAAATCGGAATGTGTCAGCAGAATACAGCAGAGAGACCAGTGAAAATTGAAAACCAGCAAGGGACCATGTACTTAACCCATTATGGCCATATGGCCTGGGAACATGGAAGAAGAGGTACGACTTATTTTGACAAGCAGGAACTTATCTCGTCTCCCAGATACACTGTCAGCAGAGCTACAGGCCCTAACCTTGTTGAGGGTGTTGAGGGCCTCCACGGCGGCCTTCAGGGCGGGCTCGGCCTTGGCCAGGTCACGGGCGCAGTCGGCCTGCTTGGCCTCCACCTCCACGGTGATCTTGGACACCTTGGCCTCCTCCTCATCGGCGAAGGCCTTCTCCTTGCCCACCTTCTCCTGCTCGGCGCCCACCACCTGGATCAACTTGTTGGCGTCCTCGTTCTTCTGGGCCAGCTCCACCTCCTGGGAGGCCAGCTTGGCCTTCAGGTCGTCCACCTGGTGGAGAGCGGAGCAACAAGAACATGTGACCCAGCACCACAAAAGGGACATTAAGTGCCAAAATGACCAATCTGAGAAAATGACACAGTTGAAAAATTCAGGCAATTCTATTTCTAATGGTATCAAATCTAAAACCATTCTTGTATCCTTATTTGTTGCAGAGTTATGAGCATTTAAAGTTGGCAAGGTGACTGTCAGCCATTTTGAGAAAGCAGTCTAAAGTCTATAGCCTATCCTTAGAAAATGCATCAACCTAGTAATTTTAAAGCACTTTTTTGGAATATTTAGAGACCATATTAAAGGTTATCCTTTATCAAAGATAAGGTGTTAGAGAGCACGAAAATACCCATAATTCAAGTTGTGAGAAACTAGCCCAGCAACTTAAAGTCCCTTAATGTCCCTGGGTCACATGCATTAACCCTCTTAAAGTCCCTTAATGTCCCTGGGTCACATGCATTAACCCTCTTAATGTCCCTTAATGTCCCTGGGTCACATGCATTAACCCTCTTAAAGTCCCTTAATGTCCCTGTGTCACATGCATTAACCCTCTTAAAGTCCCTTAATGTCCCTGGGTCACATGCATTAACCCTCTTAAAGTCCCTTAATGTCCCTGGGTCACATGCATTAACCCTCTTAAAGTCCCTTAATGTCCCTGGGTCACATGCATTAACCCTCTTAAAGTCCCTTAATGTCCCTGGGTCACATGCATTAACCCTCTTAAAGTCCCTTAATGTCCCTGGGTCACATGCATTAACCCTCTTAAAGTCCCTTAATGTCCCTTAATGTCCCTGGTCACATGCATTAACCCTCTTAAAGTCCCTTAATGTCCCTGGGTCACATGCATTAACCCTCTTAAAGTCCCTTAATGTCCCTGGGTCACATGCATTAACCCTCTTAATGTCCCTTAATGTCCCTGGGTCACATGCATTAACCCTCTTAAAGTCCCTTAATGTCCCTGGGTCACATGCATTAACCCTCTTAATGTCCCTTAATGTCCCTGGGTCACATGCATTAACCCTCTTAAAGTCCCTTAATGTCCCTTAATGTCCCTGGGTCACATGCATTAACCCTCTTAAAGTCCCTTAATGTCCCTGGGTCACATGCATTAACCCTCTTAAAGTCCCTTAATGTCCCTGGGTCACATGCATTAACCCTCTTAAAGTCCCTTAATGTCCCTGGGTCACATGCATTAACCCTCTTAAAGTCCCTTAATGTCCCTGGGTCACATGCATTAACCCTCTTAATGTCCCTTAATGTCCCTGGGTCACATGCATTAACCCTCTTAAAGTCCCTTAATGTCCCTGGGTCACATGCATTAACCCTCTTAATGTCCCTTAATGTCCCTGGGTCACATGCATTAACCCTCTTAAAGTCCCTTAATGTCCCTTAATGTCCCTGGGTCACATGCATTAACCCTCTTAAAGTCCCTTAATGTCCCTGGGTCACATGCATTAACCCTCTTAAAGTCCCTTAATGTCCCTGGGTCACATGCATTAACCCTCTTAAAGTCCCTTAATGTCCCTGGGTCACATGCATTAACCCTCTTAAAGTCCCTTAATGTCCCTGGGTCACATGCATTAACCCTCTTAATGTCCCTTAATGTCCCTGGGTCACATGCATTAACCCTCTTAAAGTCCCTTAATGTCCCTGGGTCACATGCATTAACCCTCTTAATGTCCCTTAATGTCCCTGGGTCACATGCATTAACCCTCTTAAAGTCCCTTAATGTCCCTGTGTCACATGCATTAACCCTCTTAAAGTCCCTTAATGTCCCTGGGTCACATGCATTAACCCTCTTAATGTCCCTTAATGTCCCTGGGTCACATGCATTAACCCTCTTAAAGTCCCTTAATGTCCCTGGGTCACATGCATTAACCCTCTTAATGTCCCTTAATGTCCCTGTGTCACATGCATTAACCCTCTTAAAGTCCCTTAATGTCCCTGGGTCACATGCATTAACCCTCTTAAAGTCCCTTAATGTCCCTGGGTCACATGCATTAACCCTCTTAAAGTCCCTTAATGTCCCTGGGTCACATGCATTAACCCTCTTAAAGTCCCTTAATGTCCCTGTGTCACATGCATTAACCCTCTTAAAGTCCCTTAATGTCCCTGGGTCACATGCATTAACCCTCTTAAAGTCCTTAATGTCCCTGGGTCACATGCATTAACCCTCTTAAAGTCCCTTAATGTCCCTGTGTCACATGCATTAACCCTCTTAAAGTCCCTTAATGTCCCTGGGTCACATGCATTAACCCTCTTAAAGTCCCTTAATGTCCCTGGGTCACATGCATTAACCCTCTTAAAGTCCCTTAAAGTCCCTTAATGTCCCTGGGTCACATGCATTAACCCTCTTAAAGTCCCTTAATGTCCCTGGGTCACATGCATTAACCCTCTTAATGTCCCTTAATGTCCCTGTGTCACATGCATTAACCCTCTTAAAGTCCCTTAATGTCCCTGGGTCACATGCATTAACCCTCTTAAAGTCCCTTAATGTCCCTGGGTCACATGCATTAACCCTCTTAAAGTCCCTTAATGTCCCTGGGTCACATGCATTAACCCTCTTAAAGTCCCTTAATGTCCCTGGGTCACATGCATTAACCCTCTTAAAGTCCCTTAATGTCCCTGTGTCACATGCATTAACCCTCTTAATGTCCCTTAATGTCCCTTAATGTCCCTGTGTCACATGCATTAACCCTCTTAAAGTCCCTTAATGTCCCTTAATGTCCCTGTGTCACATGCATTAACCCTCTTAATGTCCCTTAATGTCCCTGGGTCACATGCATTAACCCTCTTAAAGTCCCTTAATGTCCCTGTGTCACATGCATTAACCCTCTTAAAGTCCCTTAATGTCCCTGTGTCACATGCATTAACCCTCTTAAAGTCCCTTAATGTCCCTGGGTCACATGCATTAACCCTCTTAAAGTCCCTTAATGTCCCTGGGTCACATGCATTAACCCTCTTAAAGTCCCTTAATGTCCCTGTGTCACATGCATTAACCCTCTTAAAGTCCCTTAATGTCCCTGGGTCACATGCATTAACCCTCTTAAAGTCCCTTAATGTCCCTGGGTCACATGCATTAACCCTCTTAAAGTCCCTTAATGTCCCTGGGTCACATGCATTAACCCTCTTAAAGTCCCTTAATGTCCCTGGGTCACATGCATTAACCCTCTTAAAGTCCCTTAATGTCCCTGGGTCACATGCATTAACCCTCTTAAAGTCCCTTAATGTCCCTGGGTCACATGCATTAACCCTCTTAATGTCCCTTAATGTCCCTTAATGTCCCTGGGTCACATGCATTAACCCTCTTAAAGTCCCTTAATGTCCCTGGGTCACATGCATTAACCCTCTTAAAGTCCCTTAATGTCCCTGGGTCACATGCATTAACCCTCTTAAAGTCCCTTAATGTCCCTGGGTCACATGCATTAACCCTCTTAAAGTCCCTTAATGTCCCTGGGTCACATGCATTAACCCTCTTAAAGTCCCTTAATGTCCCTGTGTCACATGTCCCTTAAAGTCCCTTAATGTCCCTGTGTCACATGCATTAACCCTCTTAAAGTCCCTTAATGTCCCTGGGTCACATGCATTAACCCTCTTAAAGTCCCTTAATGTCCCTGGGTCACATGCATTAACCCTCTTAAAGTCCCTTAATGTCCCTGGGTCACATGCATTAACCCTCTTAAAGTCCCTTAATGTCCCTGGGTCACATGCATTAACCCTCTTAAAGTCCCTTAATGTCCCTGGGTCACATGCATTAACCCTCTTAAAGTCCCTTAATGTCCCTGGGTCACATGCATTAACCCTCTTAAAGTCCCTTAATGTCCCTGGGTCACATGCATTAACCCTCTTAAAGTCCCTTAATGTCCCTGGGTCACATGCATTAACCCTCTTAATGTCCCTTAATGTCCCTGGGTCACATGCATTAACCCTCTTAAAGTCCCTTAATGTCCCTGGGTCACATGCATTAACCCTCTTAAAGTCCCTTAATGTCCCTGGGTCACATGCATTAACCCTCTTAAAGTCCCTTAATGTCCCTGGGTCACATGCATTAACCCTCTTAAAGTCCCTTAATGTCCCTGGGTCACATGCATTAACCCTCTTAAAGTCCCTTAATGTCCCTGGGTCACATGCATTAACCCTCTTAAAGTCCCTTAATGTCCCTGGGTCACATGCATTAACCCTCTTAAAGTCCCTTAATGTCCCTGGGTCACATGCATTAACCCTCTTAAAGTCCCTTAATGTCCCTGGGTCACATGCATTAACCCTCTTAAAGTCCCTTAATGTCCCTGGGTCACATGCATTAACCCTCTTAAAGTCCCTTAATGTCCCTGGGTCACATGCATTAACCCTCTTAAAGTCCCTTAATGTCCCTGGGTCACATGCATTAACCCTCTTAAAGTCCCTTAATGTCCCTGGGTCACATGCATTAACCCTCTTAAAGTCCCTTAATGTCCCTGGGTCACATGCATTAACCCTCTTAAAGTCCCTTAATGTCCCTGGGTCACATGCATTAACCCTCTTAAAGTCCCTTAATGTCCCTGGGTCACATGCATTAACCCTCTTAAAGTCCCTTAATGTCCCTGGGTCACATGCATTAACCCTCTTAAAGTCCCTTAATGTCCCTGGGTCACATGCATTAACCCTCTTAAAGTCCCTTAATGTCCCTGGGTCACATGCATTAACCCTCTTAAAGTCCCTTAATGTCCCTGGGTCACATGCATTAACCCTCTTAAAGTCCCTTAATGTCCCTGGGTCACATGCATTTACCCTCATGTCCCTTAATGTCCCTGGGTCACATGCATTAACCCTCTTAAAGTCCCTTAATGTCCCTGGGTCACATGCATTAACCCTCTTAAAGTCCCTTAATGTCCCTGGGTCACATGCATTAACCCTCTTAAAGTCCCTTAATGTCCCTGGGTCACATGCATTAACCCTCTTAAAGTCCCTTAATGTCCCTGGGTCACATGCATTAACCCTCTTAATGTCCCTTAATGTCCCTGGGTCACATGCATTAACCCTCTTAAAGTCCCTTAATGTCCCTGGGTCACATGCATTAACCCTCTTAAAGTCCCTTAATGTCCCTGGGTCACATGCATTAACCCTCTTAAAGTCCCTTAATGTCCCTGGGTCACATGCATTAACCCTCTTAAAGTCCCTTAATGTCCCTGGGTCACATGCATTAACCCTCTTAAAGTCCCTTAATGTCCCTGGGTCACATGCATTAACCCTCTTAAAGTCCCTTAATGTCCCTGGGTCACATGCATTAACCCTCTTAAAGTCCCTTAATGTCCCTGGGTCACATGCATTAACCCTCTTAAAGTCCCTTAATGTCCCTGGGTCACATGCATTAACCCTCTTAAAGTCCCTTAATGTCCCTGGGTCACATGCATTAACCCTCTTAAAGTCCCTTAATGTCCCTGGGTCACATGCATTAACCCTCTTAAAGTCCCTTAATGTCCCTGGGTCACATGCATTAACCCTCTTAAAGTCCCTTAATGTCCCTGGGTCACATGCATTAACCCTCTTAAAGTCCCTTAATGTCCCTGGGTCACATGCATTAACCCTCTTAAAGTCCCTTAATGTCCCTGGGTCACATGCATTAACCCTCTCTTAAAGTCACATGCATTAACCCTCTTAATGTCCCTTAATGTCCCTGGGTCACATGCATTAACCCTCTTAAAGTCCCTTAATGTCCCTGGGTCACATGCATTAACCCTCTTAAAGTCCCTTAATGTCCCTGGGTCACATGCATTAACCCTCTTAAAGTCCCTTAATGTCCCTGGGTCACATGCATTAACCCTCTTAAAGTCCCTTAATGTCCCTGGGTCACATGCATTAACCCTCTTAAAGTCCCTTAATGTCCCTGGGTCACATGCATTAACCCTCTTAAAGTCCCTTAATGTCCCTGGGTCACATGCATTAACCCTCTTAAAGTCCCTTAATGTCCCTGTGTCACATGCATTAACCCTCTTAAAGTCCCTTAATGTCCCTGGGTCACATGCATTAACCCTCTTAAAGTCCCTTAATGTCCCTGGGTCACATGCATTCATGTCAGCCAAAACCGGCCAGCCAGAAGCTTGTTATACAGTAGAACCTCCCTTATAAGACCTCCCATTATAAGACTCCCTCCCACATAAGACCTACTTCCCTAAGACATTGCCTCCCTTATAAGAGCCCTCCCTTATAAGACCTCATTTTGGATGATATTTTAAGGTCTTATAAGGGAGGTTCCACTGTACACAGACTATGAAGAAGCTTCTCACATGCAGAGATGCGATAGTACCTGTATGGTGCTCTATGGGGGTAGGAGGATGAGGAGGGTTGGAGTTCCCTTGCCACACAACATCTCACACCCACAGACCGTAGTACCTGTATGGTGCTCTGTGGGGGTAGGAGGATGAGGAGGGTTGGAGTTCCCTTGCTACACAACATCTCACACCCACAGACTGACCAACCTGTGAGGCGGTGCTCCGGAGCTTCTCCAGGCCGTTCTCCAGGCGGATGATCTTGGCCTGCAGCTCGCTGTTCTTCTTCTTCAGCAGGTTCTGGTAGAGGGTGATCTGCTCCAGGAAGGACTTGGGCGTGGTGTAGTTGTAGCGCTTCTCGTTCACCAGGAACTGGTGGCTCACCTCGTTCACCGACTTGTGCACGTGCGACATGAACAACGAGATCGACTCCCGCATTTCACTCTGAAACATAGCGGTGACAAGAGCGTCGTAAAGCGAGTTGTCACAAATTGTGAGTTGTACATATGCACATGAACGCTCACACATGCATGCATGCATGCATGCAAGCATGCACACACACACACATACACACACTCTTACATTCAAATTCTACCTCTTCCAGTAAGTGACTACAAAAGATGAGGGATACAGGGATATATGCATACCCATACCCATACCCATACTCACTCTCTCTCTCTCTCTCTCTCTCTCTCTCTCTCTCTCTCTCTCTCTCTCTCTCTCTCTACTCACACACACACACACACACACACACACACACACACACACACACACACACACACACGCACGCACGCACGCACACACGCACGCACACGCACACACACACGCAGGCACACACACACACACACACACACACACAGTACTTACATTCAGCAGTTCCACCTCCCCCAGGAACCTGGCGCTGACAGACACCAGGGCCTCGGCGGGCCACTCATGGAACCAGTTGATGGACGTGCAGTTGGTGATGGCCGGGAACTTGCGGCTTCGCACCCGAAGAGTGGACCCCACAGGGGAGAAGCACAACACAACCTGCAGCACACCAAAA
>CM065682.1:67687255-67757255 GCA_017654935.2 Phymorhynchus buccinoides | reverse complement strand
GTCTCTGACAACTGTGGTAAAAGGGCCATCGAGGCCCTACTAGACTGTGAAGGTACAACAGTGAAATCAGTTCCAACCAGGACCCAAATGGCACAAACTAGCAGGAAACAACTGTAACATACTGTTAGACAATAAAGATCTCATACATGTAAAAAGAAAAAAAGAAAAGAAAAACCTCTGGCACCAGAAACAAATCATCGGCCAGCGATTCTTAATCCTATGAAATTTGCAATTCTTCTGATGCCTGAATGCTCTGTAGTAGACACTATGGCAATAAGGCACTCAATAAGGGTGAACATATAAATTTGTGTGTTTAAAAGAGCTTTTCGTGTGTATTCTGGTGTAGATTGTGGTCAGGGCATCACTGTTTGGGGAGGCTGATTTCAAGCACACAGAAATCATGCTAGGAGCAGAATAATGCTCTGCAGTTAGCCACCAAGATAAACTTGATAAGGTGAAGATCTAAATGAAAGAGATTTTCGTGTGTATGCTGGTGTAGATGGTGGTCAGGGCGTCGCTGTTTGGGGAAGCTGATGGCGAACATGCAGAAGTGGCGCTGTGACAAGAACAATACTGTGCAGTTATTAGGCACGAAGATAAACTATGGCGATAAGGGTGAAGATCTCACTTTGCATGCTTAAAGAGATTTTCATGTGTATGCTGGTGTAGATCACTAGATGGTGATCAGGGCATCACTGTGGGGGAAGTACGCAGAAATGGCACTGTTTGGGGACAGAACAAGGCTCTACAGCTAGGCATTAACATAAGGGTGAAGATTTAAATGTATGCATTTAAAGAGATTTTCATGCGTATGCTGGTGTAGATGGAGGTCAGGGCATCGCTGTTAATGAAGCTGATGGTGAACATGCACAAATGGCACTGCTTGGGGACAGAACAAAGAGTGGCACCGCTCAATGTGGCAACAAAGTGCTTTCGCACACTCATAAACTTGTGTCAATCTCCGTTTGATTATATCCTATGCTTATTGCAGGACACATACTGTGTGTTGTGTAAATCCTTTGGTGTGGTGTAGTAGTAGGCGCTCGTAATCCAAAGGGTTTGCGAGTGCACTGGTTCGAATCCAGCTCCGTTCACGGAGTTGTGTCCTTGGGAAATATACTTTACTCCTATTTCCTGGTCCTTCAGATGAGACCTAAAACCGAGGTCCTGTGTGTGAACTCACGCACAGGATCTTGCGCACACGTTAAAGCCCATTCCACTATTCGGTAGGAGTAGGTCGTGTTGTGCCGGTGGGATGGATGACACAAACTCACAAAGCATGCAATAATGGGTGGCGCTGTGCTAGAGCGACGTGCTCTCCTGGTGGGAGCAACACGAATTTCACAGAGACGAGTTTCTGTGACTAGAAAATACCAACAAACCCCCCCTCCCCAAAATACATGTACAGTAAAAATCGCTTAAGTCAAAATTGAAGGGACTGAAATTATATTTTGAGTTAAAAAGACTTTCCAACATAGAGATTATTATACTGCGACCCAAAAAGTATTGTGAGTTATCCAATGTTTTTGAGTTATTAGTTCTCTGTATTTATATTTACACAAACCATTTACCGTTACTACAGTAACTTGAAGCCAAGAATCAAAGGTAAATGAGCTGGCTGTGGGGTTCATGCAGGACATGTACTGTGCGTTGTGCACCTCCTTCAGGCATACATGTATTTCCATCCACACTATCAGCTGACTGTTAGAGCTCCCTTCCACACTAACCTGAAGGCGAGAATCGATGGTGAAGGATCCGGCCGTGGGGTTCATGCAGGACACGTACTGTGCGTTGTGCACCTCCTTCAGGCATACATGTATTTCCATCCACACTATCAGCTGACTGTTAGAGCTCCCTTCCACACTAACCTGAAGGCGAGAATCGATGGTGAAGGATCCGGCCGTGGGGTTCATGCAGGACACGTACTGTGCGTTGTGCACCTCCTTCAGGCATACATGTATTTCCATCCACACTATCAGCTGACTGTTAGAGCTCCCTTCCACACTAACCTGAAGGCGAGAATCGATGGTGAAGGATCCGGCCGTGGGGTTCATGCAGGACACGTACTGTGCGTTGTGCACCTCCTTCAGGCATACATGTATTTCCATCCACACTATCAGCTGACTGTTAGAGCTCCCTTCCACACTAACCTGAAGGCGAGAATCGATGGTGAAGGATCCGGCTGTGGGGTTCATGCAGGACATGTACTGGGTGTTGTGCACCTCCTTCAGGGACAGCTTCTGCCGGTCGTACCAGTGGCCGTGGTCAATGTGCTGCCGGATCAGTGTGTGGGGCTGCACTGTGTAGTACTTGTCCACCTGCGCAGGGCACCAAGCAAGTCAGATCAAATCAAATCAATGCTGCACTGTGTAGTACTTGTCCACCTGCGCAGGGCACCAAGCAAGTCAGATCAAATCAAATCAATGCTGCACTGTGCAAGACTTGTCCACCTGCTCAGGGCACCCAGCAAGTCAGATCAAATCAAATCAATGTTGTTTGTAATATATACGATAAAGGAAACAAAAGAAACAAATGATTAAAGTGACTGGTTGAGTTGCAAGAGTTCCATTTTGCGAGTATGGATGAAAGCTCTGTATCTCTTTAATCTCATTTTATCTGCTTTTTACGAGTTTGAAAAGGTGACCGAGTGACTGATTCAGTGAGTGACAGACAGTGAAAGAGAGAGAGAGTCTGTGTGTGTGTATATGTATATGTGTGTGTGTGTGTGTGTGTGTTGTGTGTATGCTTGTGTGTGTGTGTGTGTGTGTGTGTGTGTGTGTGTGTGTGTGTGTGTGTGTGTGTGTGTATGTGCTTGCACATCAGGCACATGCGCACGTGTATGTGTATATGAACTAATTCCTGCATCTGCCTGCATTCACACAGGAGCATTTTCACCAAAATGAGTGCGCACATTTGCCAGCATGCATACACACACATACTGTGTTTTGTTACTATAAGGCGATAGTTTTTCTCCATGAGTGAGACTCCTGCGCCTTGTAACACGACTACTAATACAGTCAGAACATACAGTGGAACCTCCGTTTCAAGACCTCGAAAAATCATCCTAAATAAGATCTTAAGTGGGAGGGAGTTGCATAAGAGAAGCAATTTTAATACTTACAAAGAAGGGCAATGTCTCAGAGACGTAGGGAGGGAGTCTTATAATGGGGGGGTCTTATACAGGAGGTTCCACTGTAATATAGTAAGAAAATATAACATAAAGTGAATTTTGTGTGAAATGTGGGGGGGGGGGTGCGCCTTATAACAAGGTGCGCCTTATCGTCCGAAAAATACATGAGCTCTAGACTGGGCGACAATCAATGCCTCACCTCTGGCATGTTCATGTCGTCCACAAAGTACATAAGGCGGCGGTTGCCTGGCGGACCAAAGTTGCGTCCGGCCTTCTTCTCCAGGGGCTTCTCCAGTATCCGCTGCAGCATGTCGGAGGTGGTGTAGAAGTTGAAGGGCACGTTGGTCACCATGAAGTCCTCCGACAGGCTGGACAGCTTGTCCTGCATCAGCACCGTCTTGCCGGTCCCTGCGTTGCCCACCAGCATCACGGGCCGCCGCTTCTCGATCAGCATGTCCAGGAAGTAGCGCACGCGGGTGGTCTCCGACGTGTTCACCAGGGTGGCCTGGACAGGGGGGTATGCCGAGTCAAAGTCAAGTTGTTGTTGTTGTTGTCATATCCTGGCTTAAAGACTCCAGGGATCATCCCAAAAGCCGATGCACTTGAACACTATGGTACAAATGCACCAGCTAGGGATGAGAACATTAGGTGTGTGACTGCTTTTTGATTACCCTGCCACGTGGGCAGCCACACTGACTTCGGAGGATGTCAAAGTCAAGTCAAAGTCAAAAATACTTTACTATATCGTTAAGAGAAATTACAGTGTGGTCTCACACAAGCACAGTACAAACAAGTAAAGACAGGCATTAAAAATGAAAACAAAACTAAGGAAGAGAAGGGTCAGCCAATCATGATTCACAAAAAGTCAGACAAATTTGAAGACGATGCCAACATCCTTCCCAACACATTGAGAACCACCCTCTATCCCCCCACCATTTCTTTCCTTGCATTCTTCCCTCCCTGCTTCACTCCAATATAAGAGTCAGCGTAGCAGAGGATGTGGGGGAAGGCCAATGTTTGAGTACAACATAGCTTTCTTCTAGTGCCAAGTATTTTCTGTTCTTTCAAATATCTTCTCTGCTAAGTCATTTTTTGGCAAATATTAAAAGGGTCAGCTTAGTCATCAACTTTTGTTTTGTTTTGTATTTGACACTAAACTGACCCAAAACCTATCCCTAACCCTATCCCAAACCCTATTCCTAACCCTAACCTGAAACCATCTAATCCACACAAAAATATAGTATGTTATGAGATGGACACTTAACTAACCCTAACCCTATCCCTAACCCTATCCCAAAGCCTATTCCTAACTCTAACCCTAACTGAAACCATCTGAAATGAATGGAAGGGGCAGAGGAGGGAGCTTTTCTTAACATTTGCCCATTTTTTTAGAACTATACACGATACACACAATAAAACAATTTAACAATTTGAAACTAGAAACAGCGTTGACAAAATATTTATTGAATATAGCAGGACTAATCTTAGGAAATACTGTTTTACTAACAGAACTGCACCTTTGTGGAACAAGTTACCAACTAACATTAAACTAGCACCAAATACTCACATTTTCAAAAAATGTATTAGATGACTGGGAATAATATAAGAAGTTGAAATACGAATATAATGAGTGATTATCAAAAACCTGAATGCATAATAAACCTTGTGTATAATAAATGACACAATCAAGGTTGGGACGTTTGAAAGCCTAATGGCTATGTTTAGTCCCTGCATCCTAACCTAACCTAACACTAATATAGCTTTAGCAATTTAATAATAATAATAATGACCATTTTTATAGCGCTTAATTCTCCTAAGCGCTTCAGAAAACCCCCAAAAACAAACAAACGCACTTATCATATAATAAGGAATAACACGAAACGAAATCACGATAACTACAGTTATGTCAAACACCCCCCACCCCCCTTCACATTCCACTAGAATCCAAACCATTACAAATAGCGTTTTTCACACAAAAGGCATTTTCTCACACTACCTCTGCCCCTGCATTCACCACCCCCCTTCATAGACCTTCAGAAATATGATTTTGCATTCTCTCCACATACAATAGCAGAAGTTGTTTTTGTCCACTATGCAAAACACAAAAGCAAGGTATTCTTTTCTTTTCTTTCTTTTGTGGGTGGGAGGGCTTGTGGGGGTCTGCTGACCTGTAGAGGCAGCTCGGGGTCGAACTCGAACTTCTCCACCTTCTTGGTCCAGGGCTCAAACTTCTTGGTGTCTGGGTCGATGTAGTAGTCGAAGATGGTGCCGGCTGTGGGGAACTTGATGGTCTTGAAGTCGGTGACCCACCACTTGGTGAACTCCACACGGTAATCCACCAGCTGCAGGGGGGGGGAGGGACACAATAGAATCGTTACAATGGCAGTAGTTAAGAAGCATGGGGTTCATAATATACTGCACATTCACGAGAAATGCATGCGCCTTTCTCATTGTTGTTCCAGTTGCAGGGGGGAGGGACACAATAGAATCGTTACAATGTCAATTGGTAGTTATGAAGCATTTGGTTAATGTATATTCACATCCACGAGAAATGCACGCGCATTTCTCACTGTTGTTGTTAATGTTTAATTTATTTTATCATAATAAAATAATTAATACACATGCAGGAAAACGTGCATGACCTAAGTCTGGTTACAAGCTACAGTCATTTTCTGCTGTTGCCTAAAAGGCTGAAATGTACAATACTCCTTCTTTTTAAAGAAATGCAAGTAAGCTAATACAACACTGAAAAACAAAGACAAATCAAGGCTGTCTTTGCGCACATTTCAGTTGCCTGAAGAAGGATTAGTAATAAATGTGAAATATTGCGAAAGGAGTGCTTTGTTGATCTTGTACGTTAATAAACAAACAGGCAAAGTGAGATGTGCACATCCCCCGTGGGAATACTGGGGGGTCCTTCATACAAGTAGTTCATCCACCTTCTGGAAGTCCTGTGCTTGTAACCTCCTCATATCAGTCACTCTCTTTGTCTCTGCCTTTTCCCTTTGATCAATGTCTGTCATCTACTATCTTTCTGCCTTATTGGTCCATTCTCCTGCCTTTTCCCTTTGATCACTGTCTATCATCTACTATCTTTCTGCCTTATTGGTCCATTCTCCTGCCTTTTCCCTTTGATCACTGTCTATCATCTACTATCTTTCTGCCTTATTGGTCCATTCTCCTGCCTTTTCCCTTTGATCACTGTCTATCATCTACTATCTTTCTGCCTTATTGGTCCATTCTCCGGCGTATTTTCAAGACTTTCTCCAGCAGAAGACAGACATCCTGGGCCCTAACTATTTCTTAGTTAGGCACATATAACGGCAGCATGATGCATCTGCGCTCATACGACAGGGAAACTGTCTGAGCGATCAAAGAAGAAGAAGAAGACACGCACTGCCCCCTACCCCACCTGATCCTGGAACATGCAGCTGCCAAAGGCCCAGACGCAGGAGAAGACGAAGTAGAGCTCGTACAGCTCCTTGGGGCAGTCTGGGGGGGTGTTCTTCTCCGTCAGCAGGCACTCCAGCAGGTGGCACAGCATCTGCACGTGCGAGATCTCCACGATGGGCGTGATCTTCTTGAAGCGGTTGCGCATCACGTCCAGGCAGGTGGGCACGTACTTGTCGAACAGGATCTGCAGGTTGGCGCGCTCCGACTGCAGCTCCCGAGTGTCGATCCAGCTCTGCACGAACCTGGAGACAATATCAAACGCATTCAAATTAATACAGGAAACAGGGTTCCTGATTGTTTTTTTCTGTTCATCAAGGCCCTAGACTGAAGAGGGACAACACTGAAATGAGTTCCCAACATCACCAAAAAGCATATAGTCAGACATCACTTTAAAATGCTTTTTCACAGAAAATATAATACTGCATAAAAAAGCAAAACCACTGACAAGAGAAGCCAATCCTCTGTCAGAAATTCTTAATCCTCTGAAATTTGCAGATCCTCTGACAATTCTGATGCCTGCAAATGTGTAGCGAAAATGAATAATAATATGATACCTTTAGAGTCAAAAGGGAGTATCTCCAGATGGACTTATTATGGAACTTACTTCGAAAACTAATAACTTGTATTTAATGAGATTGAAAAATGCAATAAAATGGGGATTATGCTATTTAAATTTTGTTCAGGTTTTTTTCAAAACAAGCAGCAAATCTGATTACTCCTTACACAAACCACGATGAGTGATCTGAATAGCTGCAATGTGTAGTCTTGGAAAGAAATGTGGTGAAACTTGTGTCATTAAAACTATCAAGCAAAAAAACAAAAAAAGACGTGTTGAAGTTAAGAATCAAAGTGCACAATTGTCAATTCTGAAGAGTAGCCGAGGTCCAAATTATGTAAATGCTACTCAAGATATGTAGCGTAACCAGGTGTACTATTGGACAGCTGTGGCTTCAGCTTTACCGTGATAAAGTATCCAGTTGTACAACCCGATAAATGTAAAGTGCTTAGAGCTTGGGCTCAGACTGAGGATAGGCAGCGTGTTACACACAGAAACCTCATGCACTTATCTGCAAATAAGGAAAAGAAAGAAAGAAAAATAAGCGAGTGTGCTTATCCCATCCCCTTATTTCTTACTTTCTTTTACTTATTTGCGGATAAGCACATGAGGTTTCCGTGTGTAATGTGCACAAAGCCCTAACAGGCACAAAGCCCTAACAGGCACAAAGCCCTAACAGGCACAAAGCCCTAACAGGCACAAAGCCCTAACAGGCACAAAGCCCCAACAGGCACAAAGCCCTAACAGGCACAAAGCCCTAACATGCACAAAGCCCTAACAGGCACAAAGCCCTAACAGGCACAAAGCCCTAACAGGCACAAAGCCCCAACAGGCACAAAGCCCTAACAGGCACAAAGCCCTAACAGGCACAAAGCCCCAACAGGCACAAAGCCCTAACAGGCACAAAGCCCTAACAGGCACAAAGCCCTAACAGGCACAAAGCCCTAACAGGCACAAAGCCCCAAACAGGCACAAAGCCCTAACAGGCACAAAGCCCCAACAGGCACAAAGCCCCAACAGGCACAAAGCCCTAACAGGCACAAAGCCCCAACAGGCACAAAGCCCTAACAGGCACAAAGCCCCAACAGGCACAAAGCCCTAACAGGCACAAAGCCCTAACAGGCACAAAGCCCCAACAGGCACAAAGCCCCAACAGGCACAAAGCCCTAACAGGCACAATATAAATAGTGGGGAGATAAGAAAAGAAGTCAAGACGCCTAGGTTTTCATTAACCTGACTCCAAAGCTTACTAAAAATAAAATATGTTACTTAAGAAAAAAACCCACAAAAACAGATGACAAATAATTAGACTTCTTCTTCATCATCGATCGCTCAGATTGTTTCGGGTCAATTATGACCGCAGATGCGTCATGCTGCTGTCATGCACCTAACTAAGAAATAGTTAGGCCCAGCATGTCTGTCTTTGGCTAAAGAAAATCTTTGTAAGAATTTCTTGAAAAAATGGCAGGAGAATGGACTGGTTAGGCAGAAAGATAGTAGATGACAGTAAGCAAAGGGAAAAGGCAGAGTCAGAAAGAGGGACAGATTAGAGGAAGTTACAAGCACAGAACTTCCAGAAGATGGGGGAGCTATTTGTATGAAAGACCCCACCCCAGTATCCCCATGGGGGGAAAGCACGACTCACGGGTTCCATCCCAGGTCCTGGGGGTTGACGAAGAGGATGCCTGCCCTGGACACGGTGGCGGGCGTGGCGGTCCTCAGGTGGCTGATCTCAAACAGCAGCCTCATGGAGGGGTTGAGCGGGATGCGCTCGTTGCTGGCCAGCGTGAGGATCTTGTTGTCGTCCATCACCGTGTTGAGGGACTCGATCCACATGGGGTCAATGTCCCCGTCCAGCACGATCCACTTGGGCCCGTCCCCGCTTATGTTGGCCAGGTCGCGCATGATCACCGAGAACAGTCCTGGGAGCAAGAAGAACGAATTCGTGAAAGCTGACTTTAAATGACAGCCATCTATTGTATTTTATGGACTGCAAGGCACATCTTATTATGAGGCGCATCATGCAGTCTGCACATCAAAACTCTATCTCTCTCTCAAATTTCTGTTCTTCTAACCTCTTCGCCCTCTTAGTCACAGTAATTGTCAACAACAAATTTAGTTGTTGTTGGATTACCCTGGCTAAAAGATTCCAAGGATCATCCCAACAGCCAAAGCACTTGAACACTATGGTACAAATGCATCAGCTAGGGATGAGAACATTATGTGTCTGACCATTTTTATTACCTCGCCACTCGGGCAGCCACAAGCCGTCTTCGGGGAATTTTTGAGACTGACAAAGTTATGCTAGGCCTAGCATAGATTCGCTCCCCTTGGACTGCTCGTTTCGGATTCTGCAACCTGAACAAGCCGGGGTGTGGTTGTGAGCTGGGACTCGGAATGAGCGGCTCGGGAGCCAAACACCACTGCATAGCCCAAAAGATGGGACAAGGGGGAAAAAAGAAGAAAGGAGTTATGCTAGGAGCTTGTCATGACTAATAACAATCCCCACATAACTACGCATAGCATAACAATGTTTTGATGCTGCCTTGGTGTTCCAGTCCATGTCAATTGGTCTGACACAGCCTTAAGCCGAGGTGAAATGAATCTAGCGACTTATTTATTGTGATAAGAACTGACCGTCCTTCCACTCCCTGGTGGAGGGGTTGATGACCCCGAACAGCTCGTTGTTGGTGACGGCCTTGGGGTCCAGGTCCACGGCCATGGGCTTCCTGCCCTGGTTCTTGTAGGTCCTCTGCAGGGTGTTCCACACCCGCGACTTGCCCGTGCCCGCGTTGCCCAGCAGGAACACCGAGTGGCGCACCGCAAACAGCTCCTCCAGCTGCACCACCTGTGCATATCCAGCCACAACCAGCATTCTGGTTTATTACAGACATTTTTTTTTTAAAGGACACCTTTTGCTGCCTTGATTAGTTACTCTAAAATACGACAGAATGCTATTTGATCGATCTTCAACACTAATGTGAAGGCAGTGCTCCTGTACGGTTCTGAAACCTGGAGAGTTACCAACACCAACACCAACAAGCTCCAGACATTTGTCAACAAATGCCAACATCGCATCCTGAAATAAATGCCAGGTGGCCCGAGACAATCTCCAACAGCAGTCTCTGGGAGAAAACCAGCCAGAACTCCATCAGCCAAGACGTGAAGAAAGCGCAAGTGGGGTTGGATAGGGCACACCCTGCGTGACCCAGCGGACACCGTCGCCAGGCAGGCACTGGACTGGAACCCGCAGGGGAAGAGGAAAGTGGGAAGGCCAAAGCAGATCTGGAGAAGATCCGTGGAGAAGGACGTGGGCCCAACTGAGGGGGATCGCCCAGAACAGAGTCCGTTGGCGGGGTGTGGTACGCTCCTCAAGCAATCTACAGGAATAAGTCAAGTAAGTCAAGTCACGACAGAATGCTGCTGGACGTGTGCTTGGGGTTGCTGTGTCTCATACATTCACAGATTTTACTGTCTGATTTAGTAATAGTAAACTATGTCAATGGAACACTTTTGTTATCTCTCAGCTCTTACATAGACTAAGGGCATGCACACATTAGATCCGCAATTCGCAAGTTCCCTAGGAAACCCCATTCATTTCCCATAAGAAATAAGCGGACACAGAAACCAATCCCCAATTCCACCCACTTATTTCTTTCACAAGTGAATGGGGTTTCCACACAGAGTTGCAGATCTAATGTGCACAGACCATTATGCATCAAAACTGCGATGACCTTACATCTCATGCATCATGCCTTTCCAATGACCAAGAACTGTTTCTGCTTTATCAAAGGATGCAAGGCTTCTCCGCGATAAACACATTTCAGCCCTGCACTGCAGACAGTTTTCTTTGCTATGTGGAGGCGAACACTAGCTCCAACTGAGTGGCGCCCTCAGGGCTCCCAATCGTCCCGCAAAACAAGGGGTCCCATGGACTCCTTCACTTACAGCATAGAGGGTCCTAAAGGCGGGATAGAGGGTCCCAGTGGCATTGCAAATGCTAAAAAGAATGTTTCTAGTGCGTCCCTGGGACCCCCTGCACATTCTTTTAGAGGGTCCTTGAGAATTTTAGTGCTTCATAGACCCCAAATGTGGGTCCCTGGGGGGAGCTCTGCACCCTCACCTTGAGGATGAAGTTGTCCTCGGGCTGCAGCTTCTGGTCCAGGGTGGCCTGGCGGATCATCTTCTCGAAGTCCATGTCCCGCTTCCTGGGCACGTCCAGGGAGGGGAACAGGTCCCCGATCAGACCCATGAACACCGGCATGTCGTCAGCCACGATTTTGGGGATGTTGAAGTCACGCAGCGCTCTCATCAGCACCTGCACAGATACAGGAGAGTGCACCATCCTTTATGAGAATCGGATGCAATGTCTGGAGTTACTGTTCTTTGTGGTTCCCTGAAAGTTTCTTCAGATTTATTGGGTTTTTTCAAAATTGTTCTGTTATTGTTCTTAATTATTCATCTGGATCCATGTTTTCTCAATTCAAATCACCTTTTTCGAGTTACTTCTCTTTGTCACTCTTCCAGCCTTCATTTCACTTATGTTTCACACTTCTATTTTATTCGTTAATGTTAAAAAATGTTCCCCCCAAATCAGCCCTAATCAAGCCTCACAAAATGCTCCAATAAGTTTCCGTTAACAATGATAGTACTATAAGGAGACTAATAATTCTGATCTTAATGCAAGTAATCACCATTTCAAAGTGAAAATAAAAACTTGGATCAACCAGTGATGTTGTTGAAAATAAATCACAGACAGAGGCGAGTTTTGTTGCTCTTTTTTATGTGTCATAAAATGTTGTAGGCCACCCCGGGCCAGTGATGATGTTTGCCTCAGGCAGTGATGTCTTCAAGGGGTTATACTGTTTTCTAGGCCACCCCGGGCCAGTGATGATGTTTGCCTCAGGCAGTGATGTCTTGAAGGGGTCAGTGGGATGCAAAGGGATGTAATAACAGATGTGTGAAGGCATGACGTCAGATTCCACACAAATTATGATCATCAAGAACGCCAATGTCTAAATAAAAGTTGAGATGGCTTAATTATATACCTGGTACATATGAAACAGCTAGTAAAACGTTGAACTAAGAGCACCTCATTGAATCAAAATGTAATCATTAATTTATTAAATGATGTATCTGAGCTGTACACTGTACATCACTTGCTTTTATTATGAATCTTTTTGCAATATTTTAGTGTGAATTTATTTGTAAACGCCTGAAATAGAGCTTTCTTTTTTAATGACAATATTTTTTTCTCTGCAGGACTTATATTTCCCCAATAGAGTATATTTTCGGATAATTGCGGAGGGGGTGGGGACCAATTTAACAACAGTAATCATTTTCTATCCAGTGTGTACCTGGAACTGTTTTGCACTTGCACTGTTGCAGTGTAAACAAGACCAGACTCAACTGCCAAAACCCTAGAACAACAATTTACCATACGTTCCTCAATTCTGTACTGAAACACGGTCACTATCACTGAACTCAATCGCAGTATAATCTTTAAAATTCACCAGCCCTAGAACAACAATTTACCATACTTTCCTCAATTCTGAGTACTGAAACATGGCCGCTATCACTAAATTCAATTGCACTATGATTTTGCAAATTCATAAACCCTAGAACAATTTACTATGGCTTGTACCCACGTGTCATCATATCCGGCCACAAGGAGCGTGCCATAGTATGGGAGACCGCCATCTTAGTCAGTAACTTTGTTTGAAAAATGCCAGATCGATGCTGTTTACACACAAATCTGACTAAGATGGCGACACTTCCGTTGGAAGGGTCGAGATGCGCACGCAGGTGGGGGGGAGCCATACTTTCCTCAATTCTGAGTACTTAAACATGGCCGCTATCACCAAATTCAATTACAGTATGATCTTGCAAATTCATAAACCCTAGAACAACAATTTTTTTTTTTTTTTTTTTTCTGTCCCATCTTCTGGGCTGTACAGTGGCGTTGCTCCCATGCCGCTCGTTCCGAATCCCAATTCGCAGCTACACCCGGGTTTGTTCAAGTCGCAGAAACCGAGACCAGCAGTCCAAGGGGAGCGAATCTATGTTAGACCGTCAGGAGGCAACCAACCGAGGAGACACTGCACTTCTGCTGAGTCACTTCGGTGGAGTTCAGTGGAGCCTGTTCAGGACACCACCTACTAAGCCCCCTACTGACGACACTATTCTCTTAGTCGCGGAGCCAGCGTGAGTGAGGTCCTCCTCCGAGGGCGCCACCACGACCGTCCACCGACAGCTCCCCAGAACACACTGATCCCCATGACTTTGACCCGAACGCACCAAGGCATAGACTGGATTGGAAACCGAAACTGAGGTCACCATGAGAGCAGGGCATGCAAAGCCACAAAATTTGAGACATTTTTTAATTTTATGATTGATGGAAAATGAGGCCGATGATAACGATGATGATGATGCTATGGAGTTCCGTATCGGTCTGAGACTGCATGGCAGGGCTGTATTCTACGCTTCATTTCATAATGATATCCCGGCGTTAACCAGGCCCGAGAACTACAGACACCTGCAGTGTTGGTCTTGCAATTAGAGCAACACTCTCAGAATCGCATCCGTTAAGCGGATGAAACTCGACTGTGTGGTTTCAGTCTTCCCATTGAGCCCATAGCCACTCACTCTGGGTAGGAGTTGGTCCAGGACCGAAAAAACCCTCGCCTCTGATGGGATTCGAACCCAAGACCTCCCAGCCAGTAGTCCGCGACGCTAACCACTACACCATGGCAGCTGGTTAGAACAACAATTTACCATACTTTCCTTAATGGTCAGTATCACTGAACTCAATTTCAGTATAATGTTGAAAATGTTCAAACACTGACCTGGTCCTCTGGTCTCTGTCGGTCAGATCTCTTCAGTGTACCGGCCACCACCAGAACAGACTTGATGGCGCGCAGACCCCAATCATAGTGATCCTGGGAATAACAGTGTAGCAGTGTGCAAACCTCAATAACCCCAAACCTAGCTTGCAGAATTTGTATTTTTCCTTAGAATCATTACGTTCAGGAATGAAAATAAACCATAACAGTAATTAAGATGCTTCTATTAATTTCACGCAAAAAATCTCTTCACTAACAATAAATTTAAAAAAGCAAATGCTTTTTTTTTTAAATGACGCAAAGCAAAATTCAAGATGGCTGCTACAAATCAAAGAAGAAAAAAGCGAAGTCACTCACTATAACATTGCTTTTGCTCATGGACCTGATTTGATTTAGATCAGATCACCTAATATAAAAAAGATACAAAAGCTAGATCAGACCTTCAAAGCAGACTGGGCACCTTGCATGACTTGTGTGTGTGTGTGCGCACGCTCACGCCAGTGTGTGTGTGCGTGTGTGTGTGCGTGTGTGTGTGTGTGTGTGTGTGTGTGTGTGTGTGTGTGTGTGTGTAGTGTGTGTGCGAATGTGTGTGTGTTGTTATGTGTGTGAATGTGTGTGAGTGTGTTGTGTGTGTGGGGAGGGAGGAGGGTTGTGGGGGGGCAAGGTGTGAGTGGTGTGGGTGGGTGTGAGACGAGGGGTGAGGGGAGTGAGAGACTATGTTTGTGTGTTTGATGTATTTGCGCGTATGCGTGTGCGCATGTATAGGTGTTTATAGGTGTGTTTTTTTCTGTGCAAATGGGAGGATGCGTAAACATTTGGCTATGTCTGTGTGTGCATGTGCATGTATTAGGTGTGTATAGGTGTGGTTTTCTCTGTGCAAATGGGAGGATGCGTAAACATTTGGCTATGTCTGTGTGTGCATGTGCATGTATTAGGTGTGTATAGGTGTGGTTTTCTCTGTGCAAATGGGAGGATGCGTAAACATTTGGCTATGTCTGTGTGTGCATGTGCATGTATTAGGTGTGTATAGGTGTGGTTTTCTCTGTGCAAATGGGAGGATGCGTAAACATTTGGCTATGTCTGTGTGTGCATGTGCATGTATTAGGTGTGTATAGGTGTGGTTTTCTCTGTGCAAATGGGAGGATGCGTAAACATTTGGCTATGTCTGTGTGTGCATGTGCATGTATTAGGTGTGTATAGGTGTGGTTTTCTCTGTGCAAATGGGAGGATGCGTAAACATTTGGCTATGTCTGTGTGTGCATGTGCATGTATTAGGTGTGTATAGGTGTGGTTTTCTCTGTGCAAATGGGAGGATGCGTAAACATTTGGCTATGTCTGTATGTGCGTGTGCGTGTGTCGATTTATGAATTGAGTGCTATGTAAATATTTTATGATGCTTTAATGAAGCCTTGTATTACTACTTTTAACTTTTAACTATTTGTCATTGTAAACGCCTTGAGCTCCTGGTTTTATCGGGAGGCAAGTGCGTGATAAACTTTCAGCATTATTATTATTAACTAGTCAGTAATTGCTGCAACCAAAGGGATTAGTAGGCCTTTGGGGACCTTCCGCAACACCGGCTGTTTTCATATCCCTTTGGCCCAGAAAGTGGGGATGTACCCAAGGCAAGGCATCTCTACTTTAAACAAATTGTAGCCCAGCCCGCCGGAATAGCATCTGCCCCCTCTGCTATCTGGCAGTTATAGTCGCAAATGACAGACTGCCATACAATAATCATCTTTGCTTACAAAATAATATCAATCATGAGAGAATATTTCTCATTTCATATAGAGCGTACCATATTTTATGGACTACAAGGCGCTTCTAATTATTAGGTGCATCCCTTGAATGTAACGACAAATCTGAATTCAAACATACACAAGGTGCAACGTATTTTAAGGCGCATGCAAAATAATCGAACAAAAGCAAAAAAATAGATCAAAAACATGAGATGCACTCACACAAAGGAGGTAAGTATCTTGCCTAGTTCTGTCAAAACAGTCTTCTTCAGAACAGAAATTACAATCACATCGCTATCCAGATATCCGTATGAAGAAGCATTTTTACGCATAGTCTGCGTCAGAGAGCCCAGAAAAGTCAGAATTGAAAAACACTTGAATGACTTTTGGCTCCAAAGCCTACATCTGCCATCATTGTTATTGTCTTTGGCTATCGAAACCGAGGCTGCAATGTCATATCCTGATTCAAAGCCCATCTTCTCGTGTCGTCTGCTTCGGTGGTTTCATTCACGATTTCGGCCTCATAGTCAATCTCAATACTTATATAAATGGAATTCACACCTTTGTTTGATCAGATTTCAGTGAGACACTAGGCACAATGCATTATAAGGCACAGGGGTCTCAGTTGAGGAAAAAGTACTGCCTTGTAGTCCGTGCAGTATGGTACAGATCAGAGTAGTCTACCCAACCCACCTGTTTGGACAGCAGTTCCCTGCACAGGCTGTAGAGCGTGATGAACTTACGGGCCAGCAGACGGGCGTCCAGGAAACCCTCCGCCACCAACATGATTTCACAGATCAGCTCAAAGTCTGGCACCACCATGGCACACGGCCTATCCAAAATAAAACAAAAAAGTGTCTTGTTCTAATCATGTGCATTTAAGACTCACATGATCGGGTATGTTATCAGTTCCACTTTAGCTATGAAACATGCTCATGTGCTGCAATAGATTCAGTGGCATCTAAGCAATAAATGGATTTATAAATTCTGAAACATTGCAATCTTTCATGCAGACACACATATTAAAAAACATCAGGCAAACACACATGCAGACAGGGACAAACACACAAAGAAACAGACATATGCACATGCGTACACGCATAGACCCAGGACACACACACACACAAGTTAATGCAACATAAACATCTTCTACCCCAACTATACAATCCCCTCCCCTTCCTCCCCCCCCCCCCTCCTCCCCTCCATCTCCTCCCACCCCTCCCTCCATTTTCTCCCTGATTCCTGAGATCTCCACAATGCCCACCAAACCCTTTCCCCCTACCCCTTCAAGTTCTGTCCCCAAAACCATCTTCAATGTACCCCTTCAGCAGCCATTGCATAAGCTGCCAGACTGGTTTTGTCCCCCAGTTTTTACTATAACAACAGAACCATCAGCAAGATGATGGAGGTTGTTTGAGGAAAGAAGCACCCTTGGAACTCACCTGAAGAGAGCTTTGAGGTTCTCTGGCAGCTCGGTCCTGCCAGCGTAGCCGGGGTTCATGGTGATGAAGATGCCCACGCAGGGGTTCAGCTTGATGTTCTCGCCCAGGAAGTTGAACACCTTCTTCTTGTCGCGGATGGCATCCTGAATGCACTTGACCTGCACGGCCACCACGGACAGCACCTCCACGGCGATGCGGTTGAACTCGTCGAAGCAGCCCCAGGCCCCCGACTGGGCCAGCCCCTTGTAGATGTTGCCCACAGACTGGAAGAAAAACAAACAACAGGTTGGTAGGAAACTCTGTTTGGTTAAATTATTCTCATTTTGATGCTGCAAACATGTGGCGCATGCACACACGCACAGACGCCTGCACAGACGCATGGACAAACACATGGACAAACACACACACACTCACACACACACATACATGTGCGAGCACACACTACACACACACGCACACACCCCCACACACACACACCAATGTCTTTGGCATTCCTTTCAGCTTTCGGAAACTAGAATCACAAATCAAAGGCGTGGTCAAAGTTTGGATTTAGTGCACCAAGGCGCTTTAAAAACAAATTCAGTATCAATCAATAAATAAGGCATAAATATGGATTCAATGTTAAATGTTTTGGTGGTGCACAATGTCAATCAGCGAAAATGGTGGAAAGGATGGAAGGAAAAATTCATAAAAGGCACAGAAAAAAACGATCAGTGACAACATGCAACAGTAAGCTTAGCTTCCACAAGGCTGAGCTTCCCGTTATATGACTCAGAGGGTGCCAAATACTGGGAGGCTCTTGAATTGAAGCCAAAGGACGAGGGCTCTATAAACATCCATCTTTATTAAGCATGGAGCAAACCGAAGCATACCTTGTAGTCCATCTGCTCGGAGCAGTTGAACACGTACACCATGATGCCCAGGGCTCGGCCCAAGTCCTTGGTGGTCTCTGTCTTGCCTGTGCCCGCTGGGCCCGCTGGAGCCCCGCTCATGATCAGGTGGAGGGACTGGGTCAGTGTGATGTAGCACCTGACAGGTAACACGGGTGTAAACAGAAAGCGTAAGAATCCCCTCTCCTAAACTTTGGTGGGTAGGGTGAGTGGGGAGGGAACAGATCAATCATTCTTGAACAGATTTACGTGACACTACTGAAAGATGCCAATGCATGACTACCATATTTTTCGGACTATAAGGCGATACTTTTCCCCCAGACTGAGACACCTGCGTCTTATGATATGACTAATAAAATAGTAAGAAAATATCAAGCAAAATCTGAATAATAACAAAATCTTATAAGGTGCTCCTTGTAGTAAAACAAATACATTGGTTTTTTCCTCAAAGTCCTTGACATAAGACAAAACTCACCTGTCAGTGAGAGGCGTGATCACGAGCCGAGGGGTGTTCCCCAAGTACTCGTGAGAGTAGTGGAACTGGGCGTCACAGATGTTGGCGAAGCAGTCCTTCTCGGCGTCGTCCCAGCGGTGGCGGAGCTGGGAGAGCCAGATGAAGGCCTGGGAGTTGTCCACCTTCTGGGCGATCATCTTGGCCACGACGTCGCGGGCATGCACGTCAATGGTGCAGATGGTCATGATCTTCTGGCGGTCCCCCTTGGACAGGTCGCCCAGCAGCATGACGATCAGGGCGTTCAGCTGCTGGATCTGAGAGCAAAACAAGCGGCTGTCAACATTGATACAGTGGAACCCCGCCTAACAGGCATCTCAGTATTGGCAGACACTCTGGTAATCCCAATAGTTTTGACTCAGTCTCTTCTCTACTTATTCATTACTCAAAGAGTCTCCATTATAGCGACCACCTTGCAATTACGGAGAGTTTGGGCCAGTCTGTAGGGTGGTCGGTTTTCTGAGATTCCACTGTATTCTGACACAGTATATGACAATTTCAAATTTCAACAGTTAGATTCTGATAGCAGATGACAATGTCAACTTTCAACAGTCGGATTCTGACAGCAGACAACAATGTCAACTGTCAGGATTCACACACACACACTGACACCCACAATCCACAACCCCTTTAAATAATCTTCCTACCTGCTTCTTGTTGTAGTCTTTCAGAGCATTCTCGTACCCTTCCTCCAGCCTGCCAAAGGCGATGTTGACCTCGGTGGTCCACCAGATCTGCGTTCCGCACAGCGCCACCTGGGCGGGGAAGTCGAAGAGCCACTGGTCGCGGGGCTTCTCCTCGTAGCTGCCCACGGCCTCCGTCATCTGGTGGCGCACCGTGGCACACTGACGCTCCAGGAGGCGATTCAGCCACACCTCCACCTGTGGCATACAAATCATAGGAATGATCCATTCGCTTTTTAGGTTGTTGGTATTTTTCAAGATCATCATATCCTTTGGAGAAGCAAAATCAATACTTCTGGGCCACTTCAGAGCAGAATGAAGGGAACGTCAGAGGATAACATCCACCAGCTGAATCATGGACTACTTCAGAGCAGAATGGAGGGAACGTCAGAGGACAACATCCACCAGCTGAATCATGGACCACTTCAGAGCAGAATGAAGGGAACGTCAGAGGACAACATCCACCAGCTGAATCATGGACCACTTCAGAGCAGAATGAAGGGAACGTCAGAGGATAACATCCACCAGCTGAATCATGGACCACTTCAGAGCAGAATGGAGGGAACGTCAGAGGACAACATCCACCAGCTGAATCATGGACCACTTCAGAGCAGAATGAAGGGAACGTCAGAGGATAACATCCACCAGCTGAATCATGGACCACTTCAGAGCAGAATGGAGGGAACGTCAGAGGACAACATCCACCAGCTGAATCATGGACCACTTCAGAGCAGAATGAAGGGAACGTCAGAGGACAACATCCACCAGCTGAATCATGGACCACTTCAGAGCAGAATGGAGGGAACGTCAGAGGATAACATCCACCAGCTGAATCATGGACTACTTCAGAGCAGAATGAAGGGAACGTCAGAGGACAACATCCACCAGCTGAATCGTGGACCACTTCAGAGCAGAATGGAGGGAACGTCAGAGGACAACATCCACCAGCTGAATCATGGACCACTTCAGAGCAGAATGGAGGGAACGTCAGAGGATAACATCCACCAGCTGAATCATGGACCACTTCAGAGCAGAATGGAGGGAACGTCAGAGGATAACATCCACCAGCTGAATCGTGGACCACTTCAGAGCAGAATGAAGGGAACGTCTGCACTTGGACACTGGGGAGGACAACATCCACCAGCTGAATCGTGCCCAGCAAGTCGTCATCTTCAGAGTTAGAACGGGGCTGATTGCCAACTCTTCTCCCATCTCTAACGTCTGAAAATGTCCTACACGGACAAATGCCCGTGTGGTACGGGTTCACAGACCCCAGCCCACATGCTGTAGGACTGCCCTCTCTTCACCACACTGAGATGCGAAATTTGAACCAGGCCTATGATGCTCGAAGACAACCTATGGGGTCCTGTAGCAGCACTGCAGTCAACTGCAACCTTCATCCACCGGACCGGACTAAACATTTAGCATGGCGGGAACAAGAAGATCAAGATCATGAAAAATACGCTGCCAGTGATTCATTTGATTTGAGGAAGCAGCCCATTATCATCATCATCATCACTATCATATCATTTATCAAGGCAATGTATACATTTAGAAGCGGTGCACATTACATGTGCTTATCTGCAAATAAGTTTTAAAAAACAAGCGGATGAGATAAGTGCATGCATTTCTGCTTCTGGTTATCCCATCTGCTTATTTCCTACTTTCTTTTACTACAGTATTTGTGGATAAGTGCATGACGTTTCCGCATGTAATGTGCACAGCTCTCATTCTCACAAGAACAGTCATTATGTTTAGAGAGAAATCTCAATGAAGGCTTTTGTTTCCACCAAAAAATCAAACTCACTGTACCGGGGGAGAAATGTGAATGGTGCTTTTCTCGTTCTCTCTTATGAATTCCATTTTGCTTTTGTTGTTTTTTCCCATTAAAAAAAGCAAAACATACATGTGCAGTGCTATTTCTAATATTGTTTAAAGCTTGATAAGCCAGAGTTTAGGCAGGAGGGGGGCGGGGGTAGAGGTTTTGATTGTTGGTTCATGTTGGGTTTTCTTACTGTTGTTTGTTTGATTGGTGTTTTGTTGTTGCTGTTTTTTCTGTGTGTGTGTGTTTTTTTTATTGTCCTGCAGCAAAGGAATCATACAAAATTTCCAAAGTTTATCAGAACCCAGAATTTGCAACTAAACAAACACGTCTGTCCATGATTTTCAAGGAGACTAATCTTGTTGTTTGCCAATTCTAACATTATAAGGTATTGTTGTTTCCTGGGGGGTTTTCTGCCTGAAAAAACCCACACCTTTTTTTCAAACTTATTCTGAGACTTTCTCAATCTACAAGAATAATGACAGTTTGGAAGGACATAAATGACGCAGAAGGCAGATTGGACATGGTCGAGGTTCCGCTTCCAGTTGGGCATGTTTTTTCAAATTTTTGCTTTGGCTAGTGTTAAAAATCAGATTTACCCTTATTTTTCAGTAGTTTTTGTGAAATTATTTGTATTTGACTTTTACTCTACAAGCGCACCATCAAAGACTGGAACTTGTTACCTGAGGAGGCTGTGTTCTAGTCCTCCATCAAGATGCAAATTCCCCCCGTCCCCCCACCTCCCACCCTAGTTTAGGCGTTCCTGCAGACTCAGCATCACATAGGGGGCTCGATCAGCGAGACCCGACTGGCTGGGTCATCTTCGTAGAGTAGACTTTTGTTTTATTTTGTCTCTTTTTGATGCCCAACTTCGGACCTCGACCGCATATAGCATCATAAAATCAAACTGATGATTGTGGATACTCAACGGTAGAAGAAGCAGAAGACACTGACCTGGCTGCTGAGATCGCAGGAGGTGTCCATGTCCACGTACTCCCTGTCCTTCAATAAGACATGCCAACATTAGCGCCTAAGGCACTGACCTGGCCGCTGAGGTCACAGGAGGTGTCTATGTCCACGTACTCCCTGTCCTTCAATAAGACATGCCAACATTAGCGCAGAAGGCACTGACCTGGCCGCTGAGGTCGCAGGAGGTGTCCATGTCCACATACTCGCTGTCCTTGCTCCACAAGCCGGTGGCCACCTTGGCGTTGTTGCCTTCAGAGTCCTTCTCAAACTTGAGCCGCGCCATGCTGTCAAACAGCTTGGTCAGGTGACGCTCCACCTGACACCATGGAAAGGATGCCGGTCTAAAGGTGATGGTGGTCATGATGATGATGATGGTGATTTTGATGATTATGATGATGATGATGTTGTTGATGGCGATAATGATGGCGCGCACACTAGCTTTTCTCAGCTCCTTTCAGTTCATGCCTTTTGTTAACACTCGTCACCAGCGTAAACCAATTTAAAGTGCTTTATCCATTAGGCTTACATTGTTTTATGGTGGTATGCCACTTATAAGGTCTTTTCCTATCCCTAACCACAATCAATCATAAGAATATTTGCCTCTGTTAAAAGAAATAACTTGAAACAAATAGATCTCTGTGAAAAACTGAAAGGAGCCAGAATGAGGGGAATCCGTGTACTGTGGGCGATGATTATGATGATGAAGATGATGATGATGGTGATGATAATGACAAAAACAAAAAATGACAATATTATGACAAATCATGATGTGACACTGATGAAGAGAAGAACAACGATGATGATGATGATGATGGTGAGGAAAACAATAACTAAACAAAAATCCTCTAATCATAATTACCATACCATTCGCTGGCAACAAAAACAACAACAAAACTCACTCATATCCAAACACTCTCATTATGATTTCACAACCAATCAGAATACAATGGAACCTCCATATTAAGACCTTTTTTTGGGGGGGGGGAGGGGGTGATTTTTCAAGGTCTTAATAGGAAGGTTCCACTACACCGAACGCAACCACTTTTGAACAATTCAAAACTCATTTGCATCCAAAAACAACAGAGCAATCATCAGTCACAAACTCACAGCGCCCCCATGGGGATACCAGGGGGTCTTTTCTACAAATAGTTCTCCTACCTTCTGGAAGTTCTGTGCTTGTAACTTCCTCTAATCTGTCATTCTCTTTGACTCTGCCTTTTTCCCTTTGCTTGCTGTCATCTACTATCTTACTGGTCCATCCTCACTCTGTTTCAAGAAACTCTTACAAAGATCTTCTCCAGCTGAAGACAAACATGCTGGGCCTAATTTTTTATTTTTTATTTATGCGCAGAACGGCTGCATGATGCCTCTGCGCTCATAGAATTGACAGGAAACCGTCAGAGTGACTGAAGAAGAAGAAGAAAAAGAGACTGACAGCGGTGGGGTTGTTGCCGTTGGACAGGATGTCCAGCAGGTCGGAGGAGGACACGAAGTAGAACCGGGGGAAGGCCAGACGTTTGGTCTCCAGGTACTCGGCCAGGGCCTTCTCGCAGAGGGCCAGCTGGCCCTGGATGGCCTCCAGCCGGTCGTACAGGTTGGGCTGGTTGGTGGACTCCACCACATTGGTCGTCTTCTCCACCTGGCTCACCAGCTCCTGCAGGGAGAAGACAGCACGTTAATTCTTACCAGGGTTTATGAAAACGTACAGATTGTGCGTATTTACGCGCCATACCTCTCCGGCAATCACTCCCTAGACCGGGTGACAGCCAGAGGGTACCATCACCAAAGAAATGCGTGCCTAGAACATAATTGACTGGGTGACAGCCACAGGGTACCATCACCAAAGAACATAATTCAGCAGGTGACAGCCAGAGGGTACCATCACCAACGTACATAATTCAGCAGGTGACAGCCAGAGGGTACCATCACCAACGAACATAATTCAGCAGGTGACAGCCAGAGGGTACCATCACCAAAGAACATAATTCAGCAGGTGACAGCCAGAGGGTACCATCACCAACGAACATAATTCAGCAGGTGACAGCCAGAGGGTACCATCACCAAATAACATAATTCAGCAGGTGACAGCCACAGGGTACCATCACCAAAGAACATAAATGACTGGGTGACAGCCACAGGGTACCTTCACCAAAGAACATAATTGACCAGGTGACAGCCACAGGGTACCATCACCAAAGAACAAAATTGACTGGGTGACAGCCAGAGGGTACCATCACCAAAGAACAAAATTGACTGGGTGACAGCCAGAGGGTGCCATCACCAAAGAACAAAATTGACTGGGTGACAGCCAGGGGGTACCATCACCAAAGAACATAATTGACTGGGTGACAGCCAGAGGGTACCATCACCAAAGAACATAACTGACTGGGTGACAGCCAGGGGGTACCATCACCAAAGAACATAACTGACTGGGTGACAGCCAGGGGGTACCATCACCAAAGAACATAACTGACTGGGTGACAGCCAGGGGGTACCATCACCAAACATAATTCACCAGGTGACAGCCAGAGGGTACCATCACCAAAGAACATAACTGACTGGGTGACAGCCAGGGGGTACCATCACCAAAGAACATAATTGACTGGGTGACAGCCAGGGGGTACCATCACCAAAGAACATAATTGACTGAGTGACAGCCAGGGGGTACCATCACCAAAGAACATAACTGACTGGGTGACAGCCAGAGAGTACCATCACCAAAGAACATAACTGACTGGGTGACAGCCAGAGGGTACCATCACCAAAGAACATAACTGACTGGGTGACAGCCAGAGAGTACCATCACCAAAGAACATAACTGACTGGGTGACAGCCAGGGGGTACCATCACCAAAGAACATAATTGACTGGGTGACAGCCAGGGGGTACCATCACCAAAGAACATAACTGACTGGGTGACAGCCAGAGAGTACCATCACCAAAGAACATAACTGACTGGGTGACAGCCACAGGGTACCATCACCAAAGAACAAAATTGACTGGGTGACAGCCAGGGGGTACCATCACCAAAGAACATAACTGACTGGGTGACAGCCAGGGGGTACCATCACCAAAGAACATAACTGACCAGGTGACAGCCACAGGGTACCATCACCAAAGAACATAACTGACTGGGTGACAGCCACAGGGTACCTTCACCAAAGAACATAATTGACCAGGTGACAGCCACAGGGTACCATCACCAAAGAACATAATTGACCAGGTGACAGCCACAGGGTACCTTCACCAAAGAACATAATTCACCAGGTGACAGCCACAGGGTACCATCACCAAAGAACATAATTGACCAGGTGACAGCCACAGGGTACCTTCACCAAAGAACATAATTGACCAGGTGACAGCCACAGGGTACCTTCACCAAAGAACATAATTGACCAGGTGACAGCCACAGGGTACCATCACCAAAGAACATAATTGACCAGGTGACAGCCACAGGGTACCTTCACCAAAGAACATAATTGACCAGGTGACAGCCACAGGGTACCTTCACCAAAGAACATAATTGACCAGGTGACAGCCACAGGGTACCTTCACCAAAGAACATAATTGACCAGGTGACAGCCACAGGGTACCATCACCAAAGAACATAATTGACCAGGTGACAGCCACAGGGTACCGTCACCAAAGAACATAATTGACCAGGTGACAGCCACAGGGTACCTTCACCAAAGAACATAATTGACCAGGTGACAGCCACAGGGTACCATCACCAAAGAACATAATTGACCAGGTGACAGCCACAGGGTACCTTCACCAAAGAACATAATTGACCAGGTGACAGCCACAGGGTACCATCACCAAAGAACATAATTGACCAGGTGACAGCCACAGGGTACCATCACCAAAGAACATAATTGACCAGGTGACAGCCAGAGGGTACCTTCACCAAAGAACATAATTGACCAGGTGACAGCCACAGGGTACCTTCACCAAAGAACATAATTGACCAGGTGACAGCCACAGGGTACCATCACCAAAGAACATAATTGACCAGGTGACAGCCACAGGGTACCATCACCAAAGAACATAACTGACTGGGTGACAGCCACAGGGTACCTTCACCAAAGAACATAATTGACCAGGTGACAGCCAGAGGGTACCTTCACCAAAGAACATAATTGACCAGGTGACAGCCACAGGGTACCATCACCAAAGAACATAATTGACCAGGTGACAGCCACAGGGTACCGTCACCAAAGAACATAATTGACCAGGTGACAGCCAGAGGGTACCTTCACCAAAGAACATAATTGACCAGGTGACAGCCAGAGGGTACCTTCACCAAAGAACATAATTGACCAGGTGACAGCCAGAGGGTACCATCACCAAAGAACATAATTGACCAGGTGACAGCCACAGGGTACCATCACCAAAGAACATAACTGACCAGGTGACAGCCACAGGGTACCTTCACCAAAGAACATAATTGACCAGGTGACAGCCACAGGGTACCTTCACCAAAGAACATAATTGACCAGGTGACAGCCACAGGGTACCTTCACCAAAGAACATAATTGACCAGGTGACAGCCAGAGGGTACCATCACCAAAGAACATAATTGACCAGGTGACAGCCACAGGGTACCATCACCAAAGAACATAATTCACCAGGTGACAGCCAGAGGGTACCTTCACCAAAGAACATAACTGACTGGGTGACAGCCACAGGGTACCTTCACCAAAGAACATAATTGACCAGGTGACAGCCACAGGGTACCTTCACCAAAGAACATAATTCACCAGGTGACAGCCACAGGGTACCATCACCAAAGAACATAACTGACTGGGTGACAGCCACAGGGTACCTTCACCAAAGAACATAATTGACCAGGTGACAGCCACAGGGTACCATCACCAAAGAACATAATTGACCAGGTGACAGCCACAGGGTACCTTCACCAAAGAACATAATTGACCAGGTGACAGCCACAGGGTACCTTCACCAAAGAACATAATTGACCAGGTGACAGCCAGAGGGTACCTTCACCAAAGAACATAATTGACCAGGTGACAGCCACAGGGTACCTTCACCAAAGAACATAATTGACCAGGTGACAGCCACAGGGTACCTTCACCAAAGAACATAACTGACCAGGTGACAGCCACAGGGTACCATCACCAAACATAATTGACCAGGTGACATCCACAGGGTACCATCACCAAAGAACATAACTGACCAGGTGACAGCCACAGGGTACCATCACCAAAGAACATAACTGACCAGGTGACAGCCAGAGGGTACCTTCACCAAAGAACATAACTGACCAGGTGACAGCCACAGGGTACCATCACCAAACATAATTGACCAGGTGACAGCCACAGGGTACCATCACCAAAGAACATAACTGACCAGGTGACAGCCACAGGGTACCATCACCAAAGAACATAACTGACCAGGTGACAGCCAGAGGGTACCTTCACCAAAGAACATAACTGACCAGGTGACAGCCAGAGGGTACCATCACCAAAGAACATAATTGACCAGGTGACAGCCACAGGGTACCTTCACCAAAGAACATAATTGACCAGGTGACAGCCATCACACAAGGAATGCAGAAGGCTGATAGCGCTTTATGGCTTTCACCCATTGCTTAATTAACCCATTCACTGCCTGCTCCCTGTCTACGATGGGGGGGGGGGGGTGATGTCATTGATGATGTCATAACATTTGATGTCATTGCCCTGGAATTATGTGGGGGGTTTGTTTTAGAGACAAATCAGGAAAGATAATAATTATCTCTAGACCATTTTCTCAGATTGAGACTCAACAGGTCTCTTTTGTTGTTGTTCCAGGGATCATCCCAACAGCCGAAGCACTTGAACACAATGGCACAAATGCACCAGCGAGGGATGAGAACATTACGTGTGTGACCATTTTTTATTACCCCGCCATGTGGGCAGCTACGGGCAACCACACTCCGACTTCGGAGGATACATGTGTCTTTTAAAGTTGATAATAAGGAAATCAATAATTTCTCAATTTCTCTCAGGCAGTGAAGGAGCTAATAGAGACTTCAGGAGAAAAAAGACAGTTACGAATTAGACACACGAAAACTCCCATCTAACACATCTTATGGCACTATAAGCCCCCCTCCCCAATTAATCACATATAACCCGCAGGGGTCTCTCAGTCTAGCAACAAGAAATATTGCCTTATAGTGCGCAAACTACGGTACCTTGAAGTCGACGTCGATGTTGTCAAAGCGCTTGGAGTCCTCGGGCAGCTGGTTCCTGATGTCCTCGGAGCCGATGAAGATGGACTCCAGGTGGGACCAGGTGCGCTGCACCTCCAGGTAGATGGAGATCACCTGGTCGGCCGTGGACAGCTTCTTCTGCCAGGACGACACCTCCGTCAGGAAGTGGGCGATGTACTTGGAGGTCATCATGTTCTGCAGCTGAACCTGGAGAAAAAAAGAAAAAGAGGCAAAGCCTTCAAGGCTCGCTCGCTTTGTGCTTTAGGGGATAGATCTAAATGCCAGATCTAAACGCGCTACACAAAAAAAGAAGGGTCAAAGGTCAAAGTCGTCATGGTTATGAAGGTCATCAATACTAAGCATTCCATATCGTCTTAAGCTAGTCTACCTACTTGCCAAATTTGGAGATTGTATCTGCCAGGATGTAAAAGATATGGCCCTCTCTCTCTCTCTCTCTCTCTCTCTCTCTCTCTCTCTCTCTCTCCCTCTCTCTCACACACACACACACATATCATGCACACACACACACACACACACACACACACACACACACACACACACACACACACACACACATATACACACACATACACATACACACACACAGGGCAGGATAAAAAAAAGCTTTGTTAGCTTATTCTTTAACCCTCAATAAAGATGATTTTGACTTGACTTGACTTGACACACACACACATCACACACATACTACACACACACACACCTGGTTGTCCTCGAGCACCTCGATGAGCTCCTCACTGGCTTTGATGATGGTGATACCCTTACCCTGCCTGGGACGATTCTCTCTCACACACACACCCACACCCCTCCTCTCTCTCTCTCTCTCTCTCTCACACACACACACACACACAAAAGCACACATGCATGCTACACACACGCACACGCACACACACACACACACACACACACACACCTGGTTGTCCTCAAGGGTCTCAATGAGCTCCTCGCTGGCCTTGACGATGGTGATGCTGGTCCTGGGGTGCTTCTCGTGCTCAAACTCCATGCTGGCCCAGGTGGTGTCCAGCTCCTTCAGCACCTTCTCCATGCTCATCTCCTTCACCGCCTTGTCCACGATGCCCTTCACCTCGTCCTCAAACTGGTGCAGGTTCAGGGACAGCAGGTCCGCCAGCGTGGTGCTTTCGTCCATCACAAACTTCACCTGCACGGCGGGGAGAGAGTGGATAAACACACAGCAGAGTGTTAATAATAATAATAGCGTGATACCCTACAGTGGGCTCGTCCCGCTTTACAAAGGTATTACAAAAGCATTACAAATTATAATAAAAAGATTCCACATATATATTAGGTCTATGGTATTCAAGATTGTACCAGCACAACTGTCAGCATGTGTGCCACACTTTGCATTGTTAACACGCACCACACACAAACATATAAACACACACATACACGCACACACACACACACACGCATGTATGCACGCACGCTCGCGTGCGCGCACACACACACACACACACACCCCAGAGGCGGATCTGGACAGTTACAAGGTTCTGGATCCCCCCTCCCCCCCCCCCCCCCATTCCTAAAAAAATGGGGGAGGGGTGCGTTGAATCATGACTACCATGCCGACACCTTGTAAAAGATATGGCCAAAACAAATAATTGATGATGTTCAAAGTCAAAGGTCAAGGTTAAGGTCAAGCGGGTAAAAGTCACCCAGCATGCCATATCAACTTAATTCCATGCCAGAGTTTTAGCAAAGAGCAATAACTAAGAAGGGTCATGAATTTGCATCTTATTCTTCAAGGAGAGGCGTCCAACACATCTTCTGCATTCAAATTATCATCATACCCCCACGTTGGAACACCACCACCCCTCCCCTACTCCTTGATTACTTGATCCAGCCCTGAACACACACACACCCCCCCTTCCCATACTTTACTGGCTGCCATGAGCTGCTGCCAGTGTCTGTCCCTGATAAGTGAGTTTCCCCCATGGGTCTTCTGTACAAATAGTTCTCCCACCTTCTGGAAATTATGTCCTTATAACTTCCTCTAATCTGTCACTCTATTTGACTCTGCCTTTTCCCTTTGCTTACTGTCATCTAGTATTTTTCTGCCTTACTGGTCCATTCTCCTGCATTTCTTTCTAGAAACTCTTTGTCTTTATCCAGCTGAAGACAGACATGCTGGGCCTATTTCTTAGTTAAGCGCATAACGACAGCATGACACATCTGCACTCATAATTGACAAGGAAACTGAGCGGTTGATGAAGAAGAAGAAGATGGAAAAGTTCTGCAGGTCGCTGACGGCATTCAGGGAATTGAGCTGTCAGCGAAATGACCATGTTCTTCACTACAACACACACACATACAGAGCGCTCCATACCTTAGTGGCTGCCATGAGCTGTCAGCGAAATGACCATGTTCTTCACTACAATACACACACATACAGGGCGCTCCATACCTTAGTGGCGGCCATGAGCTGCTGCCAGTGCCTGTCCCTGATGGCGGGGTTCTGCAGGTCGCTGACAGCCTTCAGGGAGGTGAGCATGTTCTTCACCAGGTTCTCCACGCCCAGGTAGGCGTTCCAGGCCCGCATCTCCTTGTCCAGGCTGCGGATGTCCTTGGCGAACTTCTTGCAGTCTGTGTCCATCTGCTCCACGTTGATCTCCTTCCACGGCGTCGTCTTCCAGTCTTCGATGGACGACCTGCGTTGATCAAAGAACTTCTTCTTATTCTTATTCTCAGACCTGGTTACCCCCTACACAAGCCTTGAGTAGTCTGGATAGCTGAAATGAGAAGCTTTGGTGCAAAATGAGAAGTCCTGTTCATTAAAACCATCAAATAATGTTCACTGAAAATGAGAAGCAATCAAGAATTAAAGAGCCTTATCATCAATTTTGAAGAGTAGTAGAGGTTCAAACTGAGTAGAATACTACTCGAAAAGAGTAGAGTAAACAGGTCTGTATTCTTCTTCTTCTTCTGTGTTCCCAGGCCACAAGGCCATAATGGGCAAAGTACGTATGTGTCTGTTTTTCAGTTTCCACTGGTCTCCCCGCTGTACACAGGCGACACATTTCGATTTCGGAGGAGCTCAAAGGAGAAAAAATATTTTGAAGATTTTTTTTTTAAGGCAGGAGAATGGGCCAATAAGTTAGAAAGATAGTAGATGATAGAAAACAAAGGGAAAAGGCAGAGTCAAAGAGAGGGACAGATCAGAGGAAGCTACAAGCACAGAACTTCAAGGTGGGGGAACTATTTTTACGAAAGATCCCCCACTGGCTTTTATTGCTGCATCCAAGGGGATTGGATCACAAGCAGCCAAGTTTCCCTTTGGGGATCTTCCCCGATGCCATCTGTGCTCAAATCCTTTTTGGCTAAGAAAGTGAGAATGTACCTTGTGCAAGGCATCTCAACTGTAAACAATTCTAGCTCAGCCATCGAAAATAGCAGATGCCCCTCTGCTATCTGGCAGTCACAGCTGGAATAACACACTGCCACACACACTCACATTTCCTAATTTATAAAATAGGTTAATTTGTGTACGTCCAGCATTGCTTCAGCTCTTCAAACCGAAAGGAAGGTAGACAGTAGAAACATTCTACCTGACAATGATGATGTAATCCCAGAGCTGTTTGAGGAGCTTGATCTCCTTGCGGCACTGCTTGAGCTGCTTGAAGTCGGCGATGTTGACCTCGAACAGGCTAGCAGACTCCATCAGCTGGGCCATCTCCTTCTCCATCACACAGATCTCCTCATTGTTCTGAAAGCGGCAAAATTTAAAAAAAAATTAAAAAAATTAAATGTCTGTTGTTGTTGTCGGATTTTAACTCTTCCAGTACCATGGGCGAATACATTCCCTCAAGACATCACTCTACACTCCCACCAAGCGCAAGGACATTCACTGCCAAGTATCATGCCATGTGTTTGTCTACTTTTAGAGCTTATATGACTGTTTCTTCCATTAAAGCAACACATGCACCCTAAAAAAAAAAATCTACTTTCCTCTTGTCAGTTGAGATGCAAGGGACAACCAAGGATGTGAAATAATACATGGCGCTAGAAGAAGAGTTAACCCCTTTACTCCTGTTCTGAAAAAAACATAAACAGGGAAAATGGAGGGATAGACAGAGAGAAACAAAAATAAAGAAAAGGAGAAACAGACAAACACATGTACAGACAGAAATGGAGACAAAAGATATGCACAATCTAAGTACAGACTGACAAGAAAAGGGCTGTGTGTCGGTCTGTGTATGCAATCACGGCAACATTCACATTTCTTCACGAGAAGAAAGACAATTCATGAGAGAAAAGAGCACAGTTGATCGCTTTTTCAGTCAACAAATTATCTCCCCTAACGGTAAGAAATGTAACTATTGCCATGCATCACTACATCAAATCAACCTAGTTAGTCATTTATAGTCCTGTCAACAGCTATTGTCATCTCAGGACTGTCACCAAGTAAAGTTCGACCACATATTACACAATACATGTCAATGTATCTTACCAACGTTCAACAACCTGAAAACAACAATAACATATAGAACAACTGATAACATGACACCCCCATCATTGTACACCATAGCCCATAAGTCTAGGCAGTGCTGGAAACGTCAGCCCTTCCGAAAACAACCTAGTCATGCTCCCCAAACCCACCTTGTCCAGCAAGACGTAGGGACGCTCACAGGTGTACTCGAAGGGTGGGATCTTGCGGAACCTTTCGCGGAACTTGTGCTGGTTGACGTCGAAGGTGGCACCTTTGCGGCGGATGTTGGCCACCTCGTTCGCCTGCAGGGGCGCCACCTGCTGTTTGACGGTGATGCTGATCTTCTTGGTGTTGTTCCACTGCTCTGGTAGTTCCTGGGACCATGGAAATATAATAATAATAATAATAATAATAATAATAATAATAATATGCACATCATTGCAATATAAGTCATGTACAATTTATTTTACAAGTACCATATTTTTCAGCCTACAAGGCGCAACTTTTGGACTCCATTTTGAATCTTGCCTCCATTACATTAGTGTGTGTGCGCCTTTTCAAAGGATGAATTAAGAGTTTGTTCGGCAGACGCCTTGTCTTATGTATGTTTTGTTTCAATCAGTTAAACAAAATGATTGCTGTTGGGGTATTTTCTTTCTTTTATACAAACAAGAATGGATATGTTGTGGACACACTTATTCACACAAATATGCAAAGAGAGAGAGAGAGAAAAAAAAAAGAGAGACAGACAGAAAGACAGAAAGAAAATGAGATTGTGACACATTTTCTTTTATGCATAGGCACTACAAAAGAGTCCATCTCCCATGTGTACCTACCTGCAGCTGTTGATGGACCTCATCGGGCATCTCCTGGTCGTAGGTCTTCAGCAGCTCGATGGTCTGCTTCAGGGGCTCGAACATCTCGTCGGTGGTGGTCTGGCGCTCACGCACAGCGAACAGGTTGTTCATGACGAACACCAGGCCATCGTAGTCCCCTTCCTCACACTGCTTCTGCAGGCCCGAGTCCGTCACCTTGATGAACTCCGCCAGCTGCTTCAAGCTGAAAAATAAATAACACTGCATGTTGCACTTGAACTCTTCTAGCACCATGGGCGAGCAGTACATCACACTTCACTCCCACCAAATGCAAAGACATTCACTGCCAAGGGCTCTGCCGTGATTTGTCCATTTTCAGAGCTTCTGTCAGTAATGTTCTTCCATTAGAGCAACGCATGCACACTCGAACAATTTGCTACCCCCCATCCTCTTGTTGGATGAGATACAACAGACAACCAACAACGTAACAACAATACACGGCGCTGGAAGAATTAAAAGGTGATCTGGGTTTTCCTGACTGAGACACCTGCGCCTTCAAATATGACTCCAAATGCAACCGGGAACTGTCAGTACAATGTCCATGTCTTTGTCAAATGTGGGTAGGTGCATCTTATGACGCAAAGCGCCCATTAGTCTGTAAACTATATGGCACAAAGCTTTTTCTTCTTTTCTTTATTGTATTGTACATTATTTCACGCCAAAGTTTTTTTGCTCTTTCAAAAAAATCTCTGTTTCGCTAAAAAACACATCCAGATGATAGCAATAGATCTCTTGTTGCCACACTAAATTTCAGTCAGACATTAACTCGTCTAGCGCCACGTATTTTATGACATTCTTGGTTGTCCATTGCATCTCAACCGACAAGAGGGCAGAAACTTCTTCTTTTTTTTCCGAGTGTGCATGCATTGCTTCAAAGGAAGAAACATTGACATAAGCTCTAAAAGCAGGCCAACACATGGCAGGGTGCTTGGCAGTGAATGTCTTTGCATTTGGTGGGAGTGTAGAGAGATGTCTTGGGTGAATGCATTCACCCAAGTTGCTAGAAGAGTTAAAAAGACAGAAATTACAGCCTTTCACTATAGCTCACGTTATTAGAGAGCGACAGTGCTGGTGAACGAGGGTGGAGGTCTCTGTGAGTGAGAATCCTGTTATTTTGGTTACTTTGTTTCTTTGCACTGGAATGTTGGTAGTATTGACTTTCTTGCTGATTTCAATGCATGTTTTTCATCTTTCATTGCTGCTTTTGTAAAGCGCATCGATAAAACTACTGTATGGATTTTAGCGCTATATGAAATAAAATTATTATTATTATTAATATTATTATTAGCCATGACAGAGGTCTAGCCCAGTGTGTACCACCAACCTGTTGGTGACGTGGTCAATGAGGTGCTGCAGTCTGTCCTGGCTAGGTCTAGCCCAGTGTGTACCACCAACCTGTTGGTGACGTGGTCAATGAGGTGCTGCAGTCTGTCCTAGCTAGGTCTAGCCCAGTGTGTACCACCAACCTGTTGGTGACGTGGTCAATGAGGTGCTGCAGTCTGTCCTGGCTAGGTCTAGCCCAGTGTGTACCACCAACCTGTTGGTGACGTGGTCAATGAGGTGCTGCAGTCTGTCCTAGCTAGGTCTAGCCCAGTGTGTACCACCAACCTGTTGGTGACGTGGTCAATGAGGTGCTGCAGTCTGTCCTGGCTAGGTCTAGCCCAGTGTGTACCACCAACCTGTTGGTGACGTGGTCAATGAGGTGATGCAGTCTGTCCTGGCTAGGTGTAGCCCAGTGTGTACCACCAACCTGTTGGTGACGTGGTCAATGAGGTGCTGCAGTCTGTCCTGGCTAGGTCTAGCCCAGTGTGTACCACCAACCTGTTGGTGACGTGGTCAATGAGGTGATGCAGTCTGTCCTGGCTAGGTCTAGCCCAGTGTGTACCACCAACCTGTTGGTGACGTGGTCAATGAGGTGCTGCAGTCTGTCCTGGCTAGGTCTAGCCCAGTGTGTACCACCAACCTGTTGGTGACGTGGTCAATGAGGTGCTGCTTGAACATGAAGCTCCACCGCTTGATGGTGTTCAGCAGGGCCTGCTTGAAGGGCTTGGCGTCCACACGGAACCAGTGGTCAAATAGCTGAAGGCCTTCAATCATCTCCGCCTCCTGGTAGATCTTCTCATAGGTGTCGATCTGAAAATGAAGGGGGAAATGTATATGGCGGGTGTATACTTGCATTGCCAAGCAAAAAACCCCAGCAATGCTACATTTGCTGGAAAACACGCACACACGCACACGCACATGCACACGCACATACACACACACACGCACGCACACGCACACATACACACACACACACACACACGCACACACAAACGCACAATAGTATAGTTATTTTTAGATGGAAGTATTTCACCTGAATCATGACTCACAGACATCGTCACAATCATATCGTATTGGGGTCAAATCATATGTAGTGTGACTAGGCCTTGAGGGATAGGGTTAGGGACAGGCTTAGGATTAGCTTAGAGTCAGTTTGGTAGGTAAATAGGCACCCATATTCATACAACGCCTTGTCATTGACAATGAGGAGAATCGCTGCCTTGATCGGCCTCACCTGATCTTTGAACTGCGCCAGGGTGGGGGGACTCTCCGGCACACCCTCGTCCGCGTGGGCCTCGATCTCCTCGGCGGTCAGCACGTGGTTGTAGAGCAGGAACTGGCGCATGAACTCGGTGCGGTCGTCCACCCACAGGTAGGAGTAGTTGTCGAAGGAGTTGCGGTACTCGATGGCCTTGTTCATGATGGTCTGCACCCGGTCCATCAGCTCCTGGCGCATCTCGGACAGCTCCTCCATCTCTTCCAGGTCAGGCTGATAGTAATAATAATAATAATAATAATAATAATAATAATAATAATGATAATAATAATAATAATAATAATAATAATAATAATAATAAAGAAATGTATATAGTGCACATTCTAGGCGACCTACTCATGGCGCTTTACAAAACCAAAATCACTCCACATGCAAGATTACATCAGACATGTCAAACATACTCAGACACGCTCGTTTTCCCACCCTCACCCCCCGCGCAAACACATACTCATAGACAAACAAAAATGCACCCACACATACACACAAATGCATCTCCACACACGCAGACACACACATACACACACACAGAATTGTTTTACCTCACCTGCCTTTGACCAGTGAGGTCTAATTTTAAAGAGACTGACAGGTTAAGGTAACTAAGATATAATAGTTTGCTGGTTTGCTTTGTCTGTTACTTTGACACTTCGAGCTTTATTCAAGTGCATCAACATTTCTTTTATCTTAAATAGCAGCCTTGATTTAGTATTGGTATTGCTATTAGCTTTATAGTCACAGAGACTCATCTCTATGAAATTCGAGTTGCTCCCACCTTGGAGAGATTGTCGCAGCTAGTGCTGCGCCACACTTTTTTTTTTGCAAGCGGTTTTTATGTGACTGAGGAGGAGGGGGGTGGGTGACCAAATGTCATTTTCTTTTCGTTGCCACTGAGTTCGCTAACGTGAGCGATTTTGAAAATAAGGTGGAAGCAAACGTAACAGGCAGGCTTTATTTTCCCCCCTACCTGATAGTGCTCTTGGCCTGAGTGTCCGGCCAAGCGGGAGATGAGCGAGGCCTGTTTGTACACATCTCCCATCAGGCTGTCCACCAGATCGTAGAATCCATCGGCCACCCCATAGTCCAGTGATGGCACATACACCATGTCAGTGGCCTGCAACACAATCAGTGCCATACGTTTAAAACTTTATAACATGCAACTTATTTTCGTTTTTACCACTGTTGTTTTACATAATGGTATGCCTAAGAAGAACAAGAGGCAACACTGTCAAACCTCGCTCGATAGCATGTAGATCTACAGGCAGGCAGGCAGGCAGGCAGGCAGGCAGGCAGGCAGACAGACAGACTGACCCAATCAAGACACACACACACGATTACTCTACTGCTTTCCATCATTTCTCAAATACACATATTGTAGGCCTATGTAATCATGAGTTGTTGGGAAATAAGTCGGCCTTACTCCAACTTACCTTAATATTTATAAAATTATGTTGGTTTTGGAGCAACCTACCCAACTAATCTTGTGACATTTCTTTCTATTCCATTCTAAAGTTCCAGACAGTTTTATTACTTTTGATTCACCAAATCCAATTGTATGCAGCATGTACTGTTATCTTTTAAATGATTAAACTAATTACATAGTCGTGTTCTTAACCCTCTGGGCACGATGAGCCCCGATCGGGGCTCCCCCGGATGAGCACGATGGGCCACAATTGTGGCTCAGTTCATATTTCGCGCTGAACTTTGGCCAATCGAATAAGCGAATACAGCTAACCAATCAGAAAGCTTGTAGCACTCATATTTCGACTTCCTGCTGTCTGAGTCTAGCCATTTTATCAACCGGTTTGCATTTGTTTGTGTGAAAATGAGTGATGAAAGCAGTGATTGTGAGGATGAGTATGTTGCCGATAGATACTCTGATGCAGACTAGGAAGGTAATTAGGCTTGTATTCGTGTTGCAAAGTGAAGGAAAAGGGTTTTGAAGTGAAGGAAAAGGGTTCGACTGCATGGTTTTGTGATGTCTGACACGAGTAGCAGTGACAGATCATTGTCAGATGGGGTGGGGGTGGGGTTAGCTGCAGCCACAGTGAAAGTGCTTTACTGGATTACTGCTGTCACCATATTCAAGGCAAGTTGTTTTCTTTACTTTCATTGCAAAATTCAAGCTTTCTTCTTTCTAAACATGTATAGGTTTCCCAGTCAAACGTTTGTATGAGAGATGAAAAGTGAAAATAAGAAGTACCGGTTGACGTTTCTGCAGTCTTCAATTTTACGCCTGTCTTTTAGCTTACATTTTTAACTTTTACATCGTGCCCAGAGGGTTACAAAAATTAAACCTAGATCTAAGCACAGAATGAAGAGAACAGGTAAGTCCCTCCATTTTAAGGTGATAGTTCTATATTTTGTTAAAAACATTGTGAAAATCCTTCAGAAAAGCTTTTCCTGACATCAATGCACATCTGATCACAGCCTGTTTTATAAGGACTGTATTGTGTTCTTTGATCTTTTGATGTGAGCTGAGCTGTCAGATCACTTGTCTGCCCAGTAGATCTAGAATGAAAATAGTAAGTCTGATTTATTCATACGCTAGGAGACATCAAAAAGTCCTAACTGACAGTTTGCCCCCCTCCCCTCCCCCACTGTTTGTTGCTAGCAAGAGCTAGATCTAAATGCGTTTTTGCTTAAACGCCTTCTTCCATGGATTGATTGACTACATCGATTGTTTTAATTCTGAAATGACAGAATATGTTAAGTGAGAAGGTTATTCTAATACCCTCTAAACCCACTAATCCAAAATGTGATATATTTACAGTGTTTGTTGATATTTTTTATAATTCAAATCAGTGTTGCTTGAAAGCTTGCATAAATATCAATATGTGTACCAAGATTGATTACGAACACACAGTAAATCCAAAGAAAAAGTCAACGTTAAAGTTACCACAAACAGAGAGACAGACAGACAGACACACAGACACCTGGAAAACCAAACGGTTGTGACGCAGCCATTCAAAAGACACAAAATCAAGTTGTTTAGTTAAAACACTGAATCAAGAAATCTTAGATCAAAACTGCACCAAGCATGTGATGTCCATATAAAAATATTGTGGCTGTATGTTCTTTATAGTATTTGTGATATATTTTTTCCGTCAGATTTATGGTAAAAACTATTTTTTGTTGAGCGGTATCATGCAACATATTTAGTAGAACATTTTCTTAATTATACACTTAATATCACAAACATAAATAAAACTGCCCATGAGTGAAAATCTAGCAATGGCAAACGAATATAACTTATTTCCAAACATACTACAACATATTTTGACTGTTATTTGTGAAAGGTTACTTATGGTAAACCTCAATTTGCTTTTTTTTAAATCTGAAAATCAACTAGATAAACTAAACGTCCCTCCCTGAACAGCTGTGGTAAGTATATTACCTCTCTCGTTAACTCGTGAGGCAAAAATGTTAAAAGAAAACTCTGCTCACAATGCCTAAAAGAAAATGTTGGCCCTTACTGAATGCATAGACAATTGGAAAATGAGTATGAGGGGTCCTGTTCAAAGCTTTATTGATACCATATAAGTCTTATTCTTAAACTCAGTTTCTGCATATTTAACATCGCCATTCATACAATCCTCTCTCAAGTTCTGCCTCTTAGCCACAATTGTTTCATATTTCGTACCAGCTTCAAAACATGCAATTTGATTAAATCATTTGCAAAACCACTCCTTTGCTAGCTGGTCTTTAATAGTACCACATCTATTTCCACCAAAACGTTTTTAACAACATCTGTGTCTCCTCAATCCCCACACTAGTTAAATCATACAAATAAGCAGTAACTTTGGCTGATTTTTATATGATTGTAAAGCATTATATGAGTTTAGTCTGAGATTGACCAAAGGGTTACAAATCTCTATCATATGCAGCTACAAATCTTGCCTCCTCAGAAACAAACAAAAACAAAAGAACAAAAAAGTGGCAACAGCAGAGAGGCACCCAGAGTCATGGCCCGGGTGTGGCCCGGCCCCCTTAGAGTGCAAGGAGTTCAGCGCCGAAACGCTTGATTGAGGGGGAGGGCTTCTTCTCTGAAGACCCCTTGTTGTCCGGCTCTCCGTAGAGTTTCTTTTCACACTCGCAATGAGCAGCGTGGGAGTAACGCCACTGTACGGCCCCCCAAAAAAGAAAAAGTTTCTTTGCACTGTACAGCTACAAAGCGATGCCTCCTCAGAAACCTACCATGAGCTCGAGGCGCGCCTCATAGAGCGGGACGGGCGCCAGCTTGGTGTCGGTGTTGTTGAGCATGTACTGCAGGCTGCAGCGGATGGTGTTGAAGAACCCGTCCACGATCATCTCATCCACATAGTCCACGTACGCCTTCCACGTGTCCGTGTTGGGGTCCGCCTTGAAGTTCTCCTGGTTTTGCTGGTGGTAGGAGGAAGATTGAGAGATCACTGGCAATGAGGGGATACAGTATGGTAAAGGCCATGCATATCAGACGGTTCAACTTTGTCAAAACAAATGGACTGTGAGTCTCATTCAATAGACATTTTACTGAACATTTGTCAAACACCCTATTTACAATGTGTTATAATCTATTTTCTACTGATGTAGACAAAAAGTCGGATCTGTGACTTAAAGAAGAAATATATAACAACTGTCATTCATCTGAAGTTATCTCTATTATATAAGATATTGTTTGAATAAAATGTAAATGCTTGTTTCCTTTACATCCTTGACTGCTACATAATGCATCACATACTGTCTTGATGACTTCACTGATAACATCAGATGAAGGGAAATAACTCTGGGAAGAAGTTATTTTTGCTTTTAAACACTCAGAAAGGTTATATCTCCAGACCATGTTGCCTGATTGTGTTTAACAGTTCTCTTTTAACACATATAACAACAAATTCTCAAATGTTCTCCGACAGTCAAGTGGGTTAAAGGTTTAACCCTTTAGCCGGAAGATGCCGCCATGTATTCAAGCCGCCCAAACCGCCCCACTCTGAGACCCCTTCCGATGGCATTTTCACCACGCACTAAGTTCTGGCTTGCCATCCAGACAGTATGAAGAAGTTTCTCACTTACAATGATGCGATGGTAACTGTATGCTTCAAAAGACAGCTTTTCTCAACAACAACAAAAAACGTTAGAAAGAACCTGAACACTAGAAGAGAGTTTTCTGTAACAAATGCAAATGCAAGAGGGTTAAAAATCCTATGCTTTCATAGGCAACATGCACACTATATGTGGAACGTTTTTATCAATTTGTGCCGCAGACATACCTTGAGCAGATCGTGGATCTTGTCGCCGCAGGTCTTGATCTCGGCGTACCTCTTCTTGATCCTCTCCTCGCGGTCGTCCAGGTTGAGCAGGGTGTCATACTTGTCCTCCTTCCTCTCGAACAGCGGCTGCTTGCTCCAGGTCATCATGATCTTCTGGATCTCCTCCACGTTGTCCTTGGCCTTCTGCACTCGGACCTCCAGGTCGTGCACCTGCTCCCTCGTCTTCTCTATGTAGTCCCACACACCTGAAAGGCACACGCGCATGAATGCATGGGATCTGACGACACGCCGTCGCAAGCCTGTTATTACATCCCTTTGTGTCTAAAAAAAAAACACGATAACAAAGAACAACTAGAGCGTTAAGACGCTAGGTCACCAGCCGCGCTGCAGTATTTTTGGACTGCAATGCTTTGCCTCGCAGTCTTCTCTATGTACTCCCACACGCCTGAAAGGCACACGCACATGAATGCATGGGATCCGACGACAAGCCGTCGCACACATTCTTACACACACACACACACACACACACGCACACAAACAAATATGTACATAAAATGCATATACATCATAAAATAACAAATTACAATCAGATTAGAGAGAGAGAGAGAGAGAGAGAGAGAGAGAGAGAGAGAGAGAGAGAGAGAGAGAGAGAGAGAGAGAGAGAGAGAGAGAGAGAGAGAGAGAGAGAGAGAGAGAGAGAGAGAGAGAGAGAAGACAGTTGTGAAAATAATGAGGGGAACCGATGTTATAAATCAAAGCTACACACGCACATGCACACACACACACACAGTCAATCAATCAATCAATCAGTCAATCAATCAATCATTTATTGTCTGATTAAAACAATGCATAAAAGGACATTTGGCTGCTGTCACAAACACAAACAAACAACAGACAACAAGTACAATAAAATGATAATCATAATACAAAACATTAAGACTAAGTGATGAAAGGAAAATTGAAGTATGACTGGGAAACATCCCCCCTCCCCCATCCCCCCCCCCCCCCCCCCCCCCACACACACACACATCTTTGGGGATATAAATAACTGTTCGAATAAAAGTGGTGGAGGTTTCAATAAATAGCTTAAAAATATATGATTAAAAAAACTAAGATAAAACATTGGAATGTGAACGAAATTTGAACCGATAAAAGATCATTGCACTTCAACACCAACTTCAAGCCATTGTCATGTGCATTTTCTGCATTAGGTCAAATACAAACATTCATACGCTTGAACACACACGCACACACACACACGCACACGCACACACGCACACACACACACACACACACACACACACACACACACACACACACACACACACACACACACACACACACACACACACACACACACACAAGCACACACTTACACATAAGCAAGCGCATGTACACACCTACAAATGCATACACATATGCACGCACACAATCATTGGCGCGCATGTGCACACACACACACACATACAGGCTTTTGAATCCACACACACACACAAGAGCACACACATACACATGTGCGCATGCTAGCACAGCAGCATATATGCTCCAATCTCTTCAGTGTTCACTGCGCACACACAGGCAGGTCATTGGCTGGTCACAGCATTGTGAAGGTGGACTACGATGGGCAGGAAGGACTGTCGGAAGCGGTTGGTGCCCGAGGAGATACACTGGAGGTGCCCAGCAGCCCACTCCGAGGCTCGATCCTGCAAGTCAGCATGGAGCGGGTGGGAGGGTTCCGCCTGGATCTTCATCATCTTGGCCAGGACAGCAGCCTCGTATATGTCTGGGATTTCTTAGTTCCCACCCTGCGATCCTGGCAGCGTCGCTGACTACCCTGTCCAGGTGGCCTCTGTCTGCCTTCTGGACGTTGCCATAATAACAGATGAGAGGGCCATCCAAGGTCAGATTGACACTGATGAAAAACACAGGGCCACCCAAGGTCAGATTGACACTGATGAAAAACACAGGGCCACCCAAGGTCAGATTGACACTGATGAAAAACACAGGGCCATCCAAGGTCAGATTGACACTGATGAAAAACACAGGGCCACCCAAGGTCAGATTGACACTGATGAAAAACACAGGACCACCCAAGGTCAGATTGACACTGATGAAAAACACAGGGCCACCCAAGGTCAGATTGACACTGATGAAAAACACAGGTCAGATTGACACTGATGAAAAACACAGGACCACCCAAGGTCAGATTGACACTGATGAAAAACACAGGACCACCCAAGGTCAGATTGACACTGATGAAAAACACAGGGCCATCCAAGGTCAGATTGACACTGATGAATAACACAGGGCCATCCAAGGTCAGATTGACACTGATGAATAACACAGGGCCATCCAAGGCCATATTGACAGTGATGAAAACCCCACCTCATGACAGGAACGGAAATGAACTGACCTTCGTTCTCCCAGTTGAGGGACTCCTCAGCCTGCTTGAGCTGCACGTCTATCTCGTCCAACTGTCCCTCCACCAGAGGGTACTCCACCTCCAGCACCGTCTTCCTCACCTTTTCATCACAAACAGAACATGCATCCATGCCTTTTCAAATTCAACAAAAGTACTAAAAGGGAAAACTAAAAGCAGTCAGAATGTGGGGAATTTGTGTGCTGTGGATGTTAACCTCTTCAGTGCTTAAAACATATATATTACATTCTCTATATACTCTATATGCTCTATATCCTCTTTAGTACTTGCCACTGACGCATATATACTTCTGCGCTCATTCATATTTTTCCATACCCCCAAAAAGGCCTGGTAAACAGGCAATCTAGACATAGATAATAGAATGCACAGAAGAGGTTAATGTTACTTTCCTATGTCTATTCATCAACAGCATTTCTTTTGAAATTTGTGTTCATCCATTTTATTTCGTTATTTCTACTCATCAACTGCATTATTCTTATCAAACTTGTATTCATTTAATTGAGTTTTCATTTCAAACTGAAGTCCATCATCTGACATTCAAAATTCTATTCTTTAATCATATTTTTTCTTCAAATCGTTGCTCATCAATTGAATTTCTGTTTCAATTCATCAACTGCATTTTCTTTCTTCTTCTCTTTTGTCAACTGCATTTTCATTTCAAACTTACGCTCATAAGTTGAGATTCAAATTCCATTCATCAACGCTATTTCTCTTCACATTTGTCTTCATCAATTGGATTTCTGTTTCTATTGACCAACTGTATTTCCTTTCTAACTGAAGCTCATCTATTGATTTTCTTTTTCTATACATCAAAAGCATTCCCTTTCTAAACCACTAACATAAACATTTTTATAATAGTCTTGCTAAGTCACCTTGTTGTACCACTGCACGGTCAGATCCAGGTTGGCCAGAAACTTGCGGAACGTGTCGTTCTTGGAGTACATGGTGGCGGCAGATCCAGGGATCTCCTCCTGATCTCGCATCTCCAGGTACTTCACCTCTCTCAGAACAGCCACCAGCTGGGAAAGAGAACAGGATTATATGGGTTAATACAAATATGTGAACCACGAGCTGAGAAAGGAGAACAGCACTGTATGGGTTAACAGAATATGGGAGCCACTAGCTGAAGAAGACAAGGGTATCGTGTGAGACATCAGCTGAAAATTGTGTGGGTTAATGGATGCATATTACTCTAGGCTTGAGGTTCCAAGCTTCGTGATTCCAGTGCATGCAAACATACACAAATGCATGTCAGCGCGCACATGCACACACACACATGCACACACTCATACACCATTACCACCACAACGACCACATCATGCCTTAACCCTTTCCCTGCCTGGCCCTGTGTCTACTGTGTGATGTCAAAACTTTTGGTGTCATTGCCCTAGAATTATGTTTTGTTAATTTTAGACAAGTCAAGAAAGATATATCTCCAGACAATTTTTTTTCAGATTGAGTCTAACAGGTCTCTTTTTCATTTTATAACAATAAAGAAGACTAGATAAACCCGTGCTCCGCACGGCAGCATGAAGCATCTGCGTTCATAATTGATAGCAACCTGTCTGAGCGATCGAAGAAGAAGAAGAAGAACTGGTTAGATGTAAATAATGAAGAAAAGAGACCCAAAAATATGTGGTGGTGCCCCCTCCCTTCCGCCCACTCCCCTCTCCTTTAAAAAAAAATGATGCCCCTCCTCCTGAGAAAAAAAAAAATTGTGGCTAGGGGCAGACTCGAACCCGCGACCACGGACGTAAATCTACTGATTTGCGCCGCTTTACCCATTGACCTATCAAGGCTTGTACGGCAGTCGATGTAAAAAAATTATTATAAGAGGAAGAAGGGAAAGCACTCAAGTCAGTCGGACACCTGACGTAGCTTCATGAAAGCAATTGTAAGCCTCGCACAGAACAGACTTAGGTTTTGTCACTTTGAGAAAAATAAATGTTGTGAAAAAACACACACACACACACACACACACACACACACACTGTAGTAGACAGCACACACTTAATCAATGCTTGCTCGGTTTCATGTCAATTCATGACCGTGTTTAGCAGACGACACATTTTGCTAGACGTCACGGCTATTCCACTGCCGTGAAACTGTCTTTCTTTCAAATCACTCCCTCCGTTAAGCAACTTTTATGTGAAATCCCGGCTTTAAACGACGACTTGGCGAATTTCACTTGGAAGAACTGTTAAGCACCTACACGTGCCCCTATATTTCACAGTTGAAGGCAAAAATCGCCGCGACTTAGGAGAAAATAGAGATTAAAAATTATTGTCGGCACGCGTATTATAATATAGATGGTTGGAAAGAGAGTTATCCCCCTTTGTTCAATAAAGAAGATATTTTATCAAATTTTCTCTGGCAGTGAAGGGGTTAAACCCTCTCTGATCATAATACAGATCTAAATCACAATTTACCTGAGGATCGAAATTGACGGAGATCAGTTTGCTCTCCTCGTTCCTGGAGAGGAGAGGCTGACGGAGGTTGAAGGAGCAGGCCTCATCCACCCCCTTCATCCAGTCGTCGAAAATGGCCTTGTCCCACCTGAGAACAAAATCATTTTTGCATTTTATATTAAGAACGTGTAAAAATCTGAAACAGACTACAGTGCCAAAGGACAGTGTCCAAATTTAAACGTGTGAATATACAATTCCCTCTCTCTCTCTCTCTCTCTCTCTCTCTCTCTCTCTCTCTCTCTCTCTCTCTCTCTCTCTCTCTCTCTCTCTCTCTCTCTCTCTCTCTCTCTCTCTCTCTCTCTCTCAATCTCTCTCTCTCTCAATCTCTCTCTCTCTCTCTCTCTCTCTCTCTCTCTCTCTCTCTCTCTCTCTCTCTCTCTCTCTCTCTCTCTCTCTCTCTCTCTCTCTCTCTCTCTCTCTCTATCTCTCAATCTCTCTCTCTCTCTCTCTCTCTATCTATCTCTCTCTCAATCTCTCTCTCTCTCTCTCTCTCTCTCTCTCTCTCTCTCTCTCTCTCTCAATCTCTCTCTCTTAAATTGGCACTAACTACCATCTCTCTTTTTTAATTGTCCTCTCTTCTTTTCTTGCTCTCTCTCCCTTGTCTTTTTTTAATTTGAATTTGAATTTTCAAACGGTTTACTACCTTTGATTAATAAGAGCAACGGGTCACGCAATAGCCTTTCTTTTGCTTTGTTTATCGATAAGGACAATTGATTGTTTTATTTAACTTTCCTCAAAGTTTTTTCCTTCTTTGCAAGCATATATTTGACTCCTATCAAGCCAACAGCAAGCCACATGAGAGCCACTTACTCAACCAGCAGGTTCAACATCTCTTCGTATTTCTTGAAAACCAACTGTGCGTCTTCCGACTCAATGCACCTGCAACAAACATCACATTTGCATCAATGTAAAGGTTCAAAATACCAGACCTATCAATACTCCAAATTTTCACTGTCAGTAATCCCAAGCTCTCAAATCAGTAATTTCAGGCATCTGTCAGTAATTTCCAGACCGCGATGAATATGTTAAAAAAAAAAGAGAAGATTTGCCGGCCAGGAAATCCTTCCACACGGAGGACAAATACTCATTTTGCGGCCTGCCTTACCTTAAAAAACTCACCGACCACAAGCGTACAATCGCACCTAGAAAATGGTGCTAAATCGGATGTGAACCCACCAGAAGTACAGAACGATTCAAGGGACATCACTAGCTTTGCTAGCTGATGAGAGTGCCGAGTACGGTTCAAACACCATGCCTTCTTTCGATTTCTTCTTCTTTCTTTTCTTCGCACTTGTTCAATGGAAATGCAGATTTTTGTGTTGTTGACCTTAATAGCGTAATCGGAGGTTTCAAAATCTAATAATTATTGACAAATCTGTAAGGAAAACAGGTCTGAAATACAGGGTCAAAGAATACAAAATGATACAATACGCTACAAACAGAAGAGAGAAAAATGCATTATATTCGTCTGCAGAGAAAACCCCCATAAAGCCACTCTTCAAAAATGAAAGGAAGAGGAGAAGTAGCATGTGAACTAAAAGTGGATAAAAAGAACTCAGTAAACCAGTGACTTCACACCCAATCAAAGCAGAATATAAACACACAAAAACTGTAATGTTGTTTTCACCCATGAGCTGCCTGAACCCTCTCGCATTTGCATATATGTTACCGGAAAAGCCTGTAGTGCTCAGATAATTTCATACAATTTTTAGAAAATCTGGCTTTTGAAGCACACAGAGCACCATACCATCACCACCGCATCATTGCAAGTGAGAACTTCTTCTTTGTGTGTGTGTAGCAATGTGGCTTTATACTGAAAATTCTCTGCCCCCGTTTTGTGCACTGAGATGTGAATGCCACCTACTTAAGATTATCGCCCTTGCCTCTCAGGAACTAGTAGTGCATAGCCACAGAAACTTCTCTGCCCCTGACTAGTCACTAGGTGGCATGGTCAAGTCAGTCCGAAAATGATTGCCCTTTCGTGTTGCCAAGGCAGAGTCAAAGAGATTGGCAGAATAACTTCTTCTAATCTGCCACTCCCTTTGACTCTGCCTTTTCCCTTTGCTTACTGTCATCTACTATCTTTCTGCCTTTCCAGTCCACTCTCCTGCCCTTTTTCATAAAACACTTTCAGAAAGATTTCCTCCAGCTGAAGTCGGACTTGCTGGGCCTATTTTTTAGTTAGGCGCATAACGTCAGCATGATACATCTGCACTTATAATTGACAGGAAACTGTCAGAGCGATGGAAGAAGAAGAAGCAGTGTTGCCAAGACATAGCATAAATCCCCATGACAGAACTTAGTGCATGATGGAAAAGCCTTCATCAGGGGAGTGGGGGGGGGGGCTACAACAGGTTTGGCCGCACTGAAGACACACAGGCAACATCGGGCCCACCGTATTTACCCAAAATAAATGCAAAAGGATTAAGTCAGTAATTTTCATTCACTTCTTTTCCATTTAACACTTCTAGCACCATTCGCCCAGTACATCGCATTTCACTCCCACCAAATGCAAAGACATTCACTGCCAAGTGCCCTGATGCGTGTTTATCTACTTTCAGTATTTATTTATTATTTGGTATTTTGGCATATTCTAGTCACAGAGACTTATCTCTGTAAAATTCGGGTTGCTCCCACCTGGAGAAAGCGCGTCACCGCAAGCGCAACGCCACCCTTTTTTCCAGAGCTTTTGTCAGTGATATTTCCGTGAAAGCAACGCACGTGCCCTCGAAACAATAGTTACTCCCCTCTTGTCGGTTGAGATGCAGCACAATACGTACATGGCGCTAGAAGAGGTAAACAAAACGATTCTTACGGGTGCTCCAAGTGCTTGAAATTTCCCATGGGGCTGGAGATTCGGTCGCGGATCTCTTTGGACCATCGGAGACTTCCCGAAACCTTGGGCATGTTCTTGTGGACGGGGGCGAAGCCCTCCTCCTTGTCCTTCATCTGCTGGTCGTAGATCTCCTTGGCCTCATCCAGAAGCTGGTGCATCATGGTCACGATCACCGGGTACTTGGGCTCAAAGTCGTTCTTGATCACCGGCCGCTCCAGCAGAGACCCCATGATGTCAATCAACTGTTCAAAGAAATCAGAAATGAAATGAGAAAGACATATGGGTGGTGCTGCGCTGCGCTCACGGCGATTCGCTCTCCAGGTGGGAGCAACCCGAATGTACCAGAATACCAAAATACCCCCCCCCCCCAATTTTTTTTTCAATTTTTTTTTGTAAATACAGTAGAAATGTTGTAAGTCAAAACTGAAAGGAATGAAATTTTATTTTCAGACAGCCAATACTTTGAGATTTCAAACAAAAATAGGGCCACAAAAACAAATTGAGAGAAAAAAATAATACTGAATATCAGAATATTTTTAAGAATTTTTTTTTAATAAACATCGGTTGCGCGTGCGTGCGTGCGTGTGTGTGTGTGCATGTCCGTGGTTGTGTGCTTTACCTTGAAGGTGGATTCCAGGCCGGAGCAGTCCTCAAAGCCCTGGCAGATGATGGTGGCCATGCGACGGTCGATGTCAGTGATCCTCTCCAGGAAGTCTTCATACATCTCCAAGAACTCCTGAGAACACATGCACGCAGCACATGAACAGTAGTGAGGAGTGGAAACTCCTTTTACACCTAGAACTAGTTTACGATTCCTGCTCAATGTCAAGTGTATACAAAAAGAATGAAAGAATGCCTGCTTCAAACATTATTTCAACTATACGTCTATTGACTATAATATGCCTTGACCAAAAAGTTTTTGTTATACTTTATGTATTATACGATGGGACTATATTAAAAGCTTAATGGCTTATTTTGTCCTTACCACTACTAATACTATGAGAATAAAGACCCTTCTTCAGATATCACTTTTTTTTTTTAATTCAACTTTTATTCAGTGTCAACAAACAAAAAATTCAGATGCATCCATTTTCTTTGTGCGATGTACAAGTGAAAAATGCCTACTGTCTTCTCCGGGTCTAGTCAGTTTATCTTTGTGTTATCTCCACTTGAAAGAAACATGTACCGTCTTCTCCGGGTCTAGTCAGTTTATCTTTGTGTTATCCCCATTTGAAAGAAACAGTACCATCTTCTCCGGGTCTAGTCAGTTTATCTTTGTGTTATCTCCACTTGAAAGAAACAGTACCATCTTCTCCGGGTCTAGTCAGTTTATCTTTGTGTTATCCCCATTTGAAAGAAACACGTACCGTCTTCTCCGGGTCCAGACAGTCGTAGGTGGCTTCGGCAAACACCTTGTAGTGCTGCTGGAACTCCTCGAAGACGCTGATGACCTGGGCTGACAGGGACTTGCCCTGGATGCCCCCCAGCTCCACCTTCTCCAGCTTCATGAACTCCAGGGCTGTGTTCATCAGATCCTGCCACGCAGAGGTCAATTAAGGGGTTAAAGTCAGCGGGTACCATCAGTCTTCTTTATTACTTTATTTAAAGTGCCCTGTGCCTTGTACTATCAGGATACCATCAGTCTTCTTTATTACTTTATTGAAAGTGTCCTGTGCATTGTACTATCAGGATATCATCAGTCTTCTTTATTACTTTATTTAAAGTGCCCTGTGCATTGTACTATCAGGATATCATCAGTCTTCTTTATTACTTTATTTAAAGTGCCCTGTGCCTTGTACTATCAGGATATCATCAGTCTTCTTTATTACTTTATTAAAAGTGCCCTGTGCCTTGTACTATCAGGATATCATCAGTCTTCTTTATTACTTTATTTAAAGTGCCCTGTGCATTGTACTATCAGGATATCATCAGTCTTCTTTATTACTTTATTTAAAGTGCCCTGTGCCTTGTACTATCAGGATACCATCAGTCTTCTTTATTACTTTATTGAAAGTGTCCTGTGCATTGTACTATCAGGATACCATCAGTCTTCTTTATTACTTTATTGAAAGTGTCCTGTGCATTGTACTATCAGGATACCATCAGTCTTCTTTATTACTTTATTGAAAGTGTCCTGTGCATTGTACTATCAGGATACCATCAGTCTTCTTTATTACTTTATTGAAAGTGTCCTGTGCATTGTACTATCAGGATACCATCAGTCTTCACCATTACTTTTGTCATGGTACTCTCTCTCTCTGGCATTTACTCATGCAAAAGTATATGACCCTTATGGTGCAGCTTATCTGCAACTAAAGTAAGTTCTGCGAAAACTTTGCATGATTTACAGTGTATTTTTTCAGACTGTAAGGCGCACCCCAAAATTTCCGATTTTGTTACTATGTTTTCTTACTATTTTATTAGTCATATTATAAGGCGCAGGGGTCTAAATCTGGGGGGGGGGGGGGGAAGTTTCACCTTATATTAGTCATAATCCGAAAAATATGGTAATCAGGAGAGCGCTCGCTCAAGGTTGAATGCGCGACATAATGGAAACGATTACCAGTATTCCAATTCAAGACATTCTTGAGATGTTATTATTTTCACAAGGACCCAATTTCACACACGATACACACCTGCACAGTATCGACCAGCTTGACAAACTTGTCGTAGCGTGTGAAGACCAGGTCTGAGGCAAACTCCCACTCCTTGGGCTCCTGGTCGTCCTTGAAGTACGTCTTGAGCTTCTCACGATGCTGCTCATACAGATCCTTGAAGGCATGCAGCACCCCCACTGCCTTGCTCACCTTGTCGATCGTCTCCTCCACCTCCCCCTTGAACAGCTCGTCCGGGGCCAGGAAAGTGCGGGCCTGGAGAGGTCACACGAATATGCAAATAGCCCCATGGTAGAGGAGGAGGAGGAGGAGGAGAAAGACGACCGGCAGGATGAAGCAAGTCAGTGGAGGTGAGAAAGTGAAGGGTGTTAGTCGGGAAGCAGATGTAGGCGGTACAGAGTTGTTAGATCGCAGATCTATAGAATACAGCCACACCGAATATATACAACAGAGCATAAAAGGTTTCATTCAAATCTTTCAACCATGTGTCCTAACAATGCTAGGCCACCGGATCATAGAATCATGAGCCTGTGTCTGTACTTTGCTCAGATTACAAAACGGCTTTATTAACAGGACGAAGGGCATTTGCCGCGTGCCAGCGACCTTGAATTCACTTAATTGAATTTAGAGAGCTGAATTAGAAAGGTCAACGCAACTCGGGCAGAACGAGTGCGGGCAAGTTAGTAGTCTTGTATAGAGTTCGAACTCTCATGGCAAATGCCCTATTACATGACATGTAGGACCACACGGGACACTGTGTCAAATACAACATATTGTTTTCATCAAAGTCTTTGGATCAAAACTGTGCCTGCCACCTTTACATTATACATATCAAATGCAATTTTCTGTGAAAAAGAATAATTTATTTATATATTTTTAAAAAATACTATAGTGCAATACATTGTGTGAACAGCTTAAATATTACTTTTTATTCACCTGGCAACAGCTAGACATTTAGATTTGCCTTTGGGCAGAAAAGGTGCAAACCTTTATGATTGTCCTTTTTCTGAAGAACACATTTATATTTGTTACAAGCAACATGCTTTTCAATTTTGCCTTTACTTGTTTTTGGCTTGTTTGCATGTTAACCGTTGCCTATTTCCTAAGTTGTTTGTAAGTCTATTTATTTTCTATAACTGTTGTTTGCTAAAAGATTTACATTAACCGTACGATTTGATCATGACTTACATGTACTAGTTGTTGCTTTTTTCTTACAACTGCTTTGAAAGACCACTTCACAGCAGTTCTTGAAATTGCAATCAATCTTGCAGTAGTGTGGTGCTGTGGCAGTTGGTATGTCTTGACAAGTTTCTTTCTTGGAGCGCAGCCCAAAATGATAGTGGCACCAGTGTGTGAGTCTTGCATGACTAGGCAAGACAGTCGCCAAATGGCTCAGTACACCTCACAAACAAGGAGGCCCCCGGGGGGGGGGACCTGTATAAGCTGTTCAGCTCCCATTCACAAACAAGGAGGCCCCCGGGGGGGGGGGGGGGGGGGGGACCTGTATAAGCTGTTCAGCTCCCATTCACAAACAAGGAGCCCCCGGGGGGGGGGACCTGTATAAGCTGTTCAGCTCCCATTCACAAACCAGGAGGCCCCCCGGGGGGGGGACCTGTATAAGCTGTTCAGCTCCCATTCACAAACCAGGAGGCCCCCTGGGGGGGGGACCTGTATAAGCTGTTCAGCTCCCATTCACAAACAAGGAGGCCCCCCGGGGGGGGGACCTGTATAAGCTGTTCAGCTCCCATTCACAAACCAGGAGGCCCCCTGGGGGGGGGACCTGTATAAGCTGTTCAGCTCCCATTCACAAACAAGGAGGCCCCCCGGGGGGGGGACCTGTATAAGCTGTTCAGCTCCCATTCACAAACCAGGACTTGTGCCAAAACAATGGTTCAAAGTGCTTTTTTGTGCTTTTCTCCTATCCCTATCCCCAGGAAATATTCTGATGTAAATGCATACAGAGTTAACTTTGATGCCCATGTGTGCATCTCTGATGGTCAAAACTACCATCTGACGCACTGGATTTCGGGCCAGTGCATCATTAAATGTAACAAATTTTCACCTGACTCAGTTTTGTTATCAAAATATTTGTTTTAATAATATTCAGGTGACCCCGTTAAAAACTAAGAGACATATTCCGCACACTTATTCTGACCCCCTGATTTTGAAAACAGAATCAGCACTGACAAAGGTGAAACCTGGACAAAATGAAAAGCAGGAAGGCCTAGGTTCTGGCAGGGTCAAGGGGCAGAGTTGTTTGTGAGGGGGTCAGGGGCCGAAGCACCTGAAGCTGAAGTTTTTTTGCACACTTTTACTGCTAAAAATCAGAGCATGTAGAAGCAGACAGCTTTCATTTATTTCAACAATAAAACACGAAATAACAAAGCCAAAATCAAGATTCCTGCCATGTGGCTTCATCCATGCACTGATAAAACTAAACCAAACAAAAACTGCACATACAGCCTCGATGATCATGTTGCAGATCTCCTGCAGCAGCACGACGATGCGCCCTGGGGTGTTGTAGAAGCGGGAGTTGGCCCACACCAGGCACACCGTGTGCAGCATGGGGGCCAGCAGCTTGGTGCTCTCGTCAAACTCGGCCTGCTCTAAGTCCTCAAAGTGCTGCCGCAGGGGCTTCAGGTACATGTTGATGTCCTGCGCCTCCGTCAGCGCTGGAAAGGAACATGGACGACAAAGAGCTCAGCGTTTGTGTTCAGGGAAAAACTTTCTTTTGGTGATGAAAATGAAATTGAATAGTCCGTTCGCAAGAGACTTTGCTTTAGCAATGAAAATGGGGGGGGGGGGGGGGGGGGGGGGGGGGGGGATGTCTGTTTTCAGGACATTTTCTTTTGGCAATTAAAAAGGAATCAAATCAAATTGTCTTCCGTTATTAAAGGTCTGCAAACCCTGGAGATTCATTTCATGATTCACTATCACTACCAATGACCTGATACTGGCTGATCTGTGACCCAGAGGCATCGGAAGTAGGACTCATTATGAACGAACAACCCAAAGATATACCACAAAGGGGAAAAATATATAATAAAATGATACTTTCATGAGCAAAACATTCAGTACACTTGATTCTCTCTGGGTCAAATTAAAGATTTTGTGATAATTTTATTTAAGTGTATTTGTTTGTTTGCTTGGTTGGTGATTTTGTGTGTGTGTGTGTGTGTGTGTGTGTGTGTGTGTGTGTGTGTGTGTGTGTGTGTGTGTGTGTGTGTGTGTGTGTGTGTGTGTGTGTGTGTGTGTGTGTGTGTGTGTTGAAAATGCACACATGTGGATGTGAACAAACAAAAGGGATTTTGCCAAATTCAGCAACAATTACAGTGCCCTAACCCTACAAAAATTGCATGACATGTTATTCAACACGACAAAGAGAAGAACACACCAGCTGCTGTGGCGTAGTGGTTAGCATCGCGGACTACTGGCTGGGAGGTCTTGGGTTCGAATCCCATCAGAGGCAAGGGTTTTTTTCGGTCCTGGACCAACTCCTACCCAAAGTGAGTGGCTGTGGGCTCAATGGGAAGACTGAAGCCACACAGTCGAGCTTCATCCGCTTAACGGATGCGATTCTGAGAGTGTTGCTCTAATTTCAAGATCAACACTGCAGGTGTCTGTAGTTCTCGGGCCTGGTTAACGACAGGATATCATTATGAAAGGAAGCATAGAATACAGCCCTGTCATGCAGTCTCAGACCGATATGGAACTCCATAGCATCATCATCATCATAATAGTCATCCGCCTCATTTCCATCAATCATTTTTATATTAAAAGCCAAGTGTCTGTCTATGTGTGTGTCTGTCTGTCTCAAACACAAAACGGGCCTTATAACTCCGCCGTTTTTCGACCGAATCACTTCAAATTTGCTATGAGCCCTCACGGGGCGATGGCAACGGCAACCAAGGCGGCAGCGTCATTTGCGTGGTTTGGCAAATGCGCGAAACGCGTATCCACCGGCCTCTCGGCGCCCGTATCTCCGGTATTTCTGGATGGATTGGAAGGTAGATGACCGGGGACGGTGACTATCGCTGTGCCAAACCGGAAGCGAATCGATTTAGAAACGCGCGCGATATACGCCGATTCACCTTTTCACAAATAACTCTGCCGTTTCTTAACCGAATCGCTTCAAATTTGCTGTCAGGCTTGCTGTGGCCGGGGCAAAGCCTGGCAGCAAATTTGAAGAGAATTGGGAGATAGCGTCACTCTCAGAGCAGCACCAACGGGAAACTGGGCCTTATAACTCCGCCGTTTCTTAACCGAATCGCTTCAAAATTGCTGTACTCAGCGTTACCAGTACTTGGTGCTACCGTTACTAGGCGTTACCATTACTAGGGAGAGCGCATCACTCTCAGAGCAGCGCCAACGGGAAACAGGGCCTTATAACTCCGCCTTTTCTTAACCGAGTCGCTTCAAATTTGCTGTACTCAGCGATACCAGTACTTGGCGTTACCGTTACTAGGCGTTACCATTACTAGGGAGAGCGCGTCAGGCGGGAAACGGGGCCTTATAACTCCGCCCTTGCTTAACCGAACCGCTTCAAATTTGCTGTACTCAGCGTTACCAGTACTTGGCGTTACCGTTACTAGGCGTTACCATTACTAGGTGTTACCGGTACCGGTACGCTAGTTAAAAGTAAAAATGTCTCAAATTCTGTGGCTCTGCATGCCCTGCTCTCATGGTGTCCTCAGTTTCGGTTGCCTTGGTGCGTTCGGGTCAAAGTCATGGGGATTAGTGTGTTCTGGGGAGCTGTCGTTGGACAGTCGTGGTGGCGCCCTCGGAGGAGGACCTCACTCACGCTGGCTCCGCAACTAAGAGAATAGTGTCGTCAGTACGGGGCTTAGTAGGTGGTGTCCTGAACAGGCTCTACTGAACTCCACCAAAGTGACTCAGCAGCAGTGCAGTGTCTCCTCGGTTGGTTGCCTCCTGACGGACTAACATAGATTCGTTCCCCTTGAACTGCTGGTCTCGGATTCTGCGACCTGAACGTGCGGAGGTGTGGCTGCGAATTGGGAATCGGAATGAGCGGCGTGGGAGCAACGCCACTGTACGGCCCAGAAGATGGGACAGCAACAAACAAAAAAAAGCACACTGAGGGAAATACACATATAAAAGACATGACAGGATGGTGGTGCCGACAGATCTCCTGCCACTTACCTGCCACGACGTCCCTGAAGATATTCTTGAAGGATGGGAAGTAACTGCTGTTGGTCCTCTCCAGCAGCTCCGCCATCTTTCGCACTTTGGGGTCTCGCAACTGTAGCAATGATGAAAATGATGTTTTACGTCCTCTCGGTCATAGACACATATGGGACATTTGTAAATACAAAGACGGTGGGAACAATACTGGCTGCAATGCCTGGAGGCAGTGCAACACCAGAAAAGTCCCGAGTTTTTAACAATATAGATAAGTGTAGCGGTAACCACGCCTCGGCTAAACCTCATCGGCTATGGTACCACCACATTGGTAAAGCAACTGTAGCAATTCAATTGTTAAAAGTGCACAAATGAAAGAAGATGAGATAAACATGTATATGAGCCTGTGGCAAAAGGTCGTTGAGCTTACACCATGTGCATTTGTGAAGCAAATTAAACATTTTATAAAACCTTTACGTTTTTTGTGTTGTTTATTGTGTTGAATGATGAAAGGAGAAATACATGTGATGCAGAACAGGAAAACAAGGCTAATGTCGTAAATGATCACTTTTGACATACATGTATTCATATTTTCAGAAAGGCCAGTGACAACAGATGAACAGGCAAACAACAGAATTCATCTATCTCTAATAGTTTATTTTTAACAATTTTTCAATCAATCAAATCTCTCTCTTTCTCTCTCTTGTGGCTGCCCGACTTTAGCCTTGTTTTCCTGTGCTGCATCACATATGATAACATGTTTACAAGTTCGTGTTTAGATGTGCCTTTAAATGGAAGTAAAAGATTGATTACTCTATGCTTTTTCACTTGAAAAATGGAGCTACAATGCATGTCAAGTTTGCTGATCAATAAATAATTTTGAAAATAAAAAACAACCAATTTGGCTGATGTTATAAGACAACAGATGTTTGAAAAAGTACCAGAGTCATTTTTTGGAAGCATTTGCATTTTAGCAAATTTTGGCAAAATAAAATACATCTGTCGGTCGTCACTTGTGTATGTCCCAAAACCCATCCCACTTTTCTCTCTGTTTGTTTACATCTGGTCATTTCGGGGTCCAGTTTAAACAGCCTGTTCAGTTCAAACAACAATGAAGGCAGTAAGATTACGTTATTCACTTTGGAAAAGCGAAGGGAATTAATATTATTCAGAAAAATGTGTTCGTTGGCTGAAGGTATGTCCAAACGTGACGACCGAACATTCGCGAAAATTTTAAAAAACGTGGCACGCTCGGGTCCCGATCCCGGTTTTAAATGTAGCTGAAGATCCCGGATGTACGAAGTACCACTATTTTGTGATGAAAAAATGGCGGGGCGGTTGCGAGAGGGTAAGTTTTCTTGTATGTCCGTTTGACTTTAATCAATAAGAAACGTGATGACCGACAGCTGTTAAGACCAAAAACATAACGAAGAAATTATTTCTGGTGATTATTTTAATGCAAACTGAAAGCAGCAGCGCAAAATTGAGTAGTGCTGGCACAGAATTGCTTTTGCTGTTCGACATCGTTTGAAATTCACAATCGCACATACGTTTCAGGTATGTCCGATGTAACGACCAACTGAAATGAAAGTATGTCCAACAGCAAAAAGTTCTCCTATCGAAGTAATATGCCGCAAAATGATCTTTTGTTTTAAAGAAATGCTGCTTGCTCATTGTGAACATTCCTTAGAAAGTTAGCTTGCTTTCAGGTGGATTAGTATTTTTGTTTCACATTTTAGATGCTGGTGTATGTCCACTCATGTGGAGTGACAACCAACAGCAGCAATGTGTACTTCAAGTTCAATTTGGTATCTTATGGTATCATTTCTGTGAGTTAATTGAAGAAGGTGAAGGCAATAAACACTTAAACAAGAAATTAGACTATTTCTTATTTTTGTGTGGATGTAAGTGAAAAGGAAAGTGAATTGCAACTGTTGGTTGTCGCACTGGACATACTATTACATCATACATTTTCTATGTATATTATCAGTTAACTTGAATGAATTTTAAATGGGATAGCACATCCATGAATAAGTATATTCTGAATGTTATTATTGTTCTTACATTACCTTTGTGCCAGTTAATGGTTAAATTAGTATGTCCAGTGTGACAACCAACAGTCGCACTCCATCTGAGAAACAACTTGCAAAATCACAACAGTCGCTGCTCAAGTTATCTTTTAATATACCGATCTCCAAACATGAGAAAGAAGGCCCAGCCGAGTGCCACCAAAACACTTATTGTAACATCTAATTATCGCATTAACTCCTTGTTTGGTGAGTTTTTGTGCAAGAATACATAATGAATATCATTAGGTCCGTGCATTCAAGCATAATTAATATCATTAGAATGTATTTACCGTTTGTCAACACCAACACGATATTTACAGCTGTTATCTATTTTTGTTGGTAATCATTAGCTTCTAAAATTTTGATGTACAAAAGTCGACTAGATTTCCACCGGAGCGTTCGTGGCGCTTTTGTTATGAAGAAAGCCAAAAGGTCTTGTCTTGCTTACTCACACATCAAAACCACTTTTACGTCATCAAACAAAAAATGCGTCATTGGGTGATGACAATTTTCTGGGCGACAAAAGTAGGGGATATCAGGGCTTGTCAGACCCCGCGACAGGTTCCTCATTTCATTTTTATTGCTAAGTATTTTGCTGTATAATTATTTTGATCTTGTGACAGCCTCATGCTGTCCTCCTGTCGTGTCCTGTGTAAGATTGGAAAGTGTCCATTAATTTGAGAAAAGTTGAGAGCAAAAAAGTCTAATTTTTGCTATTATTTGTAACGAATGAATCTCAATCAACTGAATTTTCTATAAACGTATGTTGTCGACATGTCCATACATTTACTCAACAAGTGGTCTAAAAATGAGCTTCTACTTCAGTTGGCTTACCTTTTATGGCGAGAAAAGCTAAAAAGTAGGCGGACCAGCTCCATTCTCCCCTATTTTCAATGCAGTAAGTTTACTTTATTTTCCACCCCGAAACTGATCCGGTTCATATGGTCTTAATCTGTGCAATAAGAGTTTTAAACACTAAATATCATTCGGGACATGACGATTGCTAATGCGAAGATTTGTTCAATTTGCATTAAAATAGCTCTCAACCTTGTAAACTGCGGACTATATTCTTTGTGGATTAATGGATTTTGCTATGTTGGTGCAGCGGTTGCTATGATTCAGATCTACATGGAGGCGCATCTCGCCTCTTCAATGCATTGTGATTTTCTGCTGTTTTTATACAAATGGTAAGATCGGTATATATACGTTATTTGGATTTGGGCATGGTACATGACTTTTGTAATGTCTCGACACCGTGTTCTTTAGCATACTCGAGCTGAAGCTCTCGTATGCTAAAGAACAAGGTCTTGACATCACAAAAGTCATGTACCATGCCCAAATCCAAATAACTTATAATGTTTATTCCCAGATAGCTAAAGGATCAAACTTATAGCATGCACATTCTCAGCAGTTCAAATCTAATCCTAAAATTGGCCTCTTTGGTCCAAATTCTCAACGACCTTTTGTCACAGGCTCATATGCATAAAAACATGCAGATAAACGCATATAAATGTCACAGGAAAATTTGGAATCCGGAAAAATTCGGAATCTTCCTGGGAAAAATTGGAATTCTGATTTTTCCCGGGGAAATTCCGAATTTTCCCAAGGATGGGAAGATTCCGAATCTTCCCGGGAAGATTCTGAATTTTCCTCCTGTGTACTGCAGTATACCGCAGCATTTGTCACAGTCGTGGTTCATTGCGTTTTTCCGTCTAGGGGTAGGGTTAGGGTTATTATTCCAAAAAGATAATTAGCTGAAAAGGTTAATAAAATACAGCTTTATGTTTGGTAAGAATGGCAAAAATAGAAAAATGGAATTAACTGAGAAATGCAGGGGGGGTTGCACATCTTTACCTTTACCGATTTTTTTTACATTGTATCCCAACTAGAATGCTTAAATATTTAAATTTATTATGATGTAAACCATCGCTAAAATCATATGTGACATAGAGCAGAAATTGAAGATGAAAAAGAAAAAAAAGATATACCGGTTCAAACCGAACAATGGGAAAAGTATGTCTATAGAGACAAGCCTAAACATAAGTGAGAGAGAAAGACAAGATACAGTCAGAGGGAGAAGGAATCAAAGAGTGAGTGAGAGAAAGGAGAGAAAGAGCAAGAGACAAACTGGTAGACAGAGACAAAGTTAGAGATGGAAAGAGACACAGGATTTCAAAAATGAAATATGAGAAAAAAACAATTAAAAATCCTTTTAAAAAAAATATGTATGTAGCAAAAACTCTTTCAAGTCATATTGTCTTATACTAGAATTCACCACGATCACTGTGTACCTGTTCATAGATGCACTCCAGATTCTGACTCTTGTTTTCCCAGAACTTGATTTCGACGAAAGGCGTTGGGTGCAGGCCCTCAAGCAGGGGTTGAGCAGAGTCCCGCTTCAGCACTTCACGAATCTGGTGAGTCCATTCGATGATCACCGTCTCAATGGCATGGATGAGGTTGCGATCGTATGTGTCGCTCCTTGTCAACATGGGAAAAATAGGAAAACCAAATGTGTTAAAACTATTTTTTAAAGTATACACACACGCACAAACTTCTTCATTTCCCCTATACTATATTTATCCATAAGGCTTACCAAAATATTTTCCAATGAGTGAAAATTTACTGGCCAAGCTTTCAAAAATACAAAGGCAAGAAACCAGATGCGTGTCTTGCTTTCTTTGAGCTCTCCTGAAATCACTCACACATGCTGTTGTTTTCTTCTATTCTAATTTCTATCCTGTCAACAGGATGTGTCAACCATATCTAGACTGCCAATAGGATGCGTCAACCATATCTAGACTGCCAATAGGATGTGTCAACCATATCTAGACTGCCAATAGGATGTGTCAACCATATTATATCCTGCCAACAGGATGTGTCAACCATATCTAGACTGCCAATAGGATGTGTCAACCATATCTAGACTGCCAATAGGATGTGTCAACCATATCTAATCTGCCAATAGGATGTGTCCACCATATCTAGACTGCCAATAGGATGTGTCAACCATATCTAGACTGCCAATAGGACTGTGTCCAATGGGATTTGATGTCACACACTTAATTATTATTACATCCAAGATTAAAACAGTGAGGTAAGGAGAGAAGATAGGGAAAATAAACTAAGGTGGATAACTCTTCATTGAAGGGATACCTCCACCCCCACCCCTTACAAAAGTCACCTATGACACCCCCGCCCAGCCCTGCATGAATAAAAAGCACAGAGGACATTACTGGGTTTGCTCCCTTGTGCCTTTCATTATTTTAAATACAAAAAAAATAAAAAAATAAAAAAATAAAGAAAGAAACAAATGAACAAAATCCTACTTATACAGACAAACCCCTATTTTACGACCCTCTGTTAAGCGACCACCTCTCATTTGAGACCGGATTTGTTGGCACGGATGCATTTTACTATGTAAACGACCTCTCTTAAACGACTTCCTCTAAAACGCGACTTACGACCGCCATTTTGTTGGTTTTTACGACCGTTGTTTTCGTCTGCATAGACTTTGAGCAAAGGGAAACAACCACGGTCAAGGGCCTGAAAGCGGAGTCGCTTCCCTTGTTGTAGAAAAGATGGCGGAAAGCGTAGGAAAAGCACGAAAACCACTGACTTTGAAAAAAAAAACCACTGACTTTGGACGAGAGTGGAGGTGATGAACAGAAGTCGGCGAAGTGAAACTGTAATACATCGATTGCACAATCCTATGGAGTTGGAAAGACCCAAATCCAGTTTTAATATGTCATTGTATGTGTGCATGAAGAAGAGAGTATGAACTGTGCTGAACTTTTTTTTTCTACGGCTGCCAGTGAAAACCTCCGTCATACGACCCCTCCAATTTACGACCGATTTTTCCGGACATTTTGGAAGTCTTAAAATAGAGGTTTGTCTGTACAGGGTAATGGGATCAGCATAACTGATATTTGAAACACTCATCATCCACGAAAAATGAAGCGGTGGTCATACTTTTCATCCTCCTCCATGGTGTCCACCTGGTCAGTGCCCACAGGGAGGGGGAGCAGGGTCTTGCCCTTGGCCTGGCCCGACACCACATAGACATTGCTCTTGAGGTTGTGCACGTGTCGCTTCACGTCCTCAGACACCACCTTGGGCCAGTTGTCGTGGTTCCTCTCGTTGGACAGCAGGGGCACAAGCACCTGTTCGAGTAATAGTGAACAAATTATGACCCAATCGTTCTGCAAAACAAGGGGTCCCAGGGACTCCTTCATTTACAGTATAGAAGGTCCTAGAGGCGGGATAGAGAGTCCCAGAAGCATTGTGAATGCTAAAAATATTTTTTCCAGTGCATCCCTGGGACCCCCTGCACAATCTTTTAGAGGACCCTTTAGAATTTTAGTACTTCATAGACCCCCAAATGGGGGTCCCTGGGAGCCCAGCCCTGTGAAACTCTTGAGAAACGGATTTGTGTTATGCACCTGTTGACGGATAATCTTCTATGCATACAAGCACATGCACAGGCCAATTAAAGGAGGCGGGGGAAAAGCACACAAACATTTCTTTTTCCTTTATTTCAAAGCTGCCTACCTTAGTCTTCTGTACTCATCTCAATACGAAACATTTTTAACAAGTGTATATATTTTTTAATTACCGGTATTTTCAGTGCAAAATAAAAGCAAAATTACCTTCTTTCTCACACACACACAAACATGCACACACACGCAAACATGCACACACATACACACACACACACACACACACATGTGCATGCATGGCTTCACACATTGAAAGCACTTACTTTTTTTTAAAGCAGAAATTCTAGGACAGATAGAGAACACATTTTGAAAGAGAACATTTTATGCTCAAAGAAAATAGTTTCTCACTTAGGAAGCATAGCAATAATATCATTAATACTAATAATAGATAAAATAATTTATTCAAGTACAAGGTCAGTTTCTATGGCGGGAGAATGTACAAAAATACATAGACAATGTGAAAGTATACAATCTATGCATAAAAATCAATATAATGCTATTTAGGAAACTTTATCCCATAAAACCTATCGAGATAACTAACAAGGCATCTGTAAGCTAAGAAAGAGAGCATCAACCAGGTAATTATTATTTGATTGTACTTTGTCTTTTGTCCTTGCAATGGACTGTTTTTCATTGCTTAAGGCAGCCCTGTTATGTTGTTTTTTATTTAATGAGTACAGTATTTAAAGCTAGTACTGTATGTACTACCAATCACATTAAAGCAAGTTCACATGGACACATGTATGTCATCTTAATATAATCATTATCTTTTAAAACTTACAAATCACTATTCATTATAAATATATTTCAACACAGTCCTTATTTCATTCACTCGGGTGCAAAATGAAATCAATATGTCATTCACTCGGGTGCAAAATGAAATCAATATGTCATTCACTTAGGTGCAAAATGAAATCAATATGTCATTCACTCGGGTGCAAAATGAAATCAATATGTCATTCACTCAGGTGCAAAATGAAATCAATATGTCATTCACTCAGGTGCAAAATGAAATCAATATGTCATTCACTCAGGTGCAAAATGAAATCAATATGTCATTCACTCGGGTGCAAAATGAAATCAATATGTCATTCACTCGGGTGCAAAATGAAATCAATATGTCATTCACTCAGGGTGCAAAATGAAATCAATATGTCATTCACTCAGGTGCAAAATGAAATCAATATGTCATTCACTCGGGTGCAAAATGAAATCAATATGTCATTCACTCAGGTGCAAAATGAAATCAATATGTCATTCACTCGGGTGCAAAATGAAATCAATATGTCATTCACTCAGGTGCAAAATGAAATCAATATGTCATTCACTCGGGTGCAAAATGAAATCAATATGTCATTCACTCAGGTGCAAAATGAAATCAATATGTCATTCACTCGGGTGCAAAATGAAATCAATATGTCATTCACTCAGGTGCAAAATGAAATCAATATGTCATTCACTCAGGTGCAACTGCAAGCTGAAGCCATAACTCATATCAGCTCAAAGTCAAACAATTGTGATGACTTCTTTTTAGATGTAAAACTCACAAATTGAATGGTGCATTGATCACACTAAAAATCATGTGCAGATGTGCTCTTGTGCAAATAAATTATTGAATCTCATTGAAAAACAATATCACAAAAACTCTCAGTAGCATATATATTAGCCATGAAAATATTAAACACATCATCCCAGCAGTGATGTCCCGAGGCACTGGTTACAGAACATTGACCTATACCTGTTAAAATTGAAAATATCCTATTGTGTCAGGGCTCCAAAACATCCCACAAAACAAGGGGTCCCAGGGACTCCTTCACTTAGAGAGGATAGAGGGTCCCAGTGGCATAGTGAATGCAAAAACGTTTTTCAAATGCATCCCTAGGACCACCTGCACATTCTTTTAGAGGGTCCTGTACAATTTTAGTGCTTCATACACCCGTAAATGGCGGTCCCTGGGAGCACTGTGTGTTGTCCCGTCAGGACAGATGTCTGATTAAATTTATAACACTGGCATGTTTTGTCTTATTGATTTCTGCAAGAGCCAGGACATTGTCCTATTGATTTCCCTTGTCTCAGGACAGTTTGTCCTATCACTTTTTGATCCTCGGTACATCACTGATTATTGTCTTATCACATTTAGTTATGAATGGTCAAATACTGGCAGTTGCAACAATAACATACCTGACTTGAAGTTGAAGCTAAAAATAAAAAGTTAAGACGAAGATTGAAAATAAAATCTTAAGTGACTATCATATTCTTCAGTTACTACCATCACACAATCTGGCAAAATAGTGTTGAGCTATATACCTCTGGACTGTTTTATGGAAACAATCTGCATTTGAGAGTCATTAGCATTCAAGTTATGACATCATCAATGAAATCCTGTTGCTTGTAGCCCCCCTCATAGCCCCTTGTTGCCTGGCAGGAAAGAGGTTCATGAGCAGTACTCACCATGCAAGTTCACAAGAGTAAAATAGCAAGATTTGTCCCAATAAAAGAGAAGAGAACAAAGCAAAAATGCTCCATAAATTTTGTTAGAAAACTATTCACATTTATAGCGAAGATTATTTTCAGCCTACAAACATTTGTGGTTTACAAGAATTTCATGATGAAAACTTTAATTAGCTTACTCTAGATATACTTCAGACACCCTACAAAAACATTACCTCATCCACAAACGCAGACAGCTGATCGATTGGCTGCTGAGACATGTCCCCGTAAAGAAGCTGTGTTCTGAAGTTGGTTTCTTTGCTGATGGGATCTCTGGACTTTTTGACAAAATAGCATGCTTTACCCTTGGGGTTTGGAGGCCACTCGTATTGCACTGTCAAACTTCCCGCTGATGTGGCGATCAGCAGAAGCGAGATGATCTCTGGCTTTTCAAAAAAGTCCATAAACATCTGTTTGCTTTCCTCAAGGCTGTACATTTTGCCGAATTTGTCCGGCTTCAGCTTCAGTGTCTTCAGAACATAGTCGGCCATGAATTCGACCCGCGTGTCGTTGAGCTCAAGTTCGCTCGCCATTTTGATTTTCTGTTTTCAGGTCCCTCAAATAGATACCATCAAAGAAGACGTTTAATTTCTTCTTGAAATGTTGCCTCCTTGAAGAGGCTGTGCGTTATTAGATGCCGTCTTTTGCTCCCGGACCTTTCCTCCCAGCCCTGGTCTGTGGTCAGTGGTCGCTGTCTCCTCTGGCTCTCGCATGTGTTGTGGGCACTCCGTTGTCATGGGAGGTTGCCATGATACGTCGTTTTACCGAAACTCACTACAATAGTCTAAAATGCCCCCAAATGTTTCAGTATCTCCTCTCACTCGAGATTACATCAATGAAAACAAATCTCCGCATTGTTTTAGCACCGTGCACCCCTTCACACTATTCAAAAGAGATTGATTGGATTAACTGCTTGGTCGAACAAGCCATTCATAATTTTGACGCTGGCAGTACTTAGTTAATGCTCTTAGGATATGCAGTAGTAATCCTCTAACCACAACCGATCGATCCTTTCAGAGGATTAACTGATTGAACGAGTGATGTTTGAACCCAGAGGCTTTTTCGCTGTTCTGTTGCAAAATTCTTTATGTTTCATTAATTCATACCCAAATACATGGGGGTTTCTGTGAGCCTCGACTTATAAACACAGAATTTGTGGACATAACAATTAATGCTCTCTTTACTTTTGCCAAAATCAGTATTTAAAATCGTTCCAGTTGTCAAAGTCGCATGCACAGACTTGGTCTCATTACACTTAAACACACACACATATATATATATAAGTTTTATCAAAGCAAACTATTCTGCATTTCAAATGCACTAACTTTTCAGTCCTTCAGAGTAGGGGTACGGAGCTGGCTATTCACTGAGATTTTTCTTTCACACACATATATATATATACACACACACACACACACACACACACACACACACACACACACATGCGCACACGCACACGCACACGCGCAGGCACTATTAGAATGCCCAGTATTGCTCTCTAAATATCGAATGATCAATATGGACTTTTTTCGTAAGTATGATAATACCAAGGATATTTTAAATGACGCAGAAATTGACATTACTGTAATTGCAAAAGCAATGCTGTCCTCAACTATTGGAAGACTACTGTAGAGGTTTTCTTTACTTTTTTTAATATGTCGTTCTTATGCATGTTATTTTACCTTCTTTTTTTTCTTCTCCCCCCCCCCCCCCCCCCCCCCCCCCCCCCCCCAAAAAAAAAAGTTTGCATGCTGTCTAAAATCACGATCTATGTGAAAAGACATTAAATTAAAGATTCATTCACGCGCGCGCACGCACACGCACACACCGGCACCACACACACACACACACACACACACACATAGACACAGGGACATAATCAAAGCATTCCTTAATTTTGCCTTGATTTTGCACCTACATATCCTATAATAATTGTCAGCGTAGTCAGTGCAAAATGTTGTTTATTGAGGCCTTGTTAGTGTTGACGATGTGCCCCAGTCGATCTTTACAGGGCCAAGATCGAGCTCACTTCCCAGTTACTGCAGTCAGTCGCATTACATCGCAGTTTAGCTGTGATGGATCAGGTATGACGCTAGTTGACAGATTTTGCCCTCCTAACCCATAGTAGGGCTTGCGTTAACAACATTAATATATGGCCCCCAGCCCTAAATTATTTGTGTGTGTGTGTGTGTGTGTGTGTGTGTGTGTGTGTGTGTGTGTGTGTGCGCGTGTGCGTGTGCGCCGGTGTGTGTGTGTGTGTGTGTGTGGTGAAAAGTTGTCATTTGTTTGGTCAACATTTAACACATCAGTCACACAAAAATCACACGTTTGAAACTTTTGCCAAGGATCGATGTGCATGCACTGACATCACACCAGTTATTCTGAACTCCCCACCCCCCCCCCCAACCACCACCATCACCAAAAAAAGGAAGAAGAAGAAAGAACTGAAGAAGAAAAAAGGAAACAAATCGTGGGTCGGCAAGGGACCTGCCCTCCAGCCACATTAAATTATTTATAAATTCCTCGTTAAATCGCCACTGATGCCGATTCGGTGAGGCTCGTCCGTTTCTCTCTGTCCTTTTTGCTTCAGTGACACGTCAACTCTATAATAGTAATGATTTGATTTATCCGGGGGTTGGGGGGTTGGTGACACTGAGAGAAACTAAAGAAGGGCGAGAGGATGGAGAGCAAGGAAATGGAAAAAGAGGGGAGGAGCTAGGGTGAAAATGAACACTGTGAATGAGAAACGGAGATAACCGACGGGAATCAGCTAGGTGATAGGCCTACTGTTCTAAAAGCTATATATATCAACGTGGACATCAATTACCTCATCCCTTTAGGGAACAGCTATCAGGGATTCCCTTTTATATATATATATATTATACTGCTCAAAATTTGCTAAGGATATTATCTTAAGCGTACAAAGTTATCAAAGATAAACATAAAGCCATTACTTTTTCTTGTTCAGTTTAATTAACATTATGTCGTCTTCACATCTTGATAGAAAACAAGGTCTGATAATAATTTCTTGGCTTACCTCAAGGAACGTTTGTGATACCCCTTCAAAATGCATAAATTAAACAACCGAATGGAGCGAATTTTTCATTTTCATATTTTTGGGGTGTTTGTGGCTAGAAACGTCAAGGATAAGCATGTGCGAGACCCCCTCACTGCAATTCCAGCTTGGAAACGCCATTTTGTGTTCTGGAGGAGCGTTTGAAGCTCCTGCTCATCCAGGGTGTTCCACTCCTCTAACAGACGCTGTTCTGGGTCCTTTAGACTTCTGAGCTGCTGTGGACGGCTTCTAACGACTGCCTGGAGAATATTGCAACATTGTTCTATCAGACTGAGGTCTCTGGATTAGGAAACTTACCTCATATGGACGATGATCTCTTGCTGCAGGTGCGCGTCAACAACCCATGCTCGAATGAAAGGTGCATTATCATTCATGAAGTTGAGGTCATATCGGATCACGCCAGCAGAAGATTTGACGTGGACATCAATGACCTCATCCCTTTAGGGAACAGCTATCAGGGATTCCCTTTGAAGAATTTGTGACACTATTTTTCCGACCATGCCGATACGTCAAAGACCCACCTCGAGATTTGTCATGCTCTCCGACTCACATTTCCTGGTAATGCTCTCCTGAGAATATCCACACCCTAGCAAGACCATCCATGAAATTAAGACTGATCCTGAACTCGTTGGTGAAGAGAATTCATGTCCAGTTTTATAATATCCAGATGGTGTGGTTCTGGGCTGTCAAACTGAAGACAGCACTGCTCATGAGCTAGAATGAGCAGTTGCCCAAACATGCCCAGGGGAAGTAAAGGCGGCATCATGGAGTCCGTTCCTCACACTGAGTTTGGATGGAAATGTTCTGCACTGAGGCATTCAGCAAATCAAAATGCTGCGAGATAGCGATCTTGGCAGGCCTGAAAAAAGCAGAAAACGGCAATTTTTTTATTACCAGTCATGCACCCAAATTCTGCCACCTTCAAGACGTGTATCAGCAGTA
>CM065682.1:67674755-67682255 GCA_017654935.2 Phymorhynchus buccinoides | reverse complement strand
AATGGAAATTTTCTTACTTTGACAGTTTACTCTCTCTCTCTCTCTCTCTCTCTCTCTCTCTCTCTCTCTCTCTCTCTCTCTCTCTCTCTCTCTCTCTCTCTCTCTCCCTCCTCTATCTCTCTCTGTCTCTGTCTCTCTCTCTCTGTCGTTTTTGCCGTCATAAATTTTTCGGGGGCAGAGAGATACTCTGCCCTCCCCCCCCCCCCCCACACCCCCCCCCCCCCCGTTCCTACGCCAGTGCTACCATTTTGGCATGAAAACATTGGATTCAGTTATACAGACACCATTGATTGGTGGGTTTTTATTTGTTATTATCTTTTCTCACATTTATACATAAAACTGAGATGAACTTGAAGATGTAGTTATACCGAATCTTTCAGAATGAGACATAAAAATAGTAATTCTAGATATAATTTTACATTTGACACAGCTAGGATACTTTTGAGCTGTCATCAGTTAGTAATTTTGTCTAATATGTTTCTTGTTTGTTTTAAATTATTCGTTCTCTGAAACTGTTTTGCACTGGACCTCGACCGCATAGGCCATAATAAATCAAACCGATGATTGTGGATACTCAACGGGAGAATAATAATAATCTTTTAATGAAAACCTTACAGCTTCATTGTACTCATGGGTTAGGCAGTTCGCGGATATTCATATTTTGCGACCAGTCTGTAATCAAGTATGAGAAAGTTAGATTAGCGTCCAATCAGTCAGAGACCCTTATGGACGAAGTAATAAGTAAGATCAAAGTACGGAAGACTGTTGACCAATCAGAAACTGGAAAAGTTTCTCAGCCAATGAAATGGCGAAATGATTCACGCTGTCGTCCCTCACCTTGGAAGATTTCGCCACGTCGATTTTAGTGGCTATTTTATCCCACGGTAGCCACGCTTTCCTGTGACTTTAGGGGAAAGAGCAACGTTGAAACTCGTACACGTAAGCTTACTTAGGTTCCATCTGTGTTGACGATGGCGTCCATCACCAGTTTGGCTGCTGCATTGACAGTTTACATATTCGTCTGCTCGCTGGGGTTACCGTCAAGAGCAGACGACGAGCTCGTGCAGGAGGTTCTCCACAAACCAGAAGCATGCGAAAGACTGGCCAAAAAACACGACCTGTTGGCCATGCACTACACCGGCACACTTACTGAAACAGGTGTTAAGTTCGATTCCAGGTAAATATCTCTCTCTCTCTCTCTCTCTCTCTCTCTCTCTCTCTCTCTCTCTCTCTCTCTCTCTTTCTCTCTCTCTCTCTCTCTCTCTCTCTCTCTCCCTCCCTCTCTCTCTCTCTCTCTCTCTCTCTCTCTCTCTCCACACGTATTTATATTTTAAATTGTGCATGCAAAGATTAGTAGGTAAAGTAATACTATGTTTGACTTATTATGCGCATGGGTTTCTTTTCAAATAAGTACACTTTAATGATGAATTCATAACGTATATACTATGATTGAGGTTTTTTTTTTATGTTGGTGCACTTTTTTATTTTTGAATGTTAAAAGATGAGTGTGAAAAGTAAGATTAGGTTTTTATTTTTTCGTGTGTATGAGCTTATTTCACACATTTTGAATGTTAATAATGAGCATAGTTAATAATAATAGGTTTTGTTTTGTTATTGATGTGTTACAATATAGGGATGTATTTTGCATGCTTTATATTACTTTGTATGTGTTTATTTTCGTTTTCCATTTTCTACTTTACATGTATTTGTCCAAAGGGCTGGATGTAAAACATGTTATTGCTTACTCTATTACCCTCTATAAATAAAATTCATTCTCTCTCTCTCTCTCTCTCTCTCTCTCTCTCTCTCTCTCTCTCTCTCTCTCTCTCTCTCTCTCTCTCTCTGTGGTTCTGGTATACGTCGAAGGAGTTTATAAAGGCTATAAACTCGAAGGAAACTGGGAGAACGCATTGAGAATTCTAGAGTTTCGACTTTTTTCCCTTAACTCGCTAAAGTCTTTTCTGTTTCTGTCTGGTGGTGTGACCTTTATAGCTATTTCGCAGTATCCAGGCTGGACCACTCCGGCTAGCGTAGCGCTCTCTCTCATACTCCTAGTGATCTCTCTCTCTCTCATGACGGTATGCATGCTTATCCTCTAAGGCAAGCAGGAGCCGCTGTAGCTCAGTTGGTAAATCCAAGTTGCTAGCTCGTAATCCGTCAGTTTTGCGAGTGCGCGGGTTCAAACCCAGTGGTGTGTCCTTGGGAAAGGTACTTTACTTGGGAAAGGTACTTTTTAGTATGAGATGAGACTTAAAAAAACGAGGTCCAGTGTGCAAACGCATACACGTTAAAGCCCATACCACTATTCGGTACAAGTAGGCCATGTCGCAGTCAAAAAAGTCGCTCAGTCAAATAAATCGCCCGCTACTATGAGAGTGTGTATTTGCGACAACCAGAAATTTCACTTTTTCTGTACTTGAACCATTTACCTAACCCTAACCCTAACCCTAATAAGAGTGAAATTTGTGGTTCATGCTCAATGTCGCAAAATGTCGCAAATACACACTCTCATAGTAGCCAGGCGATTTATTTGACTGAGCGACTTTTTTGGCTGCGACAGGCCGTGTGTGGATACATGTCACGAATTCATATAGCACACATCATGTGCGCTATTAATATTAATGGTCTGAATGAAGACCGGCGAGCATGGGGCAGGATAAACATCACCAACTGGAAGAAGAAGAAGCATATCCATGGCAGGACTGTGTGCTGATGTACCTATAGATGTAACAGTTTTGTCTAGTCTAATCCATGGTTTAAAAAAAGCTGCCTAGCTTGTGTTTCTTTGTAATTTAAATATTCTTTTTCATATTCCAGCTGTGGTACTTTTATTTTAGTTATCGACAGTATATATGTCCCAAATCTTCAAATCTTCTGAAGACTAATGTAACCAATACACTTATAGTACAGGCTTATATAATACAAGTTATAATATTATGACGCATGTACCTTTTGGATGCAAGGACACACTCAGAAAATGATAGCTTTCATTTCAATATGAATAACTGTCTGTCACTGTGAATGTGATGTATGACTCATGTGTTAATTCACATTTTACTGAAACAGAAGGGAATCTTAGTAATTCTTACTTAGTTTTTGCAAAATTTGTCTATTATAATTAATCACGTAACTGGTATGTCGATGGCAGTATGATTTTATTTCCAGTATTGTATCTAAGCTTGATTGAGAATGTGAATGTGGTCTATGTTTCTTCTTAGAATTTTCATATTGTAACTATTTTACTCCTGTATTTAATTCATTAATTGTCAGTGTGTGCGTGTGTGTATGTGCGTGCGTTCAATGTTGTGTGTGTGTGACAGTGTGTGTGCCTGCATGCATTCATGAGTGTGTGTGTGTGTTTGTGTGTGTGTGTGTATGAGGAAGAAAGAGAATGTTGCATGCAATCATCATGTTTATTTTACTTTCTAATGATTCATGAAACATTGAAAGAGCGCTATATAAATTATATTTTACATTATTATTATTATTAAAAAAAGAAAAGATCTCTACCACCCACTCATCTCTTCTTCCCCTTTTCATCCCCCCACCCTCTCTCTCTTCTCAAAGCCCCCCCCCCCCCCCCAACACTTCACTAGTACTGATTTCCTCTTTAAGTTCTCTCTCTCTCTCTCTCTCTCTCTCTCTCTCTCTCTCTCTCTCTCTCTCTCTCTCTCTCTCTCTCTCTCTCTCTCTCTCTCTAAACGTCCATAGTCTTATTTAAACATTAAGATAACCAACACAATGAAATCTTAAAGATTCCTCAAGGTGAGCACAAACCAATTTGCCGTTAAACGTGGTCTGCCTGTGTCTTGAGCACATCATGTTGTGACAACGGCTTATTTCTGCTCTGGACATGTACTTGTGGTGTATGCAAGGCCCAGGCCTGATCTTTTCCAGTTTCTGATCCTCCACTCTTGTGTGTTTTCACACTAGCAGGTCAAACTGGCTGTTCGAGTTTCTCTAATCAAACATTAGGACTGTGGCCTGTAGCAGCTTGTGCTGGGTGGTTGTTAAAACAGTGTGCTCACTGCCACTTTAGGCAAACTGTAGTGGACAGAATTCACTAGGACCTTGGAATTCTGTTTGATTTTGAGTGTTCAAAGTAGAATCTCTCTGAGTTTCTTTGTCTCTCTGTCTCATGTGTATATATTTCTCTCTCTTGTCTGTCTGTCTGTCTCACTCTCTCTCTTTATGTACATCACTACATGTGTGCAGTGTGTGTGCATATAACTATAAATTGCGTTTGTGTGTGTGTTTGCACACACGTGTGTGTATGTGTGCACGCACATGTGTGTATGTGTTGCTGTCTGTCAGTGTCACTCTGTGTCTGTCACTCTGTTTATGTACAGTGTTTTGAGGAGGTTGAACATTGTTCGAAATGTCACTCTAGCAAGATACAAGCTGACGCTTTCTTGAGTATTTAAGTTTAAACACACAGCCTTGTAAGTTGTTTGCATGTGAACATGTACAAAAACACAGAGTGTACACACATGCACTTGTATTTGTAAGCACTGTATAGACTATAGTGTATGCACACACTTGCATACTCTTGCATACATGCACACACATACATGATACACGCTCAGGCACACACATACTTAACATACTGATACATGTATACATGGCATGTAGTATGTACACAAGTCATTTAAAGAATATATTTAATTTAATAGCAATGTGTAAAACTTGAAATTTTACCTATTGTTTTCTTCGATCGCTCAGACTGTTTCCTGTCATGAGCGCAGATGTGTTATGCTCTGCTGCCATTGTCATAGATTATGCACCTAACTAAGAAATAGACCCAGCATGTCCGTCTTCGGCTGGAGAAAGTCTGTGTTTCTTGAAGAAAGGCAGGTGAATGGACCAATAAACAGAAACATAGTAGATAATATTATATTTGTTATATAATTGATAAACAAAGGGAAAAGGCAGAATCAAAGAGAGTGACAGATTAGAGGAAGCTGCAAGCACAGAACTGCCAACAGATGGGGGAACTATTTGTATGAAAGACACCCCCCCCCCCCCCCCCCCCCCCCCCCCCCCCCCCCCCCCCCCATGGAGGGGGTTACTTTTGCAGAGCTGAAACCAGTAAAGGTTTTGATTCATTCTGCATCCCTTTCCCTCACTCTTATTTGTGATGTTTTAAATGTTCCTGTGGCAGCTGTAAAATCGTCAAGCTTCAGTCAGAGTAATGTCACTATTGATTATAGGGCTAGGGCAGCATAGTATAATGAGTCAATCAATGATAGTGTCTGTTCTTGATCTGCACATTGGACACTACCTAACCAAACAGTAGTTAAGCCACCCACTGACATTCCAATAGTTGATTCTAGTCTTACAATTGTTTCTATAAGCTGGGAGTGGGAGAGTTGCTCTAGAGGGAACAAGGCCATATATACATTCAGCAACCAACATCTCAATCCTAAGAAATTTGACAATAGCTGATAAGGGTGTGTCATTCTTGTTTTGTGTGAATGGCGTTCTTGTTTTGTCTCGAGAAGTGAAGCCTCTGACTCTGACCTCCAGATAGCAGAGGGGGCAACTGCTATTTCAGAAGACTGGGCTTAGATTTATATGTATTTTACATAAATAGCAGAGATACATTGCCCAAGATACATTTTCCAGTCTCTCACTCTCAGCCTGAAGAATGTCAGGCCTGGGAGAAGTGGCATTGGGGGGAATGCATAGCATATTTTACGGATTATAATCGATACTTTTTTCCCAGACTGAGACCCCTGCGCCTTATATTTTAGTTATAATGTGACTGATAATATACTAGTAAGAAAATAGAGTAACAAAATGTGAATTTTGTGTTAAATTTTGGGGGTGCACAGTTATAGTTATAATCAGGTGCTCCTTATAGTCCGTAAAATACGGTAATTTTCATCGGCCATCTTGCAGTTGCACCCAAGACTGCATCACGGGAGAATTGAGAGACCCAGTGCCGTACTTGTCACATAGTTAATCAAGTTTGAGAGCTGTTTGAAAAGTACTTGGTATTTCAATCAATCAAAAGAATCTGCAGTCCTTTTCAAAGGATGAGTACCATATTTTTCAGACTAAGTTTAAGTTATTAAGTTATTATAAGGCCCGCCTTCCAAATTTTACACAACATTCAGATTTTGTTATTACACTTTCTGACTATTTTGTTCATCATATTATAAGGCGCATGGGTTTCAATCTTTGAAAAAAATATCACCTTATAGTTATAGTTGTACTACTATAGTCCATAAAATACATGGTAGAAATTATAATTTGCAACAAACTGGCACACAAGTGTAAAGTGACATTATTTATTCAACAAGAGACGCAAAACGTCTGGCATTTAGAAATTATAATTATTATTTTTCTGATTTTAACTTTATGATTATGAATCACTAGCATACATGTCATCCATTCACTACAGTCATTGTTAGTTTGTTGTCTTCAAGTTCATTCACCTTGAAAAAGTCTTTTTTGAGACACTTTTTTGTTTGTTTTTTTGCTTCGTTTATTTTTTCAGTCATTTCTTTGTGTTAATTAGCGTGTAGCGTGATGTGTTTTTTAGTTTTGTTTAATTATATGTAAATGAGGATGCAGTAGATAACACCTTGCAGTCCTCTTGATTTATGCTTAGATCATTGTGTGGGTGATTTTCCTGTTTCAGCATGGACCGAGGCCAGCCCTTTGAGTTCCAGCTGGGGGTGGGCCAGGTGATCAAGGGCTGGGAGCAGGGCCTGGTGGGCATGTGTGTCGGGGAGAAGCGAAAACTGGTCGTGCCCCCTAGCTTGGGCTACGGGGACTCAGGAGCAGGTACTGTGTTGCTGCTGGTTTAGCGTTTGTGCCAAAATGTTATAAATATTTGTTGGTTGGTGGTTTTAATACAGTGGAACCTCCCTTATAAGACCTTCAAAAATCATCCAAAATGAGGTCTTATAAGGGAGGGGTCTTATATTATAAGGGAGGTAATTTTAATACTTACAAAGAAGGGCAATGTCTCAGAGAAGTAGGTCTTATATGGGAGGGAGTCTTATAATGGAGGTTCCACTGTACTAGGTGACGTGTCTGGGTTTTTGTTTAATTGTTTTTGTTTGTTTGTTTAATTGTTTGTTTTGTTATGTATTTTTGTTTTTCAAATTCGCTTTTGACTTTTAATGTATCAGAAAGAAAGGAAAACATACCCGGTAACCAACTTACCAAGAGGCATAACTAGAGTTATGTCGATACAGAATGAAATCTTTTGTTCTGCAGATCCAAAGAAATGCTGATTGTAGAGGAAATAAATCTTGATTAAAGAAAAAAATGCATTGATTAGGAGAGGCAAACAGCTAGTATGGTAGTTAGGAGAGGCAAACAGCTAGTATGGTAGTTAGGAGAGGCAAACAGCTAGTATGGTAGTTAGGAGAGGCAAACAGCTAGTATGGTAGTTAGGAGAGGCAAACAGCTAGTATGGTAGTTAGGAGAGGCAAACAGCTAGTATGGTAGTTAGGAGAGGCAAACAGCTAGTATGGTAGTTAGGAG
>CM065682.1:67639755-67669755 GCA_017654935.2 Phymorhynchus buccinoides | reverse complement strand
TGTTTTCTTACATTGTTCCAGTTACTGTCATATCATGTTTGTGCACTTTATTTTGTTTCTTTTTTTTAATTGAAATTATAATCCTAACACATGTTTTTGTGATGGAATCTGGTATGCTTGTAGAAGGAGCAGATTTGAGGCGCACATGCTGCATATTCTATTTCTATCCAAATGTAGCCTTCAACTAGTTTGTGGATGCTGTGTCTCTTGTTCTTTCTCTCGCTCCAACTTTTATCATAGTCATTTCTAAATATTGTGACATGTTCTGGTCATCATGATTTATTACAAGGGAATAATTGTTTCCATGCAAAGCTGTCTGATTTGGCAATAAAAGGAGAAAATTATAAACATTGCAAGAAAAATGGTCAGTGATTCATAAAAATAGATCTGGTCTTTGATGAAGGTATTATTCCTTGGACTTGTCTTGATCACTGAAGTTTAGATAATCACACACATGTTGAATTTGTCCTGTCTCTTTTAATGTCTTTATATAAAATGTTTTAAATAGTTATACATTCTTTTGAATACAAACACAAAATGGTGTATATTCGGCTTTAAAAAATTCTGCAATAATTTTTTCTTTTGTTTTGCGTGGAAAAGCACTTATGGTGACATTGTAAATGGTGTTCAAGGTTTTTCGGTGAAGGGTAACTTTTCTTTTATTCAGTCTTTAAAATATCTTTGTCTATCATCATGATTATTAACAGTTACATCTACAGTTAAAGTAAAAGCATATACATGTAACAATAATGTTCAGAATAAATCTTTAAACACATATGTTTGCAGGTTTTTATTGTTGTTCACTTATATTGATTGTATTTAATAAATTTAAAAAAGATTTATTTCTGTAAAAGTTTACATTATTGAGTGACAGAATGGATTGCATGTGTACAGTGTTGCGAAGATATTTCATGGAGTGCTAATCAACCTAACACAGACCATTGCTTCACAATGCTACTTTCATACCTCATCAAATGTAAAACATGAACAGTATGTTTATTTGATGCTTTTCAAGTCCTCTTTATTTCAGTTTTTACTTGACTTCAAACTTTGACGCATCAACATTGCTTTCAAATCTGATCCAAAATAATAATAATAATTAAAAAACAAAAACTGTAAGTGATGGTGGACATTGTACCTTCCAGTTTTATATGTCCAATACCAGGCATGCATGTCAAGATGGGGTATTAAAATTGGTTGAGACATGTGATGCCAAATTAATGAGATTTTGGCTAAAACAGTCCAGACTAAACTTTGCAAAATGCTGTGTAGAAGAAAATACTTCTTTTTTTTCATTCTCACAAGAAATTCTAAAGAAAGTCACAATATCAGTCATTTTTTATTTACCAAAATGTTTAAAATATTGCATTCATCAATATTGATATTTTGGGGGGTTATTTTGAGAAACATACCTAAAGATGCTCCACACAGAGACACATACACATAATACGTGATACAAAGTAGTCATAACTGATACATACATACATATGAAATGGCACTAGAATTTTCACAACCCCAGACATCTGGATTGTGTGAATAAAACAAATAATTTATAGAATATATATATATATATATATAACATATGTGGTGTGTCTCAGACCTGTTTACTCTACTCTTTTCGAGTAGTATTCTACTCAATTTCGATGTCTTCTACTATTCAAAATTGAAAATAATGCTCTTTAATTCTTGATTGCTACTCATTTTCAGTGAACATTGTTTGATGGTTTAATGAATAAAACTACACATTTTGCACCCAAACTACTCATTTCAGCTATCCAGACTACTCAAGACTTGTGTAGGGGGTAAACAGCTCTGCACTGTCTGTCCGGAGAAAAGTGCACATAGTTTCAAAACCGTGGGCTACAACTGTAATGGTATATAGCAGATGACGTAAGAGCTTCTCTTGACATAGCGGTACATGTCGTCAGAACTAAGCTTGATGTTGAAGGGGACAATAGCACAGTGAGAATGACAGCTGAGGGGACTCCGAAAACAGTTGCCCATAGTTTAAAAGCTGTTGGCGTTAGATCCCTACAACCATATTTATGATCAGCAGTGCAAGGAGAATGCAGTGGAAGACATTTTGATTGGGCCACAAGCACAGTGAGAATGAGAGCTGAGCAGCTTCTGAAAACAAGTGCCTGTAATTTGAAAACTGTTGGCATTTGACCACTAAAACTATATGTTCGTGATCAGCATTAACGGGGAAATGCAGTTGGAGACATTTTAAAACGGGACAATTAGAAAGTGAGCATGAGAGCCAAGCAGCCCATAGTAGGGGGTAGTACAAAAAAGAACAAATAAGTTCAGCAAGGATACTGTAGAAAGTGAACTGATGAGATATGGGGAGAAAATAGATCCCAAAACGGATAATTTAAGTATTTTTTAGACACACCGTTTGCTGTGCAGATGAATATTTATGAGATTTAAAAAATAAATAAAAGGGAGGGGGGGGGTAGGGGGAGATGTGTGGTAGAGGGAAAGACGAGTTAAAAGTCGTACACAACCGTTTAATGCCCCGGTCTAGTCGGAGACATCCAGGCCCCGCATGATGCATGCAGAGTGTGTCATGCACGACCGTTACTTGGGCCCCACATGATGCATGCAAAGGAGTAGGGGACATGTGTGACAGTAGGTCGCACATGTTGCATGCAGAGGACCACAGACCTTTCACAGTATGTAGGCAAGACCAATCCGGCTACCATAGCGGCCCCCGGGGTCGAACCCCGACCGGCACAGCTCCTGCCTTTCATTTACCACTACTTTGATCTATGGCCCCTAATTCCCTAGTTTAATGTGTGAGGAGGGGGGACATGTGGAGGAGGGGGAGGTGACTGAGGCAGAGTGGTTTGGTGGAGGTGTTTATGGAGGGCTGTTTTGAATGTCTCCAATGTCGGGGTGGTGGCAACTTTCTGAGGGAGGCTGTTCCATTGCGGGATAGTGTGAGGAAAGAATGTGGTTTTATGGTACTAGGTTCTACGGCTGGGAATGTCATAGGCGGCAGAGTGTGACTGGCGGAGACTTTTCTTTTGTAGAGTGTTTGTAGGGAGGTGTTTGGAGTTGATTGTGAGAAGGCCTGTGTAGAACTTATAGAAGGTGGTCAGTTGGATTTCAGTTCGGCGGGTCTGGAGAAGGGGCCATTTCAGTTTTTTCAGGAGATCTGTGGTTCTGGTTGTATGCCGGTAATCGCAGGCCAGCCATCTTGCAGCACGGTTCTGGACCTTCTCAATACTTGATGCACTATCTATCCCCTGAAGAAGAGGGCAGACATATACAGATAGACTGTCAGGACCAGGGAGGAGGTGGGCCCACTGCCAGCCCCGTCATACGCTGAAACACAAAACGTAGCTGACGTATTAGTCAGCAGACAACAAAGTTAACTCTTCTATAGCGTCTTATATTTTCTATATAAACTTATCTGCCACGTACATCTAAAACTTAGAAATATTGCAAAATAATTATTCTCTTTGTCCGTCTTGTTATGTGTATGTGCGTCATCACGTGCTCCATGTGTGTGCGTGCGGTAGCGCACGTGTGTGTGTGTAGTGTATGTATGTGTGCGCGTGTGTTTGTGTTGTGTGGGTGATGTGTTTATGTATATGACTATGTATGCATGGTACATGCGTGTGTGTTCAAGTGTGTGTGGGGGTGGGGTGGGGTGGGGGCGTGTTTGTGTTGCTTGTGTGTGTATTTTGTCGTGAATAGATACCTTTATTTCATGCTTGCGAATTGTGTGACAATACATACTTGTATTAGGCCTATTATAAGTAGTAGATGTAGTAGTGGAAGTAATAGTAGTAGTAGTGGCGGTGGTGGTGGTAGTAGTAGTGGTAGTAGTCACAGCAGTTGTTGTTGATTCTGATTGTTACGTGTATTTTCTGCTCATGTTATTGGATTTTTATCACCCGCAGAGTTTATGGAGCGAAGGTGATATTGTTTTTGTAGTGTAAGTGGCTGTGTATGTGTGTGTGTGTGTGTGTGGGGGGGGGGGGGGGGGGGGGTTGTTAACAGCATATCACCATGAAGGAATAAAGATAGGAAGATGAAACTTGGTGTGCATGTAGGCTATGTACTGTAGATGTGCCTTTTGGGGTCAAGGTCATGACCTTGATGTATGACCTTGAAAACTGAAAATCTATTTTAGCGATATCTCGGGCACCAGTCAACATAGGATGTTGAAACTTGGTATGAAGGTGGTTTGTCTTATGCTCCTTCCGAATATTGTTGACCAGTCAAGGTCAAAGAGATCAATGGACCCTGAAAATCAGGGGGTCGGAAAAATGGAGTTCCCAAGATGAAATCAGGTGGGACTGTTGGCTGGGTATTGTAAATGTGCCTTTTGGGGTCAAGGTCAAGGTCATGACCTTGATGTGTGACCTTGAAAACTAGCAATGCAGCTGATTCTCAGATGCTTTTATGGGAAATCTACTCAGCAACATAGGGACAGTCAGCAGCAGAAACAGTAAGATAGTGACAGTATGCAGCAGCAGCAAGATCATCACAGTCATCCTCCGAAGTCGGGGTGTGGCTGCGTAACTCTGCGGGTGATTCTCGAATGCTACATTCGATAACTTTTAAATCTAGTTGTTTCATGTTTTTATTCCATTTCTATTATATGTAAAGCGCCCTAGTAGCCTACATAGTAGGATGGGCGCTATATAAATTTTCCTTATTATTATGATGTAATTCAATATAACTTGCGAATTGTGTGACAATACATACTTGTATTAGGCCTATTATAAGTAGTAGATGTATACCTACATTACTATTAATCACCTACATTACTATTAATGCGTTAAATTAACGAAATGCACTGATATCAGCTCTGAAAATAAGACAACCACGTGGAAGATGTTTACTGGTGCGCCCACCTGCAACGCTGGCAATGAGGTATAGGCAATTATTATTATTATGTGACAGCGCACATCTGTGCCTGTGGGAGTGTAGAGGAGTTAATAACGGTTATGTGATCGACCCTATCTTGGTGAAAAGATGGTGAATGAAAAGTTGTGTTTTACGTCCTCTCGACCCGGGTAGGCACATATGGGACATAGGTGAAAAGATGGTGAATGAAAAGTTGTGTTTTACGTCCTCTCGACCCGGGTAGGCACATATGGGACATAGGTGAAAAGATGGTGAATGAAAAGTTGTGTTTTACGTCCTCTCGACCCGGGTAGGCACATATGGGACATAGGTGAAAAGATGGTGAATGAAAAGTTGTGTTTTACGTCCTCTCGACCCGGGTAGGCACATATGGGACATCGACCCGGGTAGGCACATATGGGACATACACACACACACACACACCAACACAAAACACACACACACACGGTGAAAATAACCTTTGATGGTGAATGAAAAGTTGTGTTTTACGTCCTCTCGACCCGGGTAGGCACATATGGGACATAGGTGAAAAGATGGTGAATGAAAAGTTGTGTTTTACGTCCTCTCGACCCGGGTAGGCACATATGGGACATAGGTGAAATGATGGTGCAAGCCCACAACTGTCTTATCTGAAGTAAAACAAGACGAAGAAAGGGTGTGCTACAAAACAAAAAAACTAGTTGCACCCAAAAAAGTACACGCAGTATGCAGATGATCATGTGTGCATTCTTACACACACACACACCCTGACAGACAAGCAGGTACACATTCACGCACACGCACAGAGAATCACACACACACACACACACACACAGAGTGAAATGTGCGTGTAAGTTTTGTTAAAGGGCACTAAATCCCTTATTACTTTGGATCGCAGTTCTTTCCCTTCCCACATTTCTTTCTGCAAATCGTTTGGACGTAAGGGATTCGAATATTCGACTTAGCAATGTGAGGGGGAAAACTTGATAGCTTTAGCTTTGATTTGATAACATGGAATTAACATGCTAAATAGAACTTAGAAGTGACGGACTTGTTAGTATGACTCTCTCTCTCTCTCTCTCTCTCTCTCTCTCTCTCTCTCTCTCTCTCTCTCTCTCTCTCTTTTATATATGTATATTGTCCAGAGGGCTGGATGTAAAAAAGCATGTTATTGCTTACTCTATTACCCTCTATAAATAAAATTCAAATCAATCAATCTCTCTCTCTCTCTCTCTCTCTCTCTCTCTCTCTCTCTCTCTCTCTCTCTCTCTCTCTCTCTCTCTCTCTCTCTCTCTGCCTTCACTATAAATAAAATTCATTCATTCATTCTCTCTCTCTCTCTCTCTCTCTCTCTCTCTCTCTCTCTCTCTCTCTCTCTCTCTCTCTCTCTCTCTCTCTCTCTCTCTCTCTCTCTCTGTCAAACTCCCTAAAATTTGTTTTTAAATGTCACTGTATCTTTTCTGCTTGTCTGCCTGATATTTGGATCTCTGTATATGTATTGGGGGGGGGGGGGGGGGGGGGAGGGGGGGGGGGGGGGGGGGGGGGGGGGGGGGGGTGGGGGGGGGGGGGGGGGGGGGGGGGGGGGGGGGGGGGGGGTGGGAGGGGGGGGGGGGGGGGGGGGGGGGGGGGGGGGGGGGGGGGGGGGAGGCTGCTAGTCTATAAATTTAATAATATGATCTAAGCATATTCGCTCATGTTTGGCAGGCTACATGTCCTACTGTCATGATTGAAGGTTAGTAATTAAGAGCCAAACCATTGGGCCGAGGTACATTATTGTCCCTGCCCCAGTGTACACCGGGTATAAGCAGTGATGCACATTGCTTGGACCCCTAACAGGACAATTGTCCTGACCCAAGAACATCAACAGGACAATTGTCCTGAACATGCAATTTCAATAGGACACCTAATACTCAAGCCAGCAGAGTGAAGTGAATTTTTGTAACAAATTAACCCACAAATATTTGTCATATATCTGAGGCAGATGGTGGGGAAACTCTCCTAAAAATAAGAGAAAGGTGATTGATTCCCATCTGGCAATGACAATCCCCTTGATTGCAAAAACAATAGGACAAAAGTCCGCTTCAACTGTGACACAATAGGACAGTTGTCCTGACAGAGGCCAAGACAATAGGACAATTGTAAATTTGATAGGTCAATGTCCTGAAAGTCGTAAAATGTGCAACACTGTAAGTTTGTTTCGGTCTGTTTTTCATTATTAATTAATTAATTCATTCATTCATTCATTTATTCTTTCTTTCTGTTTGTTTGTTTCTGTTCGGGCTGTATCTCAGAAACTTCATGTTTTGTGTGTGGTGTAGAGTCATCATAAACAAAAGGTCCCATAGAAAAACTAGAACAGTAGAAGCGTGCTGACTTTAAACCTTGAAGTTTGAACTTGAAAACCAAAATTTCTTCTTGTGACCATATATTCCACAAAACTGGACTTATAATGTTGAAACTTGCTATGTGAGTGTATTGGCTTACGGTAGTTCTGAATATTGGGTACCAATGAAGGTCATGGTCAGGGTCAAGGACGCAAACCCTGGAGGAGGTTAATTGGCGTTGTAGCTATATCTTTCACATTCTTACAGTCACAGGATTCACATTAATTTTGGCAGGTTGGTACACCGGCTCAAGGTCACGTGTGGTGCAAAATATTGATTAGCTCTGTGACCTTGACCTTGACTTTTGAGCTTTCTTTTTTAGCAGTAGCTATAGTTCCAACAACACTGGGAGTAAACCCCTTTTATATTCTTGATCACCATGCCCTAAGGATTTGCAATGGGTGATATTTCGGAATCAATGCAGAAATGTACAAAAGTGTACAGAAATTGTGATGCACAGTTTGTTTCTTTCAAAGAAGTGTGGGGCCAAAATTGTGCTGACAACCCGTGGGTTGATGAGGCAAATGGCTGTAGGTCCCTGCCAAGCGCTGCGTATCTGGGGACCAGCATGTTCGGAGGAAAGCTGCATTTAGATTTGCCAGAAACCACGTGACTGCCCAAAATGGCGATCGAGTTCACGTTGCTTTGATGTTTGGAGGCCTAACTGAATCTGATCATGGAAAGAAATGGTGCTTTGCGTCCTCTCGGTCTGGAACAGACACATATGGGACATTTGTAAATACAAAGATGGTGGGAACGATACTGGAGGCAATGCCAGGAGGCAGTGCAACACCAGTAAAGTCCCGATTTTTTAACAATACGGATAAGTGTAGCAGTAACCGCACCTCATCGGCTATGGTACCGCCACAAGCAGAGTATTACAACTCTGTTCATGGACCCTACATTATCTACTATACAGTATCCACGATCTGATGCATCAACTCCAATCCCTGCGAGACTGAAACTTTTAATAGTGACTTTATCATAGTACAAACGTGTTGGGTGTTTTGTCCTAGCAATTCCAGTCTCTTCAACGTCATCAATCTCCAAAATGGCCGAGGACCTTCTTCTTCTTCTTCTTCTTCTTCTTCGATCGCTCAGACAGTTTCCTGTCAATTATGAACGCAGATGCGTCATGCTGCCGTAATGCGCCTAACTAACAAATAGTTAGGCCCAGCAAGTCCGACTTCGGCTGGAGGAAATCTTTTTGAAAGTGTTTCGTGAAAAAAGGCAGGAGAATGGACCGGTAAGGCAGAAAGATAGTAGATGACAGTAAGCAAAGGGAAAAGGCAGAGTCAAAGAGAGTGACAGATTAGAGGAAGTTACAAGCACAGAACTTCCAGAAGGTGGGGGAACTATTTATACAAAGGACCCCCCGGTATCCCCACGGGGAGGACCAAATCGCGCTCTTTTGGACCAAGTCCGGATTTCATTTTCGCGCAAAATGACAGTTGTTAAGACATTAATTGTTAGGGCACGGTTTTATTCACTAGTCATACTTGAACAGTGCTAACCCGTTAAAACTCGTCATAAATGTGTGTAAATTACATCCCAGTTGAACACTTCGCCACATCCTTTTTAAACGGTGACGTGTTCAATGCTGACCGGGATAGTTTTTGCGTTGAACGAAAAGATTAGGCATTGGAGTCGAATTTTAAGTAATTACAAAGTTTACAAAAATTGTAGTTTAAGTAGGCTACAGTGGAACCCCTCTATTAAGACCTTGAAAAACAACACCAAAAAAGGTCTTAATAGGGAGGTGGACACTCAGTAGTCCGGATATGAAGGACGAAAATATGGGTGAAAATGTTTGGGGTCACATCTTAGAGGGAAGCTCTTAATTGGGAGGTTCGACTGTATTTAAAATGGCGTCTGAAGTTGGGTTTTTTTTACTGTCTATAAGAGGCTAAGCTTAATTAGACGTTAAGCCAATCAGAGAGAGATAGAGAGTTTGCGCGTTTCTTTGGGAAATCAGTTGTGTTATTAAACTTGATGCTATGCTTACAGCAGTCCAAGCCCCCCTGTTCCATCGCCTCGTTGATGGTGTCCAAAGCTTGCTGGGGAATGTTTGCCCAGCCACCACAAGCCTCTGCCAGGCACGACTTGTACACATCAACGATCCTACACACACACACACACACACACACGCACGCACGCACGCGCACGCACACGCACACACACACACACACACACACACACACACACACACATGCATTCTCAGTAAGCCTGAAATGAAGAGCTAAAATCTCGTTAAAGTCCCAGGCCACTTTTTTTATGAGTGATTGTATAGCAGTTTATGTTTTAAACAGTTAAAAACTATTTTTTTAAAAGTCTGCATCATGTTAGACCTACCAGGGTCTTTCACAAGTTTTCCAAGGGCCATTCGACGTATGCTAAATTTATATATACAAATATGAATAACATTGAATCGTTATAGATTCGGTCATTTTTCTAGGTTATGAATTTACACAAGTTATATCTGTTTCTGTTTCTGTCTGGATACATCGAAGACGCCACTTCTGACGATAAATCGCGACAGAACTTGGAGGGCGCATGAATCTAATAGAAAACGTTTCTGATTGAAACGTTTTTATTGTCTTGACATAATAAACATACAAAGCAACAAAACTGAAGCAACAACAAACTTTGGGTTTCAATTTCGACTCTTGTTTTAATTTTTTGTTAATTTTGTTGAACCCAGCAGTCTTCTTCGTTTCTTCGAACAACAAACTAAGGTCATGGCGTGCTCAGTATAAAACAAAATGCATATCAGAGAATATTGGCGGATTCAAATAATATATGCTTCAATCAAAATAAACAAAAGACACAAAATCGAGTGTCAAGATAAAGATAGGGGGAGGAAATAAATAGGATCAAAACTGAATTTGATTATCTCATAAAAACACGCCACCTTTTTAACATAAGAATTAAACTTACGGACACTGACAAACAGACACAAATATAAATAGACAGTCACACAAGGATGCAAAAACCATCCTTCGCGCCAAGTTCCATGAGTCTTGGAGGGGCCGACTAGAGATTGAAAATGACAAAGACACAGTGTCTGAATGAAAATCTGTTTAACGTCCTCCGGTCTGGAACATACATATGGGACATTATTAGATATAAAGATGGTGGGAACGATTCTGGAGGCAATGCCCGGAGGCAGTGCAACACCAGTAAAGTCCCGAATTTTTAACAATACAGATATGTATTTAACATAAGGTATATCATCTACAGGGCTTCAGTCGTCAGAACCAGTAAGCCGTCCTGATAAAATAATCTTATATATATTTTCGAAATCTGTCTGTCTGTCTGTCTGTGTGTCCCTTATGCACGGCCACAGTTCTCAACCGATCGACACCAAATTTGGCATCAAGCATCCTTGGCACCCTCTGAAGGTCATGCCATCCTTACTTTTCGGAAACCTCCGCCAAGGGGTCGTGGGGAGGGGGGGACCACACGCAGCTCGGATTACGGCCACAGTTCTCAACAGATCGACACCAAATTTGGCATCAAGCATCCTTGGCACCCTCCGAAGGTCATGCCGTCCTTACTTTTCGGAAACCTCTGCCAAGGGGTCGTGGGGGGGGGGGGGACCACACGAAGCTCGGATTTACTAACGGCAAGTGCGTGTCAGCTGTGAGCGTAACGGGGGGGGGAGGGATGGGAGGGGGATGGGAGGAGGATGGGAGGGGGGGGGGGGTGAGGGGGGAGGAGGGAGGGGAGGAGGGAGGGGATGAGGGGGGCTGGGGGGAGGGGGGGCTGGAGGGGGGAGGGGGGGGATGGTCAGGTGTGTGTGTTGGGAGGTGTTCAGGGGAGTGGGCTGGAGGGGGCCACAGTTCTCAACCGATCAACACCAAACTTGGTATTAAGCATCCTTGGCACCCTCGGAAGGTCATGCCGCCCTTACTTTTTGGAAACCTCCGCCAAGGGGTCGTGGGGAGGGGGGGACCACACGCAGCTCCACACGCACTTGCGGTTAGTAAATCCCAGCTGTTCGGGTTTGTTTCCTTTTTTGGTTTGTTGGTTTGTTCTTTTCTGTCTGTCCCAAGGATCTCCCAAACCGCTTGACCGAATTGCTTCAAATTTTGTGTGGTGATGTGTCCCCATGAGAGAAAGGCATCTGTGCAAAACGTTCTGCCGTCCTGACCTTGATGTTGGTGTATGACCTTCAAAACTGAAAATCGTTAAGGGGCCATAACTTCCACACCGCAGGTCCTAGTGTCTTGAAACTTAGCATGGATGTACTTTCGCTTATGGCCGTTCTGATGATGGCGTACCAATGAAGGTCAAGGTCAAGGTCAGGGAGATCGGTATGCCTTGAAAGTGGTAGGGGTCTAATCATTGGGTTTTACTGTCCCACGCATATCTCCCGAACTGCTTTACCGAATCGTTTCCATTTTTGCGTGGTGGCGTGTCACCATGAGAGAAGGCATCCATCCGTGCATAAATTATCGCTGTCATGACCTTCACCTTGGCGTATGACCTTGAAAACAGAAAATCTTTAAGGGGCTATAACGTCCACACCGTTGGTCTTAGGGACTTCAAACTTGGCATGTAGGTACTTTGGCTTATGGTTGTTCTGATGATTGCATATCGATCAAGGTCAAGGTCAAGGTCATGGAGATCGGTAGGCCTTGAAAGTGGTAGGGGTCAAAAAATTGTATTTTCAGCCACAAAAGTAAAAATATAATATTTTGCGGACCTGGCCAAACCGGTACTCAGCGGTACCGGTACTTGGCGTTACCTGTACAAGGCGTTACCGTACTAGGCGTTACCGGTACGGGGCGTTGCGCTAGTAAAATATAAAATAATAAAAATAAAATATTTCAAAATGTTGTTTAGACTGAGAACAGGCCATTGTTATCATGCTTTCTGTGATTGTTTTATGTTATGTTTTTAAATGATTTAATGTTCCACCTGAGAATAATTTATCTGCTGACATAATGAAGTGGACTTGACTCCTGTCCCATCTCCACAGGATCAACCTGTCACACACAAGTGAGTGCCCCTGTGACACTGACATCCAGACACTTGAAAATTATCCTCCAGGACTGTCCTACTTACCAAGACACTCGGTGTCAAACCTGGCCGGTGAGAGTGGAGCTCCAGGAGAAGCTGTGGGGACCTACAAAGGCGCTACAAAAGACAGCAGACTTCGCCATCAGGACTGGACTGAAGATTTTGAGCATGGCCACTGGGAATGCAGAAGAAGAAGAAGAAGCAGCCACGCTTTTGTGATTTTCGAATTTGGGAGTGGCATTGTTTGTTAAGCTACTATGGCATTGAGTATTTGGTACTTTATAGTCACAGAGGCGTCTCTGTGAAAATCGGGTTGCTCCTACCTGGAGAGTGCGTCGCAGCCAGAGGCGCGCCACCCGTTTACCAAAAAATTGCATGCGATTTTTGTGTGACTGATGAGGACGGAAAGGGAGGGGGGGAGAGTAACTTTTGACCAAGTGACAACTTTTTCGTTGCCATTGCGTTTAACGTATGCTAAGTGCATGGGCACACGGGGACCTCGGTAATCGTCTCATCCGAAAGATTCGACGTTCAGACCGTAAGGCCTAGTGCAAAGTGAGAGGACAAATCCCCTGTGTCTAACTTAATCCACGAATACAACGAAACTTGATATTTTAGTACACAAATAACAGAATGAATGTGGCTCCCAGAGATGTAAATACGGTACTTACATCAACACAGCAACAACTTTGCATTGTCCTAAAGGCTCTTTTCAAGTCAGACAGCCCTTCACATGCAGCACCTCTGACGTTGGCTATGCCATCACCCGTTCCCAATGCAGTAAGATCTACATTGGTCAAACATACCGCACCCTCGTTGATCGCTGCACAGAGCACCTGAGTGCAATCAGGCTACAAAAGAGTACCCATGTTGGCCTTCACTTCCACCTCCTGGCCACAGCATTTCCCATGTCTCCATCTCTGCACTCCTCAAGAACTCTAAGGGCAAACGGTACCGAACATTCATAGAATCCTCTCTGATTGAGCGCCTGGGCACTGTGCAGCCCCTGGGCATCAATGGCCGTCCATAGATGTCCCTCATTGTGTGTGTGTGTGCGTGTGCGTGTGCGTGTGTGCGTGCGTGTGTGTGTGTGTGTGTGTGAAATAACACACAACCAAGAATTTCTTTCTCCCACCCACCCCTCTTTCTTCCCCCCCCCCCCCTCATCCCTCTTTTCTTCCCCCCACCCCTCTTTCTCCCCCCCCCTCCTCCCTTCTCTCTCTCTCTCTCTCTCTCTCTCTCTCTCTCCCCTCTCTCTCTCTGCATTTCAGTTACCTTTGTGAATTTAAACTCACCACATTTCTGCTTCGTGATTCATGGCCCCATTCGATTCTTTAAAGACCCCGTGACGCGCCACGGTTACGTCCCTTGTTTTTTTCTGGGTTGCTGTGACCCACATTCGAATTTCCCCATATTCAAATTGAGGCTGCTCTTTAAACTGATATGTCGCTTTCAATTTGGGGTAATTTATATGGGAGTCAGACTTGGTCAAAACAAGATTTATTTCCAGTTATAAGAGGGAAAACACGTGAATCCCGTGATTTTGACACGTAATCGGGTGGCTCTTTAAACCTCTTTCTCTGTCTCTTCTTGATTTGTGTTCACCTTCTCCATCCACCCCCTGACCCCCTCCCCTCCCTCCCCACCCCCTGCTCTTTCCTGTCCCTGGCTTCCAGTTTGTCACTCACCTATCAACAAGGCTGACGAAGAACCTACGGTTCGCAAGCTCCCTTCAATGTCTCCCACAACAGGTCAGAACTCCTTTCCCATCTTGTGTTTCTTCATCCTTGCGACTAGACCTGGTAGTCACCATTTTCAGCTTCCAACAGAATTAACATCTTCAAAAAGTCAGATTCAAAACCATCTTTAGTTTGTGCGCTTGTGAAAAAAGTGTCTCTTAACCTTTTGGCCCAGCAGTATAGTATAGATAATAAATAGCGATGCTAGACAGAACTGATGGGTGCTTTTTGTGTGTTGATAGGCCAAAAGTTATTGTTTTTACCCCCCCCCAAAAAAAAAAAAAAAAAAAAAAAAAAGCTTACCCGCAGAATGTGTTGAGATTTGTCATCTGCTCAATGGTCAGGTTGGCCACTGAATTGGCGAAGTCCACAGCACAGTCAGCCACAGCCATAATGTCAGTGCACAGTCCAGCAGCACCTGCATGCACACAAAAAGCGCGATAAAGGACACGTAAGCTTACTTGTGCGTTGGAATGTTTTGCTGTCGTTGTTACCATTTTTGTAGGAAATCTCTCTCTCTCTCTCTCTCTCTCTCTCTCTCTCTCTCTCTCTCTCTCTCTCTCTCTCTCTCTCTCTCTCTCTCTCCCCCTCTCTCTCTCTCTCTCCCCTCTCTCTCTCTGGTTTAAATGTTTTATTTTCCAAATCAACATGAACAACAACTATGACACACACGCACACTAGTACGCGCGCGCGCGCGCGCACGCACACACACGCGCACACACACACACGCACACACACGGTATACCCGTACTACAACGACATTTTACTTACCGGGAACAAGTAGAACCAGGACTACGAGTAAGAAGCCTGAATGCATAGCCATGTCTACTTTCCGACTAGACTCTTTTCAGTTGTGTTTATTAGGCCTATTACACAAACACTAACATTGGATGCAAAATTCTAAATCCCTCTTCCTCGTGGCTAGATGACCCCAGAAACCGTTTGGAAGTTGTGTACTTGTGGGTATGCGTGTCTTGATATATAACATTGAAATCAACCCGTCTTTTTGTCGTGGGACCGTCTCAGTGTTTGTGGCATGCGCAATAATAATGATACCCCATGGAAATTGACGGTTTATAGATTTCACGCCATGTTAAGACTGTATGACAAAGTATGGGTACGTAAGTGTGACAAAAGCAAACTTTGGCGTAAGTTCTTTAGGATTCTTTTGGTTCCCACAAGGATTCTGCTGCCCAATATACAGACCTGGGCCTGTATTCACATTGAGATAGCATGAGACTTAGCATCATGCTAACTTAGAAGCTCTTCCAAAAGTCCTATTAAATCGATAATCCTATAGGACATTGGAAGAGCTTCTAAGTTCATGCTATCTCAACGTGAATACAGGCCCTGGTCCAATTTCAGCTTCAAATGCCCAAGTTTGTCGTCCTGTAAGCTTATGACATAACTTTCTGTAGGTGTTTTTGTTTGTGGCACAAGCCACAAACCTATAACTCACTTTGTCTGTCTGTCTGTCTGTCGGTCGGTCGGTCGGTCGGTCTGTCGGTCGGTCGGTCCAAAATTGTCGCACTTCAAATCGAGGCTACAAAATTGTCGCACTTCAAATCGAGGCTGCACTTCAAATTGAGGCTGTTCTTTAAAATGTTTCGTTTTCAATTGTCGCACGCCACAAACGATTGCGAATCCGCGCTTGTTTTCATGAAGGCCTACATTATAAATAAAAAAAGGTTTATTGTTTCTGAGTGGTTGTCATTTTAGAACGTTAATAAAAAAAAGTTATTAACTTGCAAATTAGCAAATTAAATATCGTTGAGACTGAGGGTGTTAACTTTTAATTTTCAAGTCACTTTAGATTATGCGGATACCGTATTTCTTTATTTATTATGCCTCTCCGCCAAGGAGGTTGAAGCATTTTTTGTTCTAATTTCAATGTTTGACGATACTATGTGTCTTCCTGTCATTTTACTTTAAGCTCTTATAGTTATTTTCTCTCGCTCTATGTATTTATCCGCCGCCCTATATCTCTCTTTCTTCCTCTATTTTATTGCTGTCGTTAAGTCTGCACATTCCAACCCCAAATCAGTCACTATGCACGCAAGCACGTACGCACACGCACACGCGCGCGCACGCGCACACGCACACACACACGCGCACACGCACACGCACACGCACACACACACACACACACTCACTCACTCACTCACTCATACACAAACACACACACACACACACACACACACACACACACACACACACACACACACACACACACACACACACACACACATACACACACACACACACACACACACACACACACACACACACACACACACACACACACACACAGACACACACACACACACACACACACACACACACACACACACACACACACACACACACACACACACACACACACACACACACACACACACGTACGCACGAACGCAGAGCCTGCCTGTCTGTCTCTTCTCGCTATCTCTGCTTCTCTCGCTTTAACCCCTCCTCCCCCTACACACACACACACACACACACACACACACACACACACACACACTCTCTCTCTCACACACACACACACACACACACACACACACACACACACACACACACACACACACACACACACACACACACACACACACACACACACACACACACACACACACACACACACACACACACACACACACACACACACACACAGACACACACACACACACACACACACACACACACACACACACACACACACACACACACACACTCACCCCATCCCCCCTTTTCCCTTCGCCTTTTCTGTCTTTAACAACAATTTTTGTCCCAGCTTTGTTACTAGGTTTCCTCAATTCACTTCATACTTTATTTCCTTTTAACGCTTAACATAATTGTGTGTATGTTATAACTATAAGCTTAATAAAGCAACACATTCCTAAATATGGATTAGTGAATAATAGATGTCAGAAGAAAATGTTAACGCATTAAAATCAAACATTAAATCATGGTTTTTGATAACAATGGTGCAACATACATATCTTCCTCTGGGGTAAGCTTAAAGACCCAGCACATCACGTGTCAAAATCACGGTTTTCACGTATTTTGCCTCTTATAGCTGCTAAGAAATCTTATTTTTACCAAGTGTTGCTCCCATACAAATTGCCTCTTGCACGAAAACGAGACCAGCCTCGATCGTATACGAGGAAAGTTTGAAAACGAGACATTACTTTAAAGAAAAGCCTCGATCGTATACGAGGTAAGTCTGAATGTGGGTTTCATGTGTTTTCCCTCTTAAAGCTGGTACGAAATCTTGTTTTGACCAGGTTTGATTCCCATACAAATGCCCCAAAATTGAAAACGAAACATCATTTTAAAAAGCAGCCTCAATTTGAAGTTGGGGACATTTGCATGTGGGTCAGTTACCCAGAAAAACCCCAAAGGGACTTAATTAATCGTAGTGGGTCAGTGGGTCTTTAAAACCCGTTGCCAAAACTCGGTATCAGCTCGTCCCATTGCCCCCTTTCTTGTTCTGAAACCTGACACGGACCGTTTTTGTAATGCTCTCCGCTAATCACAGACATAGGCCTATATAGATGCATGTACTGTAGAAGATAACGACAATTAAACATCCCAATGGTAGGCATTTGCATAGACGCAGCTCCCAAATTATTGGTGTCATGGGAGACGGTTGGAAACAACTGGAAACAGATCTACAGACGTAGCAGGGGCGGATCAAGTTAGTCAGGAAGGGGGGGGGGGGTCAACAGCTAGTTCGCTACTTTTCTAAATCATGTGCGTTCAGTAAGTTTGCCCGTACGGATTCAGCAGAACTATAGACATCAACCAAAGTCAAGAACCACTGTCTTCTTCGCAAGAGCGCGCAACAAACATGGCTTGACCCAGTCATTTCATGTCAATTGAAATGCATATTTAAATCGATTATCTGTACACCGGAACGTGAAATGTAATCCCATATTCGATTCGATTAGTTTTGAAACAATAGCTCAAGAAATAAACGCAAACCTTGAATTAAAAAATTAAAAGAAAAAGCGTGACGATTTAAAGTGCTACAATTGGGCGTGCTGACCATTGTTGGCGAGGCAATCCGATGTTCGGGTGTCCTGTCTCGTATGCCTTTAAAGGGGCACCCTGACGGATGAGATTTTAGAAGAAACACGTCGAGATCACCAGGAAAACACCCTTAACAGAGATCGCAACACTCTCTTTGCTCTGGTTTCATATAATTCAAACAGTCAAATCGGCTATTCCTCCTTTGTGGAGGTGCTGGAAGTCAGATTCTTTCAGTGAAAGAATCTAATGGCCGCCTGAGTCAGACCAAATCGTTTGCACGGAATTTCCACAATACAACTCACAAGCCTTTTTAAAAAAAAGGCTATTTTATACAGTTTAACAAAAGGAGTTTCGCTCACAACAAAGGAAATAGCTCCAATGTATTTACTGCACTACAAAGAACAATCTTCAACCACTCTTGAGTGGCCTCCACCCACCCCGTCTAAAGTAGCTTCTCTCTCTGGCAACTCCGCCATGGAGGAATCGCCGTTTTGACGGTTTGATTTATAGGAAACCAGAACAAAGTGAGTGTTCCTATCCTTGAAAAGGCTGTCTTTCTGGTGATCTCGACGTGTTTCTTGCAAAACCTCATCCGTCAGGGTGTCCCTTTAATTGGCAGACACACTGCATACGATTCGATCCCAATGCGATCCGATTGTGACGTTTATTAAGCATGATTCTCGTGAAATTCTACTGGTAAAATGAATCTGATGAAATCTTACTAGTTACGTTCACTATATTTGTAGTCCCCCGTACACGAATCTGATGAAATATTTGTATTTTTGTATCCGACATTTGATGTCATTCGTGTATTGGGGTTTGCTAACGAAAAATAAAATAGAATTATTTTTAGACAGAAGCGTTCCACGTGAGTCACGACTCACAGACATCGTCACAATCGGATCGCATTGGGATCGAATCGTATGCAGCGTGTCTGCCCCTTTCCCTTTCAACATATGTTGGGCTGGCTTCAGTGGAAGTAAGCAGCAGCTCATCGGGACTTTTTCTGGACAAATTAGGGGGCTCATGACTGTCTTGCTAAAGCTGGAGACAGACTATGCGACTGCCTCATATGACTCGATCAGGTCGTGACGTAGACCAAATTTTGTTTCCCGCACAGAAGAGGTCACAAGCCATCTGACTCGATCAGTGAAATTTAGAACCCGCCCTATTCGGCCCTGTCACCTGACTGGGCCCGACTGAGTCAGACTGATCAAGCAGGATGGTATGCAAATGAGGTGAAACGTCACGACCTGATCGAGTCACATGAGGCAGTCACATAGTCTGTCGCCGGCTTAACCGTGGTGGACCTACCGACTTTTTACACATTTTGACTAGCCACGCTTATGTGATTTTGGGGGTCAATGGTGTTTTGGGGGGGGGGGGGGGGGGGGGGGGGGGGGGGGGGGGGGGGGGTAGTTGCTCAAGCTATAGTTTTAAAAGTAACAGTAGGGTTGGAATGCGATGAATGAAACTTGAGATTTAGGTGCACCCATTAATGAATTCAACATCATATTCAACATTCACAATGATTTTGGTTCAGCCGGTTTTTTGTTTTAAGCCTACACGCATGTGAACCAAATGGTTTGGTAAGCTTTGTTGATGTCTGTAAGCTTACATACTATGAAGGGCCAGGCCCCTCCAAATGTCCTGCTCCATTAATTGGTGTTTTGTTTGTTCTTGTTGTTGGTCATTATATTATAGCCTGTTCTAAGTATATGCCAATAACATTTTACATTGATGTGAAACACTAGCAGCTTCATTCTACAAGGACACGACAGAACAAAAGGACCAGAAAATTAATGACCGAGGAGGACGGTGCTTTGGCCCAAAAGGCATCAAAACACCAAGCAGTGAAGCATTCTCATCAGTACAAAACAAAACACACAGGGAGGAAGGAAGATAGAAGAATGGAGAAAGGAAAAGGAAAGGTCTAAAATCACAATAAATCTATCTTCTTTTTCTTCTGTGTTCCCAGTATCTGAATACCGAAACCTAAGAGCTCATTGGACCTTACTCTCCGCCACCTTTCAATCTTCAGAGAAGGAGACACAGAAACCCTTTCAGGCTAAGTGCCGAGTCAGTCGGATAATAACCTGCTATTGACTGTGGATGTGCCTGGATGTGGTGGAATGATATTATACGGGGCTTTGTTTAAGACGTCCTATCTATCATTCGGCATGCGTATTTTGTACTTTGAGAGTGATAAAGAGAAAGAGGATAATAGTATGGATGGTGGGGTGATGTAGTCTGTGGCGGGTTCGCACGTCACGGTAAACGTGAGAGAGAGAGAGAGAGAGAGAGAGAGAGAGAGAGAGAGAGAGAGAGAGAGAGAGAGAGAGAGAGAGAGAGAGAGAGAGATTTTAACGAATAGGCCTTTCTGCCCGTATCATGTGGGATGTGGGGAAGGGAAGCACATTTCTAACATAATCATCCATCATACCAAATGTAAACGCAAACGGACAAACAAGGAGACACAGACCATCGTAAATAAATAAATAAATAAATACATTACTAATCAAACGGTTAAACAATCAGAGGGAGAAGGAGGGAGAGAGAGAGAGAGAGAGAGAGAGAGAGAGAGAGAGAGAGAGAGAGAGAGAGAGAGAGAGAGAGAGAGAATGAGATCGAGAGAGAGAGAACCATCACGTTAAACAGTAGTCCTATGCTTAACATATTTCTTTTAAAGCTGTGTTAATGTCTTGTTAAACAAGTATTCTACTCAGTTTTACTCACAGACTTCTTTCTAAAAATATAAAAAAGCAGTTAAAACAAGTGGATCGCCGAACTTGGACACATAACAGCAGCATGACGCATCTGCGCTCCAGTGACAAAAAACTGGGCAATTGCCAAAAAAAACACTTAATAAATACCAAGGGCATCGCCGAGCAGCAGATATGTCCTTTGCCCGTTACGCCCTGTACCTGCCCCGCCCTGTACCTCCCCTCCCCTCACATCTTAGCCCCTGTCTTCCTTGCGTCCTTTGGGTGATACAACTACACACCCTTCACTGGAGTGCACATCCTTTACCGGGGTGCACACCCTTAACACAGAGACGTGTCTGCCTCTCGGTGACATTTAAACCCCATGTGGCATAATCTCCCTCACATCTTAGCCCCTGTCGTCCTTGCGTCCTTTGGGTGATACATCTACACACCCTTGATTGGAGTACACATCATTTACCGGGATGCACACCCTTAAGCGGTGGGGTGTACACCCTCAGCTTAACACTGAGATATGTCTGCCGCTCGGTAACATGTAAACCCTACATGGCACATTTTGTGCTATAATGTTTTTACTCTTAGTATTACACCCTGTCCTTTACTGGGATGTACATCTTTAATCAGTGGGGTGTACACCCTTAACTCGGAGACATGTCTGCCGCTCAGCGACATTTAAATCCTACGTGGCATAATTTGTACTGCAATGTATTTTACTCTTATTTTTACACACACACACAAAATTTGGAATGATTCCTTGCAGTATTGCACGACTGAGATATAAGAGGATGAAGAAAAACAAGCATGTCTGCCGCTCGGCAAAATTGTATTCCCGAAGCATAATTTATATACCAATGTGTTGTACGCTTAGTCTCACACCTTCACACAAAATGTGAAGGGATTCTATCCTCTAGTTAACAAGATACAGCTCAGACAAGAAATATATAGCGCAAAGAAGGACATTCCGCTTTTGGTTTAGACAACTTTATTCAGATATCATACAAAATCAAACAATGATGAGGTAATGAGGGTGACAACAAGCAAATGCTTATAACGCACCCTTTCATAAAGAATAATTAACAATATGGCAGGAGGAAATAAATGTTAACCAAAACAGACAAATACATACACACATTTATAAATTGTTTCAACTTTTATATACTAAAGGAGAACGGTGATTAAAATGAAACTGAACAATGCAAAAATACAGTGATGCTGTAAGCAAATTAACAAAGGGAGAGAGAGAGAGAGAGAAAGAAAGAGAGAGAGAGAGAGAGAGAGAGAGAGAGAGAGAGAGAGAGAGAGAGAGAGAGAGAGAGAGAGAGAGAGAGAGAGAGAAGAAAAAAAGGGGGGGGGGGAATAAAATAATTTAAAAGACAAGATAAAGAATGAGAGACGTGAATAATCTGTGTAATAAATTAGAAAGACAATTTATGAAACCTGTCAGCATAATTACGCATAGTAACAAACATATTTGTATTAATAGTAATACATAATAGAAACATAGCCAATTTCCATCTGGCGTCAGACAAAGGAGCATACCTGCACATTTTCTGTATACAGATTATAGGGCTGACATTCCGCTTTTCAAGGTCGAACTTCAAGGTCAAGGTCAGCACGCCAATACTTTATGCTCGGATATCTTCTAGTCTACGTCATACACCACGACACACAATCTGAAGCGCTTATGTCAAGTAAAAATGTGGACAATATGGCTTAAATCCCAATTTTTAGACCCCAACCACTTTCAAGTCCTACCGATCTCCTTGACCTTGACCTTGACCTTGATCACTTTACCATCATCAGATTCGCCATACACCAATGAACCTACATGCCGAATTTGAAGTTATGGCCCTTTACAGATTTTAGGTCTTCAAGGTCATACGCCATGGTCAAGGTCACGATTGCGATAATATATGCGCGGATGCCTTCTGCTCTTGGTGACACACCACCACACCAAATGTGAAGCGACTCTGTCAAGCGGTTCTGGAGAAAACGCTCGGGAACTAACAAGACACTGACTGGCATAGTCCTCAGCCCAAGAAGCAATCACCACGTTATTGGCCACTGCAACTAGGGTTACTAACTCCCTTGACGACAAGAGTTAAGCCCTTGTTGATCAGTATCACATCCACAAGTCATTGACCTTTTCATCCTTGTTCAGGCTTTTATTTTCACAATGACTAAAGAAAAGATTCAGACTGTACTGCCTTCTCCCCCCGTGGGGATACCGGGGGGTCTTTTGTATAACTAGTTCCCCCACCGTCTGGAAGTTCTGTGCTTGTAGCTTCCTGTAATATGTCACTCTCTTTGACTCTGCCTTTTCCCTTTGCTTACTGTCATCTACTATCTTTCTGCCTCACCGGTTCATTCTCCTGCATTTTTTCCCCCAAGAAACACTTTCAAAAAGATTTCCTCCAGCCGAAGTCGGACTTGCTGGGCCTAACTATTTCTATTAGGCGCATAACTGCAGCATGACGCATCTGCGCTCGTAATTGACAGGAAACTGTCTGAGCGATCGAAGAAGAAGAAGAAAGACTGTCTTTCCTGTTGGCGTTAGTACTTCCAAGTGAAGTGCAGGATCTTTAAATACATCACTTTTCGCCCTATCACCTTTTGCCCAAGTCTTTGTTCTCGTTGCGTATCAGTGAGTACCTCCGAGTCGAAGCTCAGCAAACGGAATGTGCCACGGTTCGCCCAAATTGCTCTAGCACTGTTCGCCCAAAATGGTTTCCTAAGCGCGAACAGTTAGAACAGTAATCAAACCCTAACTCTAACCCTAGCCCTAACCCTAACCCTATTTCTTTCTTTTTTAAATATCTGTTTTAACCATTAAATTATTGATTCAATTCCCTGATTTCCTTGCATGATTTTTGGGCGGAACGTGATGGATGTAAACCGGTATAATTTCCAGTTGGGCTAAAGGTGATTGGGCAAAACGTGATTGGGCGAAAGGTGATTGAGCAAAACGTGATGCACCGTCTTTAAAACCTTGAGATCAGTTGTGCGGCCTCTAAAGTAACAGTGGTGTTCATTGAGGGGCGTTCACACAAAGCACGGTCTGCCAAGTTCACTAAGTACTTTTATTGATTAGATTTAATGGCGCCCTTCAGAAACTAGCGCTGGATCTGGAGGTTGCGCGACAAAGCCACACTTTCCACAGTAACATGTTGTAGGTACCCTGCCAATGTTGGGTCAAAGCATCTGGTAATGACGGTCCACTTGATGACCACAGAAGTAACTTGAACAACAAGGTCCCTTTTACGTACCCATCCCTTCTTATCTAATCTCCTACCTTGTGAATAGCAAAGTTCCATCTTATTCGGTGTAGTCTATAGTCTAAGTATAGACGGTGAAGTATGAGATAAGAAGGAGAAAAGGGTAGGTACGCATCTTTGTGAGACTCCTCACATTCCGGTCTTTCGCTTTTCTTTCTGTACTTCTTATCTAGCTTCTGTCTCGATTTGTAATGTCTCTCTACTGGCTGAAAAAACTACACAGACAAATTGTGACGGTTGGCTAAACAGAGTAATGAAACGATATCTTAATTTACATAATAGATCATAGATATTAATGTAGTACAAAAACAATCGAACAAACATGCAAACGGTAACACGAACATAAGAAGGATAGCTATATTAAATCAAAGATATAAGAAATATCCAAGGAATGTAGTGAGAAATGGAACTCAGTCTCAGTTCAAGGAAAGCAAACTTTCTTGCGTCTGCAAAACAACAATATGTAACATACATAGATTTACTTCCGTGAGCCGGGATGAAGAGTGATCAATGATTTGTGTATAGATGAAAGAGACTGAGAGAGTTTTTCATTCAACTATTATATGCTATGGACAGACAGTCTTCAGCAATAAAAGTTGTCAAGTCAAATCAAGTCTCTCTCTCTCTCTCTCTCTCTCTCTCTCTCTCTCTCTCTCTCTCTCTCTCTCTCTCTCTCTCTCTCTCTCTCTCTCTCTCTCTCTCTCTCTCTCTCTCTCTCTCTCTCTCTCTCTCTCTCTCTTAACTTTCTCCATTTTTTCAAAAGACAAAAGGACAATGTAGCTCTTCTGCAACCCACTATAAATTGTCGGCCAACCGTTAACCATCCTTCTTGAAAGACTCAGTACCCTACATCACAAAACCTTTTCCAACTTCAGTCCTTAAGGACCAAAAGACTTCTTTCAAAACTTCAGGTGGTGACTTGCAGTGGACTCTACTACGGTACAAGGTTTGTTTCTTCTCACAACCCCCGGTGCCCAGACAATGGACTTCCCCTGGAGTCTAGCTTTAATGGTTGGAACCGAAAGACTGTTCATCGTTCAACGAGTCCAAGTCTCAAAAAGCTTTCATTTTTTTACAATGTTACTCTCTCTCTCTCTCTCTCTCTCTCTCTCTCTCTCTCTCTCTCTCTCTCTCTCTCTCTCTCTCTCTCTCTCTCTCTCTCTCTCTCTGGATGCAGAGAGGCTGGATGTAAAAAAGCATGTTATTGCTTACTCTATTACCCTCTTTAAATAAAAATTCATTCATTCTCTCTCTCTCTCTCTCTCTCTCTCTCTCTCTCTCTCTCTCTCTCTCTCTCTCTCTCTCTCTCTCTCTCTCTCTCTCTCTCTCTCTCTCTCTCTCTCTCTCTCTCTGTCTGTCTTTGCCTGTTGTTTGTCTTCCTGTCTTCTGCCTGACGACCTCTCCTGTCTGTCTTGCTTGCTTAATGATCTGCCTATCCTGTTGTTTGTCTTCCTGTCTTCTGCCTGACGACCTCTCCTGTCTGTCTACCTGCTTGCTTAATGATCTGCCTATCTATAAGTCTGCCTCTGTCTCTCTCTCGCTCTCTAGTCTCTTTCTCTGACTCTTTGTTCCATCTTTCGTACAATCATATCTCTATTACTGAGCTTGATTTGTATCGTTCTGCATGAACACATTGCACAAGCCAGATGGAAAAACCATTATGCACGTGCAAGCACTGCTGTTTATGTGTGAGATGCTGTCTCTTGCTTGGCTTTATAAGAAGACATACCACCAGTATTAGGCCTGATTTGACAATGCCTCCACGACGAAAATTGAGCGAGTTGGATAGGGGACGAGCTGTTGCATGGTTCCAAGATGGTGTTCCCAAGCGAGAAGTGGCCAGGCGACTTCAGGTGTCCATCTCGGTCATTGTCAGACTGATTCAACGCTTCACAGCCACTGGGAGGGTCCATGAAAGACCTGGTCGACCGAAGAAGACAACTCCACGTGAAGATCGTCTCATTGAACGACAAGCCCTGCAGACAAGAACAGCCTCTTCCAGCATCATTCGAAGGCAGCTGAGGGTGGCTACTAACATCCCCCCAGCAGACCATACGGAACCGCCTTCATGGGTTTAACCTCTCTCTCTCTCTCTCTCTCTCTCAGACGTCACGTGAGGTGTCTGTCTGTCTGTCTTTGCCTGTTGTTTGTCTTCCTGTCTTCTGCCTGACGACCTCTCCTGTCTGTCTACCTGCTTGCTTAATGATCTGCCTATCTACAAGTGGAGTGGCCAGCATGCAGTCCCGACCTCAACCCGATTGAGAACCTCTGGGATGAGCTGGATCGCAAAGTCAACCACCCCCCTCCCAGGGATGCCCAGCACCTCTACCAGATGCTGCAGGCTGAGTGGCAGGCGCTTCCACAGAGGATCTTCACCACCCTGGTCAACTCCATGAGGACTCGCTTCGAGTGCCAGAACAGCCATGGCTCTGTCTTCAATGACGCTCTTAATTTCGTCTCTTTCTGTACTCACTCTTTGTTCCATCTTTCGTACAATCTATGTATTTCTGATTGTATTTTTATGTGCCGCTCCCCCCCCCCTCTCTCTCTCTCTCTCTCTCTCTCTCTGTTGTTTGTCTTCCTCTCTCTGACGACCTCTCTCTGCCTATCTACAAGTCTGCCTCTGTGCTCTTAGTCTCTTTCTCTCACTCTTTGTTCCATCTTTCGCGCGATGTGCGAATGTCTTCGAATGTCTTCGCCTTCAGCGCGTTGAAAAAAGGAGGACGTGTGTTATAATAATAATAATAATAATAATAATAAATGAAGCTTCTAAAGCGCTGTTCGATTGTGCTGGGACAATGAACCAAACTGTGTCGCATTAACGGTTAGCACTTTTCAAGGGCCAGCCACACACATACGAATCGTATCTGAATGCGATGCGATTTTGACGATGCGAGTCCTGAATCACGTGCAATTCGTGCATTGGGTCTTCTGGAGCACAGTGGGCGAAAACAGCAGAATTGTTTTTAGACGGAAGTATTTCACGTGATTCATAACTCACCTCGTCAAAATCGCATCGCATTCAGATACGATTCGTGTGTGTGTGGCTTGCCCTTTAAAGAGATAGCTTGGTTATGCACGACGATATTTTTTTGTTTGTGGCTCAAGCCACAAACCTATAACTCACTTTGTCGGTCGGTCTGTCTGTCGGTCGGTCCAAAATTGTCGCACATTTTGACAAAATTGTCGCACTTCAAATCGAGGCTACACTTCTGGCCGCTCTTTAAAATGATGTATTTTAAAAGCGTACAAAATAATAAACATATGTAATACAGACATTACAACAGACACGACGAGTGCTTCTTTTGATGAGCATAAGTAGGATACATAGTTTTAAATGTTTTCCAAAAGATATAAAAACTTACGAAATGGTGCAGAGATAACATTCTGGTTTACAGATTAAAATTATTGAAAAGCCAGGGGAGGTAACTCATGATTGGAGTGGTAAAAATAGACCGCGTGCCACAAACTATTGCGATTTCGCGCTTGTTTATTTATATAAATACTGACTTTAAAAAAAAATCTCTTCTCGTATTTATTAATCGTTGTCTGGGTTGTTGGTGTGGATCCAGCTGTCTCGATGTATTTACATTACACAGACATGTAGGTCTCCTGGGCTTGCCCAGTCAGTGTCAAAACAAAATCCTGTCAAGGGCCTGCTACACTACATACGATTCGGATCTGAACGCGATGCGATCGTGACGATGGGAGTCATGATTCACGTGGAATTCATGACTCTGGAGTAGAGTGAGCGATAATAATTGAATTAATTTTTAACCCTTTCACCGCCAGCCATATTTCAGCAAAAATATTCCATTACATTTACCTGGGTAGAGAACAAAAACCATCTGCAGTATTGGGGATTCTTCTGTGACGTATATAAAATAAGATCTACCCTTACTTCCCAAAACTAAAACAATAGGGTCTTTGGATAACAGACCCCAATTTGATGCCTTTTAGTGACACGTGTTAAGTCACTGTGGTGCTAAAATGCGACTTTGGCGGTGAAAGGGTTAAACAAAATTATTTCACGTGAATCATGACTCACGTGGCCCATTCGGATCTCATCCCAGTACGATTTTACGCGGGTGGGGCACCGGATTCAGTATCATGTCCTGCTCTCTGTCTCTGTCATCAATTATTTGCTTCACTATGTGTATTTTTTAAAAACAACAACATTTTTTTTATATGTATGTATAAACGATGTATGTGTGTATGAGAGAGAGTCAGAGAGAGAGAGAGAGAGAGAGAGAGAGAGAGAGAGAGAGAGAGAGAGAGAGAGAGAGAGAGAGAGAGAGTATGTTTGCAAACGTTTTTTGTTTCTTAAATTTGTTTTTCTTTTATCCAAGCACAGATTGTAAGAATAGGCATCGCCTAAAATCTTTATCCTTGTCAAATAAAGTTTTCCAGTGTCCAGTGTCTCCCTCTCTCTCTTTCTCTCTCTCTCTCTCTCTCTCTCTCTCTCTCTCTCTCTCTCTCTCTCTCTCTCTCTCTCTCTCTCTCTCTCTCTCTCTCTCTCTCTCTCTCTCTCTCTCTCTCTCTCTCTCTCTCTCTCTCTCTCTCTCTCTCACTCTCTCTCACACATGTAGTTATTAACGCTGTTGAGTTGTTCTCACTGTTGTTTTTTCCTTTTGTAACATCCTTCCCTCTGACATGGGCAGAAGGCTCGGATCAGTAAAATGTGTGAATTGTGAGTCTCTCTCTCTCTCTCTCTCTCTCTCTCTCTCTCTCTCTCTCTCTCTCTCTCTCTCTCTCTCTCTCTCTTACAAAAAAACACACCCCTCTTTGTTTAAAAATCGAGTAGGTGTACACTAATAACACCATCTTCTGTTACTGAAGGTGCTTGGAATGTTTCGCTTGTTGTATAAACGTTTCATGTTTAATGAAACGAAGATCTCATAAAACAACACATCACATTACAATGTAATACATGTAGGACAATCAAATACAATGGAATATAATACAAATTAAAATAGAATAAAATCAAAACACACCGCAAAAACACAGTACAACACTACACAACACAGCACAACAACAACATCATTGTTATTTGACTCTCCAGACACAGCTGGGACTGGAGCCCAGACTCGAAGATTAAAGAGTCTGGCATAATAAGCGTCCAGTTCACCACCAGCAGCAACTTGAAATGGAGTCCACGTTCCACTAGAAGACACAACTTTCTCGTACTCTTCCCTCCTTGCTTCCATGTAGGGCAGGACGGGGTAAAAAGCCCATGGGCGGGTAAGAAGCCCATGCCAATTATCTCATGAAATGAAGCAAATTTCAGTCACATTTGTGCCCATGAGACGAGTGTTAATGTTTAGCATTCGTCTCATGGGCAAATGCGACTGAAATTTGCTTTTATTTCATGAGATAATTGGCATGGGCTTCTTACCCGCCCATGGGCGTTTTATCCCGTCTTCCCCTATCTCCAACCGGTGCGGGCTGCCTAGACATAGCTCTTTGTAAAGGGCCAGCCATACTGCATACGATTCGATAGCAATGCACAATCCGATTTTGACGATGTCTGTGAGTCATCATTCACGTGAAATACTTCCGTCTACAAAAAACCAATTCTACTATTTTCGCTCACTGTATTCCAGTAGACCCCAATGCACGAAGCGAATAAAATGTCTGATAACAACATTTCATCGGATTCGTGTACGGGGGACTGCAAATAGGCCTATAGTGAACATAACTAGTAAGAATTCATCAGATTCATTGAGACAGTAGATTTTTCACGAGAATCATGCCTCACAAATCTCACAATCGGATCGCATTCAGATCGAATCGCGTGCAGTGTGACTGGCCCTTTTAAAAAAAAAACCACGTCACGTGTCACATCCGCTCTTATGCTAGAAATATTTCTTAAGATTTCTTACCAGCTATAAGAGGGAAAACACGTGAAAACCGTGATTTTGACACGAGACGTGGTTGGTTTCGCTCTAAAATGTTTGGA
>CM065682.1:67599755-67632255 GCA_017654935.2 Phymorhynchus buccinoides | reverse complement strand
TGTTTAAAACCAACGCTGCATGCGCATTGCAAACGAGATTAGAATTATGTTGAGCGAGTCATGTTGTTCTTCAGCGTAGAATTGATCCCTTTTTTTAACGCTTCTTCGCTGTGTTGCTGCATTCTGTTCTTTGAACAAGCTGATGATGCAAAACTCAGGCTATAAAAGAATGTTCATTTATTTGCAACAATAACGTTTTGGTCTTACAGCTTAAAAAGCGATTTTTAAAATTTTGTTCCGTGACGCGTTTGCTGGAAAACCCAGGAAAAAAATACTATCAATTTTCAACATTTTGGATTATACACGCATAAATTATAATGAAAAAAGCTTCTGTGTTCAAAGGTTAAGGATGACGAACAAGCGTGAACGCCTTGTATTCTATCGAATTTCTGTCTTTTTAAAATTCCATTCTAATTTAAATGCTTAAAGCGTAATCAAAAGAATTACCTATTTTGAAATTAATTTGTTGTCTAATCAATCTCACCAGAGACACGTCTCTGATGTCACCTACAAACTGGGCATCGCTTTAATAAACCGGCTTTCTTTCACTATTATTTGTTGTTGTGTTTTTGTGTGTGTCTTTTTTTCCAAATGGTCAGTCCCAATGAAATGATACCAGTATTTTAGTATGGCTTGGCTCCTGCAAGGCGACCCCTATTCTTTAATTCTCTCGACAGAGGGTGGCAACAATATGTCGCCCAGGCCGGATCTTGTATATGTAAATCTCCCTCTCGGCGGAATTCTGGGAGACAGAAACCGACTCCGCGAAGCCATGAATGACAATTGTTTCTGATCAGCCAATCGATGGCCTTGTTTCTCGCATTCGTGCCACGTCTCTTCGCTGATTGGCTCATGGAAATTCTAGACGCCAAGAAGATGTGTTTCCCTCTTGTAAAGGGGAAGGGTGTACGGAGGGGGGAGGGGGGGGAGCAATAAAGAGATGGTAGAGGTGAAATAAAGAGGAATACAGGAGAAGTGGACACGGGGAAATAACTGACCATCTTGATTAATCTAAAACATCGGGGCTTTCCTGCTATTGCAGTACCTCCAGGACAGTCGTATTATGTTTATGGTTATACAACAATGTCCCATGTGTATCTGTTCCAGGTCGGAGGACGTTGAACGGACTTACATTCATTGGACAAGGGGCCTAAAAGTGAAAGATGAATAGGATGATGTTTTTACGGGGTTCTGGGATATAACTCCTCGTCTTTCAGGCTGGAAGCCACTTTGTTGTCTAATACACACATTAAAGGTAGGAGTTTCATAGCCTCGGATACTCAATGCACTCATGTCTTTTTTTTCATGTGACTGATTTTGGGCAAAAGTAACTTTCTTATAACACACAAAATCAGCTCTATTATTATTATTAATAAGAAACAACTCTTTTTCTCTCGGATAAAGAGGCATTTTCAATTAGAAAAATGTATACATCATGGTCTATTCTTTCATTATTTTTATTATCAAAACTGTAGGCTTAAATTCCTACACACCACACACACCAGTGTGTGTTATGAAATATTGATGGCGCCGCTTTCAAGTTGATTGGAATGGTCGTGGTCATCTTTCTGAACACAACGGCTCGGGGGGTCGGGGATGAAGAGAGAGAGAGAGAGAGAGAGAGAGAGAGAGAGAGAGAGAGAGAGAGAGAGAGAGAGAGAGAGAGAGAGAGAGAGAGAGAGAGAGAGACTACGGACGCCAACTGTCCTGTGGTTTGATGAAGTTGGTGATGCTGGACGACGGTCATAGGCCTACATAGCGTGGATGAGGAGGGGTCATCATCCAAAGTGTGATTAATTGTAGTCGTGCTTGACAGAGTTCATTACGTTCTGTTGTTTGTACTTACTATTTTTGTGTTTACATTGTACATTTTTATACATATCTTAAGTTTAGATTGTACATTTGTATAGATGTCTTGTGTTTAGATTGTACATTTGTATTTATGTCTTGTTTCTCCAACACTATCATTTTGTCTATTCTGTCTATATGTCTATCTTCATTTCTGCTCATGTGTCCCCGTGTCTGTCTCTCTCTCTCTCTCTCTCTCTCTCTCTCTCTCTCTCTCTCTCTCTCTCTCTCTCTCTCTGTGTCTCACACACACACGCGCGCGCGCGCGCGCGCGCGCACGCGCACGCACACGCACACACGCACACGCACACACACACGCACACGCACACACACGTGAATGCATCTCTCTCTCTGTTTCTATCTGTTCTCTCTCTCTCTCTCTCTCTCTCTCTCTCTCTCTCTCTCTCTCTCTCTCTCTCTCTCTCTCTCTCTCTCTCTCTCTCTCTCTCTCTCTCTCTCTCTCTCTCTCTCTCTAACATCACCTAGTATTTGGTATTAGCAAAGTCTATTTAGATTCACTTAAAATAAAGGTTCATGATACCAATATGCTTTTTTGTTTAACGAACAAAACACCGAACTGAAATCAAGCGAAGGGTATAACCAAAGAGATTGTAATGGGAATAAGACAGACAACTGGAGAGTTACGGCGAGCCGGGCTGATAGGGTTATCGTTCGTGATCCCATTAACAATGGCGGCTCTATCCAAAGACTGGAATTGGAATCAACGGTTTATACCAGATTCAAATTTGAGTGCTTAGGCAAACCTTTTTCTGTTTTCCTGAAGACAAAGAAAGGTAAGGAAGCTGCAAATACGGCCAGAAAATCTATGAAACAGTAACAACCAGTGTTATATTACTGCTGATGTTCATGGTTCAAGGGGGGGGGGGGGGGGCATAATCAGGGTTTCTGTCACCACTACTCATATAGGGGGAAATGGCCGCTTGTCTGTCTTATTCCCATTACAGTCTAAATTAAATATATTGACATTTGATTTCAATGGTGTCAATGACATTTAAAACAAAGGATTGGTACGTTTCAAAAGAAGCAAACTACGTTATTAATTGGATCACAATCTACTAAACTAGGCCTACTTCGTTCACAACTTCGTGCATAAACGTTGTTTACAAGCATCAAGCATAAAAGACTTAGAACTTTTTCATATAAAAAGCGGAACAACATTCTAAGAAACAATGAAAGCAAACATTGAAATCGCAGTCCCAGAAGGACATTGCACGTCTGTATGACAGATGATAATTTTGTTGAGGCTCCTGGTGAGAAACATTAAATGATTATCTAATTGGCAGAAGGCTAATAGAAACACAGAGGAAACACATTGTAATGGGTGCATGACAACGTTCAGAGCCTAATTAGCTGACGGCAAAGAGACAGCTCAACACAGAGAACCAAAAGGATCTTCTTCTTCGCCCATCGCTCAGAAATTTCCTGTCAAGTGACTGCAGATGCGTCGTGCTGCTGTTATGCGCCTGCGAAATAGCTAGGTTCAGCATGTCCGTCTTCGGCTGGAGAAAATCTTTGTAAGAGTTTCTTGAAAAAAAGGCAGGAGAATGGACCGGTAAGGCAGAAAGATGGTAGATGACAGTAAGCAAAGAGAAAGGGCAGAGTCAAAGAAAGTGACAGATCAAAGGAAGTTACAATCACATAATTTCCAGAAGGTGGAGGAACTATTTGTACAAAAGAACCCTCCCCCTTTCCAGCATCCTCACGGGGGGGGGGGGGGGGGGGGGGGGGGGGGATCAGACATATAACAAAGGCAAACTGGTGGTTGTAAAAATATCAATCGTTGTCATACATAAACTTTTCTTTTTAAACATATTATCAAAAACAACACTTCAGATTCGGTTTTAAACATTTATTGGTTTCTTCACTTCCTAAGGGGAAATTGGTATAAAATAGAGTACTCACAATGTCGCTACCAGAAACGACTAGGTCAGAATACCAACAAAACGCAAAAACCCACTACGATCCTTTAGAAAACAAGCACCTCTTGTTGTTTTAATAGGATGATTACGCATTATGTTTAGACATATGGGGCAGTGGGTGGATGTCTCGTGCCTCCATTCGGGTAGCTGGACGACCCCGCCCCCTCCACGAGTCTCTCCCCGGGAGGTGTCTTTCGCAACAATAGTTCCCCCACCTTCTGTCCTTGTAACTTCAATCTGCCACTCTCTTTGACCCTGCCTTTTCCTTTTGTTTTCTATCATCTACTATCTTTCTGACTTATTGGCCCATTCAACCTTCCAAACAAAAATGTTTCTCCTTTCAGATCCTCCGAAATCGGAATGTGTCGCCTATGCGCGACGTGGAGACCAGTGAAAACTGAAAACCAGACACATTATGGCCATATGGCCTGGGAACGCAGAAGAAGAAAAAGAAGTTTAGACATGTACTGTAACCAGATGATAGATAATAACATAGCGGCTTGGCAGAGAGAGAGAGAGAGAGAGAGAGAGAGAGAGAGAGAGAGAGAGAGAGAGAGAGAGAGAGAGAGAGAGAGAGAGAGAGAGAGTGACCCACACACACACTCTCTCTCTTCCTCTCTCACTCACTCCCCCCGCCACCTCTCTCTCTCTCCCTCTCTCTCTCTCTCTCTCTCCCCCCCTCTCTCTCTCTCTCTCTCTCTCTCTCTCCTCTCTCTCTCTCTCCCTCTCTCTCTCTCTCTCTCTCTCTCTCTCTCTCTCTCTCTCTCCCAGTCAAAATTGATGCCAAGAACAGGTTGACATCAACGGCCCAATATCGTCATTCATTCAAGGCTGCTATACGGAATAGAAGGGAGGATGGGAAAAGAACACAGAGAAACGGTGCTTGTCTGACTGAAGCTGGCCTCGAGGGGACCGGGGAAGAGCTCAATATCCTCATGGCCCTTTAGCTCCCTTGTCAACACACTTGTCTCCCCTGCTGCACTGAAGGGGAAAGAACTCGGGCCATGTAATGAAGTGCTGGCTGACATGGCGTCGTTCAGTGGAGGCAACTCCTCGCTGGCTCTTGCTTGGAATCTACTACAGTGTGTTGAGGGCGGGCGGAGGGTGCTGGTAGACATATTACTTATTGATCTTTCTGGCGCCCCCCAGGTCCATGGAAGAACATTTAACATCTACACGGGCGCTGTGAGAGAGAGAGAGAGAGAGGACAAGCGGAAATTGTGGAAGAAGAAATATATAAGGGGCGGGGGGTGGGGGGTGGTGGAGGGGCTGAGGAAATGAGGTAATGGTGGATACACGATAAGTGAACATGGCTGCATCACATGATAATAGATCAAAATAGATAAAGTATAATGAGATGGTTTATCTGCAAAGAAAAGCATGGGTGAAAGTATAACACTCTCAATCCTGAAATGACACGTTTCAATGTTCTCTGAATCTTCCCAATCCTGAAGTGGTGACCGCATTAAAACTAATTTACAATCGGGATCCGATAGTGTTAGAATTGCATATATCTATCATCGTGCTTCAATCTGCTCTCCATTTTGGCAGAAATGGTTGATTTTATGAGACCGTGGTTCCGGATGACAAGATGGCCAATCCTGAAGACTCTTTCTATCAGCTTTTTCAATCCTGATTTCAGGAGTGTGCCTGAACTACTTTCACCCACTTTCTGAAAGTGGATGATGTTAAACACTCGAAAAGATCAGTTTGACACATCGTTATCAGACAATCAAAGGTTTAAGCGAGTTTGACACACCTTCCATTTGGTAAGTGCAAAGAAACTCGAGGGCAAGCTGGACAACAAAGAGTGGTCAGAGAAGAAGCCCCCTTCAATCTAGTGTTTCACCCCTGAACTCCTTACACTAAGGGGATAAGAGGATCGTCCCAGGGGAGTCTATTGTGAACGATGCTACACGTGACAGTTCAACGATGTGGTTGACAGATGATAAGTCACTCATCCCGAGTAAAGTAAATCACCACATTTTATTATTAATACATTTTATTATTAATTTTAAAAAACCCAAATAAGCTATCCACAAAAAGTTAAGGATCACTTGCAAACTAATTCATAACTTTCCAAATAAGAAAGCCAATGCGTTGAATTTTGGCCAACATTTAATTCACTGCTTTAGTGATATCGATACACAATTGCCTTCAATTTCGAGCAATCGTTTGGTCTGTACATTTGATCAAAGTGGGTACGTATCGAAATTTGATTTCCCAAAGTCATTGAAATCACAAGACAGGGCATTCTGATGCTCCCAAAAGTTCAGTAATGCGTGTATCCGCCATGGCTGTTCTGGCACTCGACGCAGCGAGTCCTCATGGAGTTGACCAGGGTGGTGAAGATCCTCTGTGGAAGCGCCTGCCACTCAGCCTGCAGCATCTGGTAGAGGTGCTGGGCATCCCTGGGAGGGGGGTGGTTGCTCCTCACTTTGCGATCCAGCTCATCCCAGAGGTTCTCAATCGGGTTGAGATCGGGACTGCATGCTGGCCACTCCATTCTGTTGACTCCAGACTGCTGCAGGAAGTCGTTGACCACCCTTGCCCTGTGGGGGCGAGCGTTGTCATCCTGGTAGACAGCCGGCGGTCCCATCTGCTGCAGTGTAGGCACAGCCAGCGGTCGAAGGATCTCATCCCGGTATCGGAGGCCAGTCAGGTTACCCTGTACATGATACAAGGGTGTTCTGTGGTGAAGGCTGAAGGCCCCCCAGACCATTACAGAACCTCCACCAAAGGCCACCTTTTCTTGGACAGTGGCGTCAATAAAGCGTTCCCCTGGGCGCCTCCAGACCCTCAGTCGGCCGTCGTTGTGGTTCAGGGTGAAGCGTGATTCATCACTGAACAGGACCTGGGACCATTGCTGACGTGTCCACCTCACGTGACGTCTGCAGAAGGCGCGGCGTGCTGCCCTATGGGCTGGAGTTAAGCGTGGCCGTACAGCTGGGCGACGAGAACGGAGGTTAAACCCATGAAGGCGGTTCCGTATGGTCTGCTGGCTGATGTTGATGTTAGTAGCCACCCTCAGCTGCCTTCGAATGATGCTGGAAGAGGCTGTTCTTGTCTGCAGGGCTTGTCGTTCAATGAGACGATCTTCACGTGGAGTTGTCTTCTTCGGTCGACCAGATCTGCGTCTTTCATGGACCCTCCCAGTGGCTGTGAAGCGTTGAATCAGTCTGACAATGACCGAGATGGACACCTGAAGTCGCCTGGCCACTTCTCGCTTGGGAACACCATCTTGGAACCATGCAACAGCTCGTCCCCTATCCAACTCGCTCAATTTTCGTCGTGGAGGCATTGTCAAATCAGGCCTAATACTGGTGGTATGTCTTCTTATAAAGCCAAGCAAGAGACAGCATCTCACACATAAACAGCAGTGCTTGCACGTGCATAATGGTTTTTCCATCTGGCTTGTGCAATGTGTTCATGCAGAACGATCCAAAACAAGGTCCTTTTTCGCAAGTTTCCGCTTTTTCTTTTGCTGCCAAGCTCAGTAATAGAGAATCACGTGCAATGTTTCCACTAACACAACATCGCCCACTTACAGCTGAACAAGAATTCATAACAATTTGGCTTGACTGAGAAATAAATAACAGGAGCGAACGGAGTTTATTGCGCACCTGTTTTCTCATAGTGAACTATGATCCTTAACTTTTTGTGAGTAGTGTATATATATTTTTATTTTTTTTAAAAAGGAACATAGAATATTTTATAACGTTAACTTGTTTCTGAAGTACACAAATTCATGCATTAGATACAGAAAAGTTTCATCAATTCGGCATTTCAAATGCAACAACTTTTTAGTCCTACAGAGTTGTGTGGAGTGGGAAGTTTGGCTTGTGCGGCTGTTATCTTTTTCTATATTATTTGATTCATCTGTCCTGCACAGCTCACCATCTGATGGTGATCGTTGGTCTATAGGATTTATTTCTTAACTATATTTTTCCTCTTAGAGGACATCCTGACTGGCAGATCCCTAGGATGGCTTCCGACGTTTTGCCTCCACCATGGCATACTACTATTTTTATCCTTAATTTGGATATCACCTCAGTAGTTTGCCCTCTTTTGTCAGGTCTATTAGGGTTTTTTTAATTAAAATTTCAGAACATTATTATTTTGTTCATTTTACATACACCAATTTACTTTTTCTGGTTTAACTTTGTGCTGGTTTGCTTTTATTGTGGACACATTTCGATTTGGTGCAACAGAAGACACCATTCTCTTGTAGAATGTCTTTTTTCCTCAGAACTGGCATCAACTGGACAGTCAAATTACAGGCCGATCATGCAAACTGATGAGACCTTCTCACTAGGTCGAAACAGCTGTCTTTGCATAAGGCACTGTCCCTTGGTCCATTGGGAGAAAAAGTAAATCAGCACATTTGTTATTAATAAATTTTATTATTAATTTTTAAAAAAAGAAAAAAAGGAATACAGAATATTTTATAACGTTAACTTGTTTATGAAGTACACAAATTCATGCATTAGATACAGAAAATTTACATCAATTCGGCATTTCAAATGCAACAACTTTTTTAGTCCTACAGAGTCTATGGCACCGAGTTAAAGTTTGGCTTGTGCTGCTGTTATCTTTTTATATAAGCTATCCACAAAAAGTTAAGGATCACTTGCAAACTAATTCATAACTTTCCAAATAAGAAAGCCAATGCGTTGAATTTTGGCCAACATTTAATTCAATGCTTTAGTGATAACGATACACAATTGCCTTCAATTTCGAGCAATCGTTTGGTCTGTACATTTGATCAAAGTGGGTACGTATCGAAATTTGATTTCCCAAAGTCATTGAAATCACAAGACAGGGCATTCTGATGCTCCCAAAAGTTCAGTAATGCGTGTATCCGCCATGGCTGTTCTGGCACTCGACGCAGCGAGTCCTCATGGAGTTGACCAGGGTGGTGAAGATCCTCTGTGGAAGCGCCTGCCACTCAGCATGCAGCATCTGGTAGAGGTGCTGGGCATCCCTGGGAGGGGGGTGGTTGCTCCTCACTTTGCAATCCAGCTCATCCCAGAGGTTCTCAATCGGGTTGAGGTCGGGACTGCATGCTGGCCACTCCATTCTGTTGACTCCAGACTGCTGCAGGAAGTCGTTGACCACCCTTGCCCTGTGGGGGCGAGCGTTGTCATCCTGGTAGACAGCCGGCGGTCCCATCTGCTGCAGTGTAGGCACAGCCAGCGGTCGAAGGATCTCATCCCGGTATCGGAGGCCAGTCAGGTTACCCTGTACATGATACAAGGGTGTTCTGTGGTGAAGGCTGAAGGCCCCCCAGACCATTACAGAACCTCCACCAAAGGCCACCTTTTCTTGGACAGTGGCGTCAATAAAGCGTTCCCCTGGGCGCCTCCAGACCCTCAGTCGGCCGTCGTTGTGGTTCAGGGTGAAGCGTGATTCATCACTGAACAGGACCTGGGACCATTGCTGACGTGTCCACCTCACGTGACGTCTGCAGAAGGCGCGGCGTGCTGCCCTATGGGCTGGAGTTAAGCGTGGCCGTACAGCTGGGCGACGAGAACGGAGGTTAAACCCATGAAGGCGGTTCCGTATGGTCTGCTGGCTGATGTTGATGTTAGTAGCCACCCTCAGCTGCCTTCGAATGATGCTGGAAGAGGCTGTTCTTGTCTGCAGGGCTTGTCGTTCAATGAGACGATCTTCACGTGGAGTTGTCTTCTTCGTTCGACCAGATCTGCGTCTTTCATGGACCCTCCCAGTGGCTGTGAAGCGTTGAATCAGTCTGACAATGACCGAGATGGACACCTGAAGTCGCCTGGCCACTTCTCGCTTGGGAACACCATCTTGGAACCATGCAACAGCTCGTCCCCTATCCAACTCGCTCAATTTTCGTCGTGGAGGCATTGTCAAATCAGGCCTAATACTGGTGGTATGTCTTCTTATAAAGCCAAGCAAGAGACAGCATCTCACACATAAACAGCATATGCTTGCACGTGCATAATGGTTTTTTCCATCTGGCTTGTGCAATGTGTTCATGCAGAACGATCCAAAACAAGGTCCTTTTTCGCAAGTTTCCGCTTTTTCTTTTGCTGCCAAGCTCAGTAATAGAGAATCACGTGCAATGTTTCCACTAACACAACATCGCCCACTTACAGCTGAACAAGAATTCATAACAATTTGGCTTGACTGAGAAAAAAATAACAGGAGCGAACGGAGTTTACTGCGCACCTGTTTTCTCATAGTGATCCTTAACTTTTTGTGAGTAGTGTATATATATGAGTGTTTACTCTTTATCGTTTATATATATATATATTCAAATAATGTCTAATATTTTAATAAGTCTTGTATGGCTTTCGTTTAATGAAATTTAATAACCATGACACTGCGATTATACGTAGGCCTATGCAATGACAAGACAGCTGAGCATCGCATCCATTTCATAAGTACGTGTAGCATAATTATGTATTGAAATGATGCTTCCATTTATTAACCCTAATAATAAACATTTTGTACTCTATATTAACTGAGATGGCGTATTCACCAATAGTGCATGCATATCAGAGCCCAAAATAGGAATCGTGGTAGTAGTTAATCAGACACATCGTGGGAAGCTTTGAAAGAACAGGGTGTTGTTGTTGTTGTTGTTGTTGTTGTTGTTGTTTTTATCTCAATGCGTATTGTCCATGCAGAACTGCGCGCCAAACCGCCATAGCTGAGCCTAAAAGGTGTTGCCTAAGCACACGACACGTTTGCTCTATGAATGCACTTTTTGTTGGAAACCTTATCCTCCCAAGAATCGCCCAACTGCACTAGAAGAGGCAAAGAATGTGGAACAGGTCAGTCTTTTTCATTGTTTTCTTTAGGCGAGTTTTACGTCCTCTTGGTCTGAATCGGACACATATGGGACATTTGTAAATACAAATATGGTGGGAATAATACTGGAGGCAATGCCCGGAGTAGTGACGAAACCAGTAAAGTCCCGATTTAAAAAAAAATGAATACAGATAGCTGCCTAGCAAGTGACCATGCCTCGGTTAAACTGACCATCGGCTATGGCACCGCCACAAGTTAATATAGTTCTTGTTTTCTTTGATTACAATTACAGTATTTTGTAGTCAACGCCTATGTGTGACAGCCATAGGACACGGGGGCACGACTGGCAGACATTGGTGTGCAGTTGTATACCATTTCATAACTGACGCGTTTCTCTATTTAGTTATATGACTCCATCATAAGCGCAGGACATTCCTTTTCTTAAAACAAACTAAGCCAACAGAGTAACTACATTGTCCTCAGAAATGTCCTCTGACACTCTAAACGGGCCTAAGAAACACTTTAGAAAACGTTTGCGGAAGAATATTACAACTTCTTGTCTGATTGGTCAACAAAAGTATTGTTTTAAACAAACTTTAATGGACCAATCAACAACAAGAAATGTATTCACCCCCCCCCCCCCCCCCCCCCCCCCCCCCCCCACCCCCGGGCCCTTTCTGTGTAATTTGTGTTTGTCTTTTTTTTTCTTGTTTCTTTTTTTTTATAATTTTGTTCTTTTGAATTTTGTTTATTTTTCGTTCATTTTCTTCCAATTTTTCTTTTTTATTCCATGTACCCCCAAGGGGCTTTCGGAAATAAACCTAGAAACCTTGAAACTAGTTCCGGATAGTTCGCCGCTTGCTCGGTGTTTGGCAAGAACAAAACGCCAACGCGAACTATCGGCAAACGAAGGGTGTTTCTTAGACGGTTTTTGCCGATTTGAGCGAGCGCAACGTAACGTTAGCCCCTGTGAAACGGCCCCCTGCTCTCTAATCCAAGTGGCCCATAGTATCTTAGCCCACTGTAGACACAGACGATGAAGGGTAAACGTGGTCACACACCTCCCTCTCCACCCGGTTGTTGGCCCACTTCCGGAAAGGCAAACCCAAAAAGCGACACCTCTTTCCGGCGAAAAGCAATTAAGGGCAGACACCGTGTCACCCCCCCCCCCCCCCCCCCCCCCCCTGTTGCCTCCCCCATTCTTAACCAGGCTCCAACAAGGACCACCCCACCATCCCCCCACCACCCATCCCTCCACGGTCCGTCCTTGTTGCCTCCCCCAGTTCGGGTTCTTAACTGTGCAGGCAGCTATCCGGATACGCAACAAGGACCACCCCACCATCCCCCCACCACCCATCCCTCACCCTGCAAGTTATTTTTGTCCGTCACCATAGGTGATCGGACTTTGCGATGGGCTGGTTTGTATTTTTTTTGATTTTTTGGAAATTTTGGTGTTTTTTTTAGCTTTTCTGTCTGTCCCAAGGATATCTCCCGAACCGCTTGACCGAATCGCGTCCAATTTTGTGTGCTGGTGTGTCACCATGAGAGGAAGGCATCCGCGTAATTTGCCGTCGTGACCTTGACCCTGGCGTACGACCTTGAAAACCGAAAATCTTTAAGGGGCCATAACTCCCACACCCTTGGTGTTAGAGTCTTCACATTTGGCATGTATGTACTTTAGCTTATGCCCGTTCTGATGGTGGCATACCGATCAAGGTCAAGATCACGGTCCGGGAGATCGGTAGGCCTTGAAAGTGGTAGGGATCTACACATTGGGTTTTAAGCCATATTTTCCACATTTGTACTTGACAGAAGCGCTTCAGATTGTGTGTGGTACTGTATGCCCTAGAGAAGAACACACCCGAGCATAAATTATCACCATGCTGACCTTGACCTTGAAGTGTGACCTTGAAAACTGAAATTTCTTTCTTTGCGCTATGTGTTTCTTCTTCAAGCTGTATCTCGTGAACTAGAACACAAAATCCCTTCCAATTTTGTGTCAGGATGTGACTGCTACGGGGTGTCGCAAGTGCGTGGCATTGTTGGTGACGGACAAGTCTGCCGCTCGGCGACGCCCTTGTTTTTACTCCTTGTTAACAAAGCTGTAACACTTAAAAATTATACTCTGGTGTTCAGATAAAGAAAAGAAAAAGAGTGCACCGTTGTACTTTAGACACCCCCTCATTTTCTTTCAGCGCCCCTTCTGTCTGGAACTCCCTACCATATGAACTTCGTTCTGCTAAATCTTTCAAATCTTTCAAAGCCGCTCTTCAAACTCACCTCTTCCGGCAATACCTCTGATTTCTTCCTTGTCCTGTTTCCTGCCTTAAAACTATGTTCCCCACATTGTGTGTGTGTGTGTGTGTGTGTGTGTGTGTGTGTGTGTGTGTGTGTGTGTGTGTGTGTGTATGCGTGTGCGTGCGTGCGTGCGTGTGCGTGCGGACGTGTGCATGTGTGTGTGCGTGCGTGTTGTGGCTGTGTGCGTGTTTGTGATGGTTAATACTGTAGTAGCTTATGATCTATGTATTTATTTAAATAATTGTGAAGCGCCGTGAGCTCAAGAGAGAAAGGGCGCTCTATAAATGTTAGTTATTATTATTATTATTAATATTATTGTTATTATCATTATTATTATTATTATTATCATTATTATTATTATTATTATTATTATTATTATCATTATTATTATTATTATTATTACGACCCCCGTCTCTAAGTCTGCTTTTTTCAGTTTTACGAAAATAATCCTGGGCTGATCCTAACCTTATCTCTATCCAGAGAACGGCAAAATGTTCTTTCTCAGTGAACATTTTTAATGCAAAAGTTTGAGGGGGGGGGGGGGGGGGGGGGGGGGGGGGGTTGAGTACAAGAAAGCCACAAAAGTATTGATCTGTAGACTGTTTTGTTTTGTAGAAGAGTAGACATATTTTACTGCAGAGAAATGTTTTCAGGGGGTAGTCTATTACCTTTGAGTGGAACATGGACTCCATTTTAGAAGTGTCCGCTGATAGAAAACGGCTCTCCTCTGCTCTTTGAGTATGGGGATCCAATTCAAGTTCTGTCTGCAGATACTTTACTGTACTGTATGTTTTTTTGCAATCAAACTGATCATGACTGCAGTTGAAAGCAGTTGTCCCCCATTCTATTTTAAACATTGCTTTTACATGTTTGAAAGTTCACTTTAGACTAAATAATTATGAGAGAGAGATTGATTATTTCTAGGCAGCGATTTAATGCTCCTAAAATAGATGATTTTGAAGAGAAAAAACCAGATACTTGTGGCAAAAGAAAAGACCATCTAACCCTAACCCTATCCCTAACCACGGAAAGAACCAAGAAATAGAGCAGGAGGGTGTAAATCTACATATTTGCCGAGAAATCGATGTACAAAGCCATGCACTTATACTATTTTTTTGCTGGAACCATTCCTTTTTTTGGTTGATAAATTTTAAGTCTTATTTCTAGAGGATTCATTTTATTTGCCAAGCAAATTAGTTTTCCAATTATCAATGCAAGAAAAAGACATTAAGCGTATTTGATTGATATCATAAGAGGCACATCTTGAACTGGTTCTCTGTGTGTATATTTTGTCATTTTAATGTTATCACTTGCTCCATTGCATTGTTCAAAACGTGTAACAGTGGGACAACATTTGGAAGGATGTGTGATTTTCGACCAAGCACGAACCCTCAAATCAAAATAGCACTTTTGAAAATGGTATCTTTCGTCTGTAATGATTATAGACTACTTGATTATACTTTCATAAAAAGACGTTCTGAAATACTTTAAGCAGGTGTCATGTTTTTAATCAGATATTCATTTACGTAAAGCAGACATTGGGCTTTAAATCTTCATGATTTAGATTATCTGCTATTCTTTCCCACATTGATTGATGTGTGTTTAGAATGCAATTTTAGAGATATCTAGATGGATGGAGGGGGAGGGTACAAAACCAAAGAGAGCAGAAGGAAAGTGAACGCCAAGGTTTAGGGAGAATCCTTGTCTCCAGACTTGACACGAGGGAATTGAGATACCAAAATAAGCGTCTGCAGAATCCACTTAGTTTCACTCTGCTGCCCTCCGATGGGAAAATGCCAGCGCCAGAGCCGGTTGTAAGGAACACAGGGAGAGTTGATAGTGGTTTATAGCGGGGAAAGAAAAAAGGGCTAATGTTATAAGGACAAGGCAGGGAGCAGGGGCTAAGGAGGTGAGGCACAGAGACAGAAGGTCATAGTCTGGGGGATTAGTGGACTGGGGAATGGAGAGACACGGCATCACAGAGTACACTAAATCTCACCACACACGAAGGTATGGGGCTCTTACTGGATCAACTCCATAGATTGTGTTAAACACAGATCCAATAATTACACTTTTATCTTGTTTAAATCGAATCATATTTTTATTGATCCATGGCTTGATAAAGAGGACCAGGCCCCTCGAAATATCTTACTCCATTAATTGGTGTTTTGTCTTCTTTTTTTATGTATATAAAATCTACTAAAACACAGAGAATTTTCTGAATACATGTTCATCTGTTTAAAACACACACGTATCTTCAAACCACAGTCTATGTATGACTTTTTTCTTCTCGCATTCCCATCAGGGACATTTTAGACATACAAAAATCAATATATTTCTACCTGCCACACACTTCAAAGTGATTGCTTAGATGAAGACCTTTTTTTCTAAACACATTTTTGTTGGCTAATTACGGAGCTGCCAAGCATATGTTTATTTCCTGATTACCTGGGGCTGCTAGCGGCCCCATTCCCATCCCTCCCCCCACAGGTATCCCTGAAGTGCTAATTGAAATAATAGAAATGTAGAGCACAAAATGCAGGTATTTGCCTTGTGCATAAAGATGATGACAAACAAACAAGCAGAAGACTAATAAATAAATGAATGAATAAATAGCCTAAATGCACGACCCATAATTAATCTGTTTATTCTAGCCCACCACCCAGAGTCTAATAGAAATGTAAAAAATTGGTGTCCAGGGCGTCTGTCCACACGAACTGAACTTAATATTGTATCAACCTAAAATAATTAACAAATTAACAGGCAGACCACACAAAGCGCCCCCCCCACCCCCACCCCACCCCACCCCCCACCCCGTCCACTGGCTTTTACCCGGGAGGGTGACCATTCGTTACCGTTTTGTCTGACATCTAGACTTTTGACTCGACAGGCTCGCCTTAACCAAACTCTTCTCTCGTCTCGAGCTCGACTCTTCCGAGACGAGAACCGATATCTGACGACAGGGCTTCTGGTCGTATGGTAGACCTGAGAGTTGTTAGTAGGGGGGGGGGGGGTGAAAGGAAGATGGGGGAAGTTGGGTGTTTCGGATCAGAGTAGGACGTGGACTGCATTTCAAGTCGCTGCTGATAGCGTGGGCTCATTGTCGAGTGCTTAGTGCGTCAGAGCCTGATCCTTGAGGTCTGGGACCCCAATCCTGGCACCATATAGCGAATTGATAGGGATAAGATAGGGCCTAGATCGGGCTAGATAGCCAGTTAAATACAGGAGGGAAAGGGGGGGGGGTCGAAGAAGGATGGGGGGGGTGGGGGTGGAAGGGTCCGTTGGCAGGAAGCAAGCAGGTGTGTTTCATCATCCTTACAAACCTCTCTCTCTCTCTCTGTCTCTCTCTCTCTCTCTCTCTCTCTCTCTCTCTCTCTCTCTCTCTCTGTCTGTCTGTCTGTCTGTCTCTCTCTCTCTCTCTCTCTCTCTCTCTCTCTCTCTCTCTCTCTCTCTCTCTCTCTCTCTCTCTCTCTCTCTCTCTCTCTCTCTCTCATCCTCAAAGTTTTAAATTGGTGAGACGGCACCATCGTTATTCTTGCTTCTTGAACTAGTAAAATAATATTCCAAAATCCTGTCATAACTGTTTAACAGATATTTTGTCCACAAAACCAACAACACACATGTAAACAATATATCACAATATTCGAAGAAAACAACGACGACGACAGCAACAACAAAACAACAACAACAAGAAAACAACAACAAAGCAACAACAACGAATAAAGACAACAATGCTACAAATTATCTGCAGAGAAATATGTTAGATGACAGTATTGATTGGAGTGTCGTGTCTCCTACGACCAGAAACGAACATCATTTAACTTCCCTCATTACACGATCTCAAGACTTCGGCAAATATTCTGAGATGAGAGTAGCATTTAAATTCCAATATAAAATCGAAACAAAAATGGGCTAATTATGCCTTTTTTCCCCTCAACGCAAAAGGAGTTTGTTTGCTCTCCAAACAAACATGATTGGTTTCGTTTTACCCCCTCTCTCTCTCTCTCTCTCTCTCTCTCTCTCTCTCTCTCTCTCTCTCTCTCTCTCTCTCTCTCTCTCTAGCTGAATGAAGGCAATAACGATGCAACCACAGGCATTATTTGTTTGTACCTGGGTCATTTAACCATCCAAAGAATCGGGACAGAGCGAGGAGAGACAGACAAAGAGAGAGAGAGAGAGAGAGAGAGAGAGAGAGAGAGAGAGAGAGAGAGAGAGAGAGAGGCAGAGAGAGAGAGAGAGAGACAGGCAGACAGAGACAGAGAGACAGACAGAGACACAGAAATAGAAAGAAGCAGAGACAGACATACAGGGATAGAACGAGAGAGAGAGAGAGAGAGAGAGAGAGAGAGAGAGAGAGAGAGAGAGAGAGAGAGAGAGACAGAGACAGAGACACAGTAATAGAAAGAAGCAGAGATAGACATACAGGGATAGAACGAGAGAGAGAGAGAGAGAGAGAGAGAGAGAGAGAGAGAGAGAGAGAGACAGAGACAGAGACAGAGACACAGAACAGAAATAGAAAGAAGCAGAGATAGACATACAGGGATAGAACGAGAGAGAGAGAGAGAGAGAGAGAGAGAGAGAGAGAGAGAGAGAGAGAGAGAGAGAGAGAGAGAGAGAGAGAGAGAGAGAGAGAGAGAGAGACAGAGACACATAAATAGAAAGAAGCAGAGATAGACATACAGGGATAGAACGAGAGAGAGAGAGAGAGAGAGAGAGAGAGAGAGAGAGAGAGAGAGAGAGAGAGAGAGAGAGACAGACAGACAGACAGAGAGAGAGAGGCAGACAGACAGAGACAGAGAGACAGACAGAGAGAGAGAGGCAGACAGACAGAGACAGAGAGACAGACAGAGAGAGAGAGGCAGACAGACAGAGACAGAGAGACAGGCAGACATAGACAGAGACACAGAAATAGAAAGAAGCAGAGACAGACATACAGGGATAGAACGAGAGAGAGAGAGAGAGAGAGAGAGAGAGAGAGAGAGAGAGAGAGAGAGAGAGAGAGAGAGAGAGAGAGAGAGAGAGTCAACAATATGTATTGCCATTAGCTTACAAAGCCCTTGTGGCAAGAGCGGTTACAATATTATCTAACAGAAATTGAAGTGAAATGCGGCAAAGAAGAAATGTAATCGAAAAATAGAAGAGAGAGAGAGAGAGAGAGAGAGAGAGAGAGAGAGAGAGAGAGAGAGAGAGAGAGAGAGAGAGAGAGAGAGAGAGAGAGAGAGAGAGAGAGAGAGAGAGAGAGAGAGAGAGTCTCTAAACAGACTGCTGAGAAGAGGGAAACGACGGCGACGATTATGACAAAGAAGTAAAGGAAGAAGATCAATCTTAGTTTACACAAAGCACAATATTATTTAACTGTTAACGCCTCAGGAAAGGAAGACAGCCCCACAGGAGTGTAGAAGCAACGATTTTGTCAACCATAGTCATCTTCTCATCTCCCGAAAATTCAAATATACCCTGTGTCAATTCATAATTTTAATGTCGTTTTTCTCCATTTACCCTGTCCCATATGGGCCAAAATGGCCTGAAAAGGATTGAGTAATAACATTATTGTTTCGTTATTGTTTCATAATATTGTCTCAAATGCGTAGTTTAATCACCCAGAATGTGTGACCTCAGTGGCACCCTTTTGTCGTATTTGCCTATGTGCTTTTTGTTGTCATAGTAACACATGTCTGTCTTAGCTTTCAATAAATACATTAATTTTTCTTAAGACGTTATATTATTTTTGTGTGCATACATTACGTTATGGTGACAGGTGTGTTTATTCGTTATTTGGAAGTATGAACCCTTTCACCTTTAACCCTTTCACCGCCAAAGTCACATTTCAGCACCACAGTGATTTAACACCTATGTCACTAAAAGGCATCAAATTGGGGTATTGTATTCAAAGACCCTATTGTCTTAGTTTCGGTAAGTAAGAATAGACCTCATTTTATATCTGTCACAGAAGAATCCCCAATACTGCAGATGGATGTTATTCTCTACCCAGGTAAATTTAATGGACATTTTTGGCTAAAATATGGCTGCCGGTGAAAGGGTTAAAATCAATTTTTTTTTTTAAATTTACATTTTAAATTTGTTTTACAACGGCAATGGTTTCATCAGGACTGTCACCACAGTAAACATCAAATACATCGACAACATCCACATGTATTTACCTTACAAACAACCTGAAAAAATTACAAAAACACAAAACAATGCATTGCATGACACCTTCATCATTGTACCCTATAGCACATAATTCCAAACAGTGCTGGGAACGTGAGCCATTCCGCTCTATTTATATTCAAATCTAACTGTTGCTAATATCAATACAACCCATATAACACCAAGTCTGGTGCCACAACGCAATTCTCCTCTACAATACTTTTTAAATGAGACCCTACTTGATTATGTTGCATGTTATATACTTTATTGTCAAGACAACCTTAGAGTTGGTCTGATAATAAATTGGTTCCAATCCAGTCCAGTTACATGCCCAAACTGTTGAGTTGTAGGCCGCCATTTTTAACAGTCCGCCATCTTGGATTCCAAAAACACAACAATATGGCATCCCAACTGGATAAATATGCTATGTAACGATTACATAACGTGTATTTGATTGTAACGCGTAAAGTTGAACTGCTTTACTAGTAGGCCCCGTCCTTGGCTTAAGTGAATTGACGTAATTTTCTTCCTTTGTCCTGTATGTTAAGAAGAAATTCGCCATCCCCAAGAACCAAAGCATTTCCTTGGATAAAGAAGGCAATGAAACAACGAAAAGAAGAAACAGAATATCACTCTCGAGATTGACTACCTCCCTGTTGGAAAGAAATGAAATAGGCCCTATATCATATCCTTTTTCAGTTTTCCTCCTGTGAATGCTTGCGGCATACACTTTTTCTCTGAATAGGCCTACTTGCAACGTCAACCTTGTCTTGAAATCATCTTAAAGTCTCTTCATGTCGTCGTTTTGATTGTTTGACAATTCTAGGAGGTTCGTGGTTTTGGTGTGTTTTTTAGCCCCAGATTAGAGTTGTAGGCCTATGTTTGGTTAAGAACCTCTGTTGTAAGAATATTTCATGTCTAATTTCTGCCATGGATATTGATATACGCAGGCCTTTTGATCTTGGAAGTCAATTATCATAATTATGTGTTTATGTATAAATGACTTTTTGTCAACAACATGATGTTGTTGGTGTGAATGAGCCTAGCTTTTTTTTGCTCAGGTGAATATCTGTTGTTCATGTCGTGTCTTGGACAGTTGGATCCAGCGATGGTGAAAAAGGTGAACTTCTCTCTCTCTTTACCCACGGTAGTTTAAAGGTGCACCTTGACGGATGAGTTTTGGCAAGAAACACGTCGAGATCGCAAAAAAGACAGCTTTTTCAAGGATCGGAACATTCACTTTGCTCTGGTTTCCTATAAATCAAACTGTTAAAAACGGCGATTCCTCCTCGGCGGAGATGCCGGAGAGAGAAGCCATTTTGGATGGGGTGGGTGGAGGTCACTCATTGTGGTTGAAGCGTTTTCTTTTTTGTAGTGCAGTAAAAACAAAACAATTGGAGCTATTTTCTTTGTTTTGAGCGAAACTCCTTTAGGTAAACTGTATAACAAAATTAAAAATAACTAAAAAGGCTTGTATTGTGAACATTTCGTGCAAATGATTTGGTCTAAAGTCAGGCGGCCATTAGAAAAGAGAAGACACATGCTTTCTCTTTCAATGACAGAATTTGACTTCCAGCACCTCCGCCAAGGAGGAATCGCCGATTTGACGGTTTGATTTCCGGGAAACCAGAGCAAAGTGAGTGTTGCGATCTATGTAAAGGGTGTTTTCCTCGTGATCTCGACGTGTTTCTTGCAAAGACACATCCGTCACGGTGCCTGTTTAAGAGTTTTCAACAAAGTCAGGACTTTTGTTTAATTGATCAAGATTCAGTTTAGGATAGTTATATAGCGTGATCCTAATCTTTCACTTAAAACGGCTTCTGTTAACCTATGATCCGTTCATATTCATGGTTATAACCGGATAGAATTAAAACAGAAGAAAGAAGGGCAAATGTGTTTGCTACTGCCATTGACTTCACTTACGTTAGCCATTCCAGACGATGAAACAAGCAATTTATTTAACGAAATAATATGCAAATATGAGCTTCTCTCACTTTTTTCTCTCTCCTAAACTCAGCCATTTTCTATTGATTGTTAAATTAATTATGACTGGTGTACGTAGACGCTCTTGCATTTGAAACAGTAATAATTAAAAGATTCGGTCTTAACACTTTTTGGTGCTCATTTTGTGTAAGATTTACAATTGCACTGTCCCTTTTAACACATTATAGCAAAGACAATATCAGGCAATTGCTTATTCATACACAACGGGTTCGGTAATCATGAGTGCGTCTTAAGCAGTTAACACGGGTAGTAGCATTTACATCCCCCGTGGGGTTGTCCTTTGTATAAGTAGTTCCCCCACCTTCTGGAAGTTATGTGCTTGTATCTTCCTCTAATCTGTCACTCTCTTTGACTCTGCCTTTTCCCTCGGCTTGCTGTCATCTACTTATCTTTCTGCCTTACCGGTCCATTCTCCTCCAGAAACACGGCTTTCAAAAAGATTTCCTCCAGCCGAAGTCGGACATGCTGGGCCTATTTCTTACTTAGGTGCATAACGGCAGCATGACGCATCTGCGCTCATAATGGACAGGAAACTGTCTGAGCGATCGAAGAAGAAGAAGCAACATTTACGTTAGAAGAAACTGCCAAAACAATTGTTCATGCTAATGTTACTACCCGCGTTAACTGTTTAATATGCACTCATGAATGCCTTACCGGCACCCCCTAAGAATATGATATTTCTATATATATAACCGAGCTGTGTGTGTGTGTGTGTGTGTGTGTGTGTGTGTGTGTGTGTGTGTCTGTGTGTGTGTTTTTCGGGATAAAACCATATTTAGCGTGGTTTTATCGCCGCCAAACTTTCACAGTATCCAGATGGATGATCCCGGGGTAACATAGGGTACATTACATTTTGCAACACGCTCCGTAATTAGCGTAATTACTAATTAGCGTAATTAGAAAGCGAGTCGACCCGCTCAGTGGTTCTACCCACTGCTTTTTACAACTATAAGACAACATTTTCAACAGACAGCAGCAAGATACAATAGCTTAATGGTTAAGTCGCCGCACCTCACCCAAACGTTCCGGGTTCGAACCTGGCTCCCTCCTTTTTTTTTTAAAATCCGCGATGCGGGTAATAACCGACTAGTATCATATATGTGAACTTTCTGATGAGGTCGCTGCTACAACTATTTACCGTGCCTTTCAGTGACATTTTCCCGAGGCAGACAGCTGGAAAGGCCTTCTCGATATTTACTGCTAGTTCCAGTAACAAAGCTTTGGTCACAGCGACTATTGTGCCGAAAAAATGCCAAAGACAAATATAGCTTTCTACAGCAAGCGTCCGCGTGCGCGCGTGCGCACACACATAAACATACACTAACACGTGCACACACGCGCGCGCGCACTCACATTCACTTTCGTGCGAATGAGGGTGGTGCGCGCGCACACACACGCACGCGCGCGCGCACACACACACACGCGCGCGCACACACACACACACACGCGCGCGCACACACACACACACACACTTATTACATTAGCCTCTTTCTTATCCCCCTCCACACCCACACACCTCCACTCTCTCTCCCTTTTGTTCTGGTCTAAAATCGCATATGTGAATAGACGTTAAATTGAAGAGTAAACACACACACACACACACACACACACACACACACACACACACACACACACACACACACACACGCGCGCACACGCACGCACACACACACACACACACCACACACACACGCACACACACACACACACACACACACCACACACGCGCGCGCACACACGCACAGACACACACACACACACACTCACGACGTACACTCTCTCTGTCTCTCTGTCTCTCTGTCTCTCTCTCTCTCTCTCTCTCTCTCTCTCTCTCTCTCTCTCTCACACACACACACACACACACACACACACACACACACACACACACACACACACACACACACACACACACACACACACACTCACACACGAGCGCGCACGTGCGCAAGCACGTACACACACATACATACATACACACATCAACAGATTCACACGTACACACACACATGTCAACATGCAGACACAAGCACACATAACACATATGCATACATTCACATACAAACTCCGAAACACAGACACACAGAGACAGAGGGACACACATGCACACAAACACAAGCGCAAACTCACGCGCACTCGCATATACGCGCGTATATTACACGTACACAGATACGAAGGCCATACGTATACTAACTCAGTTCCACAGACATAGTCTACACAAATTCAGAGACACAGACATCAGACTGACACACACACGCGCGCGCGCGCGCGCACTCACGCACGCACGCACACACACAGATACACGCGCGCGCAATGCGCACGCACATACTCTTTCTCACGTACACGTACTCTCTCACTCCTCTCTCTCTCTCTCTCTCTCTCTCTCTCTCTCTCTCTCTCTCTCTCTCTCTTCTCTCTCTCTCTCTCTCTCTCTCTCTCTCTCTCTCTCTCTCTCTCTCACTCTCTCTCTCTCTCTCTCTCTCTCTCTCTCTCTCTCTCTCTCTCTCTCTCTCTCTCTCTCTCTCTCTCTCTCTCTCTCTCTCTCTCTCTTTCAAAACAGAGATGATTAGATCGATGTTCCTTACACACAAGTCAACAATGAAGGGGCATCATTTGGGGGAGTTTCTTCTCTCACTGCACCCCGCTCTTGATTGGGACAAACATCGCTCCTTATCCATGATTAAAACCTATCTCTGTCCATTCATCTGTCTGTCTCTTTGTCTTCTGCCTGTCTGTCTCTCTCTCTCTCTCTCTCTCTCTCTCTCTCTCTCTCTCTCTCTCTCTCTCTCTCTCTCTCTCTCTCTCTCTCTCTCTCTCTGTGATGAATATGATTTTAGATCACAAAATGTGGTTTACCAAGTATCTTTATTAACAAAAAACAAACAAACATCGGGACTGCCCTGGTATTGCAGTACCTCCGGGATCGCCCCGCTATCTTTTATAGATAAAAAATGTCCCACATGTAGCTCTGTTCCAGGTCGGAGGACGTTGAACGGACTTTCACTCACATTAACATAATGTTCCACCGAAAGCAACTGACTTTTCTTCTAAACCCATTTTCTGAGCAAAATGTTGATTGCCTTTATTCACTTTCACAGTAATAATTCATGTATATTTACAGTTTGGCCACAACATCCATCTTAAAGACCCAGTCAAAAATCACGGGTTTCACGTGCTTTCCCTCTTATAGCTGGTAAGAAATCTTGCTTTGACCAAATGTCCCCAAATTGAAAACGAAACATCATTTTAAAGAGCAGCCTCAATTTGAAGCTGGGAACGTTTGTATGTGGGTCACAGCTACCCAGAAAAAAACACCAAGGGACTTAATCGTGGTGCATCAGTGTGTCTTTAAAGACCCACCAGATCACGTGTCAAAATCACGAGTTTCACGTGTTTTCCCTCTTATAGCTGGTAAGAAATCTTGCTTGGACCAGGGTTAACTCCCATACAAATGCCCCCAAATTGAAAACGAAACATCATTTTAAAGAGCAGCCTCAATTTGAAGTTGGGGACATTTCAATGTGGGTCACAGCTACCCAGAAAAAACCCAAGGGACCTAATCGTGGTGGGTCAGTGTGTCTTTAAACCACCTGTTATTTACATGATCTATGCTAGTGGTAGAATGATCTACTGTATCATGTGTAAACTCATCTAGACATCGCCATCCTGTTATTGACATGATCTATGATAGTGGTAGAATGATCTACTGTATGTGTAAACTCATCTAGACATCGCCATCCTGTTATTGACATGATCTATGTACTGTATGTGTAAGCTCATCTAGACATCGCCATCCTACATGATCTATGCTAGTGGTAGAATGATCTCTGTATGTGTAAGCTCATCTAGACATCGCCATCCTGTTATTGACATGATCTATGATAGTGGTAGAATGATCTACTGTATGTGTAAACTCATCTAGACATCGCCATCCTGTTATTTACATGATCTATGCTAGTGGTAGAATGATCTACTGTATGTGTAAACTCATCTAGACATCGCCATCCTGTTATTTACATGATCTATGCTAGTGGTAGAATGATCTACTGTATGTGTAAACTCATCTAGACATCGCCATCCTGTTATTTACATGATCTATGCAGTGGTAGAATGATCTACTGTATGTGTAAACTCATCTAGACATCGTCATCCTGTTATTTACATGATCTATGCTAGTGGTAGAATGATCTACTGTATGTGTAAACTCATCTAGACATCGCCATCCTGTTATTGACATGATCTATGCTAGTGGTAGAATGATCTACTGTATGTGTAAACTCATCTAGACATCGCCATCCTGTTATTGACATGATCTATGAGTAGTGGTAGAATGATCTACTGTATGTGTAAACTCATCTAGACATCGCCATCCTGTTATTGACATGATCTATGCTAGTGGTAGAATGATCTACTGTATGTGTAAACTCATCTAGACATCGCCATCCTGTTATTGACATGATCTATGATAGTGGTAGAATGATCTACTGTATGTGTAAACTCATCTAGACATCGCCATCCTGTTATTGACATGATCTATGATAGTGGTAGAATGATCTACTGTATGTGTAAACTCATCTAGACATCGTCATCCTGTTACAAAAAAGGAAAGGGGACCACTTCATACATGATTATTTTGGCACAAGTTACGAGTTTGTTGTAAGAGTTCGGTGTGGAAGGGGGGTGGGGGGGGGGGGGAGGGGTAGATGATTATTTACATTCTTCATTCTTCTGTTTCGGGTCCCACCGTCCATGACGATAATCTCACTATCTGGGGGTGTTTCGGGTTTTGTCGGTCAGTTAGTGTGCAATGGTTGGTAAACAGAAAACCCACTGTGTATTTTTCACTGTCCAGTTGCATGCATCAACATTAACCAGACTTGAATTGGATTAGGTCTCTCTTGTTTTGCATGAACGACTCGGTGTTTCACTAAAACTATCGAGTTCTTGTCGACGTGCTGTCTTTTCCCCATCCCCTTCGTCTTGGGCAGTAATACACCAGGTTCGGTAGTCATGGGTGCGTCTTACACACTTAACACGGGTAGTAACATGTAAATTAGCATAGACGATTGGCGTGGTCCTGGGCTCTCTAAAGACAGCGTCGCTTATGGGCTGGAATGAGCAGGATGCCCAAATATGGCCCGGGGGGAGGGGGGGGGGGAGGCAGCATCATGGAGCCCGTCCGTTCCTCACAGTTTTGGGTGGAAGTGTTCCGTCCTGTGGCATTCAGCAAATCAAAATGCGAGTCCAAGCTCTGCCATGGAGGCAAACGTTTTATTTTGCGATAGTCAAAGTCAAAGTCCCAACGTCGAAAATACTTTACTATCTCGTTAAAGAGAAATTACAATGTGGTCTCGTACAAGAACAACACAGTTAAGTCAACAAAAAGCAAGCACTCACACAATGAGTCTGTGTATAACTATTCTCCAGCATGCCGTCACAGAAAGACACCTCTTTGCGTGTCAAATGAGGTCATTGTTTCACTTCGATTACGAAACTTTGTCTTCGACTTTTAGGCCGAGTACACATATATGCGGAGATTCCGTGCGGAAACCCGTGCGCAATCGGTAAATAAGTGAAAGAAAGAAGGGAAAAGATTTGCGCACGTGTCCGAATTTCCCCTAATATAATCCGTAAATGTTTGTACCTTCTTTCTTTCACTTATTTCTGGGTTTCCGTACGGAACTTACTCGTCTAATGTGTACACGGCCTATCGACGTGAGCCAGAAAAGTTGATTCTGACAATTTTACTCACTTTCATATTTTTAGTCCATTTCAGTGAAATTTCACATGTTTGGGGGGGTAGTTCGACATTTCACGTGATGCACGTGAATAGGAGATCGGATAAGACAAGTCTTAGTGAACTTGTGTTCACGGATGATTGCTCTTTCTAGTCTGATCTTTATTGCACATATTAACATCATCTTTTAGCCATCATGGTCATAAAAGTCTAGACTATCCTTAGCCAATTTTGAGCAGTGTACATTATGGTCATAGTGATGTTTGGTTGACGATCAAGAGTATATTCAATAATAATATAGGCGTATGGGTCAATGGTCCATGGACTACAACAATAGGTTTAGGTGCTCTCCACAGTTTTTCCCCACGTTGGCGTTTATATCCAAATTTGGATCCTGCCGACGAATCTCATCAACATCAAGATCAAGATCAAGTGCGGCAGATTCTTCAGCCTGATGAAGTTGGCTGCCTGAGGCGAAGAACAAGAAGACGACCACAGGGTTAAAGGTCAAGGTCGAGAAGCTTCCAAAGGTCACCTTCTGCATGCCCAGGTCATGCCGATCAAGAATACACACGGTTATATGCGTGTTGCCTAACGGGTTTCGGACTGTAGCCGCTGTTGAAGTGGACAACACGTCACAACAGTAGTGAGTTCTTTGTTCTCTGTGTGTGTGTGTGTGTGTATGTGTGTGTGTGTCTGTGTGTGTGGTATTAGGTACTTTATAGTCACAGAGGCGTCTCTGTAAAATTCGGGTTGCTCTCACCTGGAGAGCGCGTCGCAGCCAGAGGCGCGCCACCCAATTTTTTTTTTTCATTTTTTTTTCATGCGAGTTTTGTGTGACTAGGGGCAAAAAGGATAGGGAGTAGGGCAAAACAGTAGAGGTAAACAGTAGGGGTATGGGCAAAAAGATAGGGAGTAGAGGTAAACAGTAGGGGGTAGGGGCAAAAAGATAGGGAGTAGAGGTAAACAGTAGGGGGTAGGGGCAAAAAGATAGGGAGTAGAGGTAAACAGTAGGGGGTAGGGGCAAAAAGATAGGGAGTAGAGGTAAACAGTAGGGGGTAGGGGCAAAAAGATAGGGAGTAGAGGTAAACAGTAGGGGGTAGGGGCAAAAAGATAGGGAGTAGAGGTAAACAGTAGGGGGTAGGGGCAAAAAGATATAGAGGAGTAACAGATGGAATAGGGGCAAAAACAGTAAAGAGCAGGGACAAAACAGTAGGGAATAGGGGCAAAACAGTAAAGAGCAGGGACAAAAACAGTAAAGAGCAGGGACAAAAACAGTATGGAATAGGGGCAAAACAGTAAAGAGCAGGGTAGGGAATAGGGGCAAAAACAGTAAAGAGCAGGGGCAAAAACAGTAGGGAATAGGGGCAAAAACAGTAAAGAGCAGGGGCAAAAACAGTAAAGAGCAGGGACAAAAACAGTATGGAATAGGGGCAAAACAGTAGGGGGACAAAAACAGTAAAGAGCAGGGATAAAAACAGTATGGAATAGGGGCAAAAACAGTAAAGAGCAGGGGCAAAACAGTAGGGAATAGGGGCAAAAACAGTAAAGAGCAGGGGCAAAAACAGTAAAGAGCAGGGACAAAAACAGTAAAGAGCAGGGACAAAAACAGTAAAGAGCAGGGACAAAAACAGTAAAGAGCAGGGACAAAACAGTAAAGAGCAGGGGCAAAAACAGTAAAGAGCAGGGGCAAAAACAGTAAAGAATAGGGGCAAAAACAGTAAAGAGCAGGGGCAAAAACAGTAGGGAATAGGGGCAAAAACAGTAAAGAGCAGGGACAAAAACAGTAAAGAGCAGGGACAAAAACAGTAAAAGCAGGGACAAAAACAGTAAAGAGCAGGGACAAAAACAGTAAAGAGCAGGGGCAAAAACAGTAGAATAGGGGCAAAAACAGTAAAGAGCAGGGACAAAAACAGTAAAGAGCAGGGACAAAAACAGTATGGAATAGGGGCAAAACAGTAAAGAGCAGGGGCAAAACAGTATGGAACAGGGGCAAAACAGTAAAGAGCAGGGACAAAAACAGTAAAGAGCAGGGACAAAAACAGTAAAGAGCAGGGGCAAAAACAGTAAAGAGCAGGGGCAAAAACAGTAAAGAGCAGGGACAAAAACAGTAAAGAGCAGGGGCAAAAACAGTAAAGAGCAGGGACAAAAACAGTAAAGAGCAGGGGCAAAAACAGTAAAGAGCAGGGACAAAAACAGTAAAGAGCAGGGACAAAAACAGTAAAGAGCAGGGGCAAAAACAGTAAAGAGCAGGGACAAAAACAGTAAAGAGCAGGGACAAAAACAGTAAAGAGCAGGGACAAAAACAGTAGAGCAGGGGCAAAACAGTAGTGAGCAGGGACAAAAACAGTAGTGAGCAGGGACAAAAACAGTAGGGAATAGGGGCGAAACAGTAGGGAGTAGGGGCAAAAAATCAGAGAGCAGAGGCAAAAAGATAGGGAGCAGGGGGGAAACAGTAGGGAGTAGGGGCAAACAGGCTGGCTTCCTTCGTTTTTGATAGAGGGAGAGTGTCTGTGGGTGGAGTGGCAGGGAGTTTTGCAGCGATGCTACTAAAAAAAAAAAGTTGAAAGGCCGTGGATCTGCTGAATGGCGCCAGAGGGTGGGCCTAGTCGTCTGGTGGAGGTTCTGTAGCAGGTTGTTGTGGTGGTTATGTAGCCGCTAGTCTAGCGCCACGCCTCGGAGGCCACGTTGCGGAAATGCTTAGGGTAGGGATCCCTGTATCGTGCATAGATAGTGGCAGGGGTGGGCTTCTGCTCGTAAATGTGGATATTGGGCTCTTGCTGCAGTGTGTACGGTTTCCAAGATCGGGTGACGTCCGGCCTCAAGTAGCGCACAGGATAGCCCGAGAAATGAAGATCTTTATTATCAGGGATTTCCGGCAGCTTGATGTCGAAACGTTCAGGAGACTTGCACAGGAAAGCTGACCACTCCTGGCGAGTTTTAGTCAGTTCTTGTGGTGTTGTGTACAATCTGTGGTGAGCTCTTCCCATTTCTGACAAATTCATGCTGGCGAAATTCTGAGCAGGGGGTTGGAAGGGACTGGTTTTGGCACGGACAAAATCCCCTGGCCTGCACTCGGTGCTAGATCGGCTGTGCTGATCGGTCAGCAGTCCTCGGACATCGTCCATGTCCATTCTCCTGAAGGTGGTACACCCCATCCTTCACCGCCGCGAGCTGCACGCGCTTGATGTGGGGGTAGTGGTAGGAGTAGCTGGGCATCTCCATAGCGTGCACACTGTGACGAGGTAATGGGTTAAAAGGCTAAGCCTCTAGGGAAGACTTTTAGTGTGTTAAATTTTCAAGTAGAAAATTTGCCTTTAGCCCACTTCTCTAGGGTATGGGAGATGAGCAACTTTCCCGGCCCCTTTTCATCTAATAAATTTATATTTGTGCCCGGGTTCTGGCTCGTTTGGTTGTAAGAAATACAAGTGGTTGAATTGCTCTAAATGGCAGACAGAGAGAAGTAGGGTTTTACATGAAATTACAAGACTCCCACTCTCATCAGTCTGACCAAAGGGTTCAGGATTATTTGACACTTGTATTTTATTTACTCACACAATCTGCATAAGATTATGCAACAATAATAATAAAGCAGCTCAATGGCGCCAAAACAAAATATGAATAAAAAAACAATGACAATGAAATCCGAAAGGATTTACAAGACTTTTGTCTTTCTAGAAGGTTAGCCCCAAGCGAGAAGGGTCACTTAGTGTCTTCAGTGCCAGGGGGAAAGTTCAAATGATTGGCGCGGTCCGGTGGACTTAGCTGCTTGTCAAGTTCCTCCGTAGGGATCGGCGAGTGCTGGGTTGGCTGGGCTTGCTCATCAGGTGAGAGTAGCTCCCAGTCGTTCCGGTTACGGCTTCGCGGGATGGCACGGTTCAGGCGTGGTCTCCTCGCGGATTCTGGGTGCGGGTCGTCTTGGCGGCGTTCCCGTCTTGGTGCTTGTGAGTCCGGGATGATCGTCCGGCCCACGATGCCCTGCTGATAATCACAGGAGAAGGTGGATGTAGGTCTCTATGGCTTAGAGACAAGGGGCTTCAGTCGGCAGGGAATTAGTGGATCCCAACCGGCTAGAAGGCTGCCCTTGTACAATAGCACTAGTTAATAAATAAACTGAATTTCAGTTAACAAACTGAGATCAGTCAAACATAAAAGGTGATCAAGACAACATCACTCTCCATCCAACACCTGGAAAGGAATGGTATCATAAAGTGCAAGATTGCAACCCACAGGTTTCCTACTAAAAATAGACAAAAGGGTTCCGTTAGTAGGCATAAAATCCGGTTCTGGTACCAAAAGTGTTAAAGTCAAAAACACACACACACAAATAATCAGTGCACACAAATAGAACAGAATGTTTACCACTTCTCTTCAATAACATATCTATCTACTCCTTATTCATCATTGAACATAGGATCTAGATCAAAACTAGGATCAAACAAATCAAATCTCAATCACCAGCCATCAATAATACTCACTAGTTGGGCTATTATGACTGGCTGGGAGAGGTTGAGTCTGCAATGTTGCTCTAGCTAGGTTTCAGCGTCTTGTGTGAAAACTTTTTCTCACTACTCCAATTATAGCCTTCACTTTCAAACAATGAAAGCCTGTGGTTGGTTTATAGCAATTGACACGTCACAAGATGATGCTATAATTTTATGCATACTAGTACCGAACAATCACGCGCCGGTTACATTGTTATCACGTGCCGACATTCCTATCTTTCTCGTGCTCGGAAAGGAAGGGTTCAAAGGGAGCCGACCGTGGTTGTCACTTTCTCGTGATGGGGAGGTAGATCGGGCTTCAAAGAGATAACTGCCTTAATCATCGTCGGTTTGATGGTGGATGGCAATTAAAGTGGCGGCCGAGTAAAGAAGGAAGGGGGGGGGGGGGGTGTAGATAAGAAAGAGGGGTCGCGCGGGACACTTACGTCACACACACGGTCCACCACCTTGGGCCAACCCCTACCGTCGTCATGATGTTGCTTGCTTGTTCAAACACTAATCCAAATCAATATGTGTGTGTGTGTGTGTGTGTGTGTGTGTGTGTGTGTGTGTGTGTCAGTGTACATGTGTGTGTGTGTGTGAGCGCGCATGAGTGGGTGCGTGCGTGCATGTGTGCGTGTGTATGTGTGCGCCCGCACCCGCGTGCATGTGACTGTGTGTGTATATGTGTATGCGATAATTAAAAAATGAGCATTGTTTTTCTTGCTTGTAAAGACAAGTCTTTCAGAGAAAATCAAACAACAACCCTATCTCTGGCACATCCCATTCAAAATCCTGGGAGCATACTATCAGGCGGCGGCTGGGACTTGGCCCCATTTCCTGGATGGTGGACAGCTGTCTTCGCCTTTCCACCCTAATCTGTTTCCCCCATCGACCTCCCCGTGCAAAGCGCTGGGGGCGTTTCACAAGGGCTAACGTTACGTTGCGCTCGCTCAAATCAGCAAAAGACGGTCTAAGAAACACCCTTCGTTTGCCGATAGTTCGCGTGACGTTTTGTTCTTGCCAAACACCGATCAAGCGGCGAACTATCCGGAACTAGTTGGGGGTGAATACATTTCTTGTTGTTGATTGGTCCATTAAAGTTTGGTTAAAATAATACTTTGTTGGGGGGACCAATCAGACAAGAGTTTGTAATATTCTTCCGCAAACGTTTTCTAAAGTGTTTTTTAGACCCCGTTTGGCGTAACAGTTATGCGCGCGGCGACCGTCGTCTAGAGAAATTCTACCCAGTTCTCTCC
>CM065682.1:67584755-67589755 GCA_017654935.2 Phymorhynchus buccinoides | reverse complement strand
CTCATAGTCCAATCGTCCAGATATACTAGATTGAGTTATCGAATGTAGTATTTGAGAATCACCCGCGGAGTTACGCTTGTTTTCAAAGGCCCTGGCCCTAAAAGGTACATCTGTAATACCCAGCCTATTGCACAAGTTTGATCTTCCTATCATTATTCCTTCATGGTGATATGCTGTTAACAACGCCCCCCCCCCCCCCCCACACACACACACACAGGTGTGTGTGTTTGTGTGTGTGTGTGTGTGTGTGTGTGTGTGTGTGTGTGTGTGTGTGTGTGTGTGTGTGTGTTGTGTGTGTGTGTGTGTGTGTATGTGTGTGTGTGTGTGTGTGTGTGTGTGTGTGTGTGTGTGTGTGTGTGTGTGTGTGTGTGTGTGTGTGTGTGTGCATGTGCGTGTGCGTGCGCGTGTGCGTTTGTGTGTGTATGTGTGTTTGAGTTGAAGTGACCCAAAATGCACAATACCCAGCCAACATTCCCACCTGATTTCATCTTGGGAACTCCATTTTTCCGGCCCCCCGAATTTCAGGGTCCAGCGATCTCCTTGACCTTGACCTTCATTGGTCAACAATATTCGGAAGGAGCATAAGCCAAACCACCTTCATACCAAGTTTCAACATCCTATGTCGACTGGTGCCTGAGATATGGCTAAAAAGAATTTTCATTTTTCAAGGTCATACGTCAAGGTCATGACATTGACCTTGACCTTGACACCAAAATGCACATGTACAGTACCTAGCCTACATGCACATCAAGTTTCATCTTCCTATCCTTATTCCTTCATGGTGATATGCTGTTATCTTGGGAACTCAATTTTTCCGACCCCCCCGATTTTCAGGGTCCAGCGATCTCCTTGACCTTGACCTTGACGGGAAGGAGCATAAGCCAAACCACATTCATACCAAGTTTTAACATCCTATGTCGACTGGTGCCTGAGATATGGCTAAAACTTGTTTTTTCAGTTTTCAAGGTCATACGTCAAGGTCATGACATTGACCTTGACACCAAAAGGCACATCTACAGTACCTAGCCTACATGCACATCAAGTTTCATCTTCCTATCCTTATTCCTTCATGGTAATATGTTGTTATCTTGGGAACTCCGTTTTTCCGACCCCCTGATTTTCAGCGATCTCCTTGACCTTGACGTTGACCTTGATTGGTCAACAATATTCGGAAGGAGCATAAGCCAAACCACCTTCATGCCAAGTTTCAACATCATATGTCGACTGGTGCCCGAGATATGGCTAAAAATAGATTTTCAGTTTTCAAGGTCATACGTCAAGGTCATGACCTTGACCATGACACCAAAAGGCACATCTACAGTACCTAGCCTACATGCACATCAAGTTTCATCTTCCTATATTTATTCCTTCATGGTGATATGCTGTTAACACACACACACACACACACACACACACACACACACACACACACACACACACACACACACACACACACACACACACACACACACAGCCACTTACACAACAAAAACAATATCACCTTCGCTCCGTAAACTCCGCGGGTGATAAATATGTGAGATTTTATTATTAATCCACCAGTTCATTATAAGAGGCTCCTTCATATCTTCATTATGGGTTCCTTGGCACTGTAATATAGCCTACGTGGGAATGATTTAGCTGATCTTTATTGTGCCAAAGATGCTACAAACATTTCACATTTCTTCATTTGTGTATGTTTATCTGTTTATTAATGTACGTTCATATTATGATGGTGTGTTTTAAGACCATAATTATTTGTTTTATTAGTATTAGTTCGTTTTCTTTTTCATCTATTTGTTGTATGAAAACTGGCTGCTGTATGCTAGTACGTAGGCCCTAGTTTTACCGTTCTAAAATAAAGGTTCATTTAATTTAATCTCTCCTCCTCCTCCTCTCTCTCTCTCTCTCTCTCTCTCTCTCTCTCTCTCTCTCTCTCTCTCTCTCTCTCTCTCTCTCTCTCTCTCTCTCTCTCTCTCTCTCTCTCTCTCTCTCTCTCTCTCTCTCTCTCTGTAAGCTTGCTTTCATCATGTCAATGCTTATCAGAGATAAAAAATTTGTTGTTTTGATCAGTAGATCTAGATCTGTATGTGACTTTTTGTTTTCAATCGCTTGATAAAAAGCTGAATGCTTTGATATTTTCCTTTTGCTATTACATAGGCTTGCATCAAATCGTTATTGTACGCTGGTAGGCCTAAAGCTGCTGTTGTGTCCAGGTTACACACTGTGAACTGTAATAACTTGATACGGATTCCATGTCTAGTGGATATGGTACATTGTTTATGGTTTGATGCTAATTTGTATAGCCTTACTCCCCATCCCCAAAAGTCACTGAATGAACTGGCACTATTGTTGTATGGTTGTATGGTTGCCCCTTCCAAAGGGGGCTTTGCCCTGTGGAAATAAACATTTCATTTCATTTCTCTCTCTCTCTCCCCCCCTCTCCCCCCCTCTCCCCCATCTCCCCCCCCCCCCCTTCCCCTCCTCTCTCTCTCTCTCTCTCTCTCTCTCTCTCTCTCTCTCTCTCTCTCTCTCTCTCTCTCTCTCTCAGGCCTAATCAGTAAATGATTCAGACTCAGACACACTCTCTCTCTCTCTCTCTCTCTCTCTCTCTCTCTCTCTCTCTCTCTCTCTCTCTCTCTCTCTCTCTCTCTCTCTCTCTCTCTCTCTCTCTCTCTCTCTCTCCTCTCTCTCTCTCTCTCTCTCTCTCTCTCTCTCTCTCTCTCTCTCTCTCTCTCTCTCTCTCTCTCTCTCTCTCTCTCTCGGACGTGTGGGTAAGTGCGAGTCTGTATGCATGGATACCAAGACAAAAGATATGTTTATAGTGTACTAGCATCTTCGTGTTATCTATGGAGACAAGTTATGGTTCATTTCCATTGTCTGCGCCATGTTTCTTATTACATTGATGTAAATGTTGTGTCCCCCTTGCCAAGAGGGCTGTTGCTAATGGCGTTGTTCGTTCGTTCGTTCATTGCTCTCTCTCTCTCTCTCTCTCTCTCTCTCTCTCTCTCTCTCTCTCTCTCTCTCCTCTCTCTCTCCTCTCTCTCTCTCTCTCTCTCTCTCTCCCTCTCTCTCTCTCTCTCTCTCTCTCTCTCTCTCTCTCTCTCTCTCTCTCTCTCTCTCTCTCTCTCTCTCTCTCTCTCTCTCTCTCTCTCTCTCTCTCTCCTCTCTCTCTCTCTCTCTCTCTCCTCCCTCCCTCTCTCTCTATTCTTTCTCTGAAGAGCGTGTCCTCTTCTCTCTCCCCCCCCCCCCCCCTCCTCTGTCTCTCTCTCTCTCTCCCCTCCCCCCCCTCTCTCTCTCTGAAGAGCGTCTCAATGATGTTATAGCTGTGCTTGCAACTTTGTTCTTCCTGCCTCTCTTTTCCTTGCTTTTCATCTTCTCTTTTAATAACTCCCCCCCCCCCCCCCTCTCTCTCTCTCTCAATGATGTTATAGCTGTGTTTGCAACTTTGTTCTTCCTGCCTCTCTTTTCCTTACTTTTCATCTTCTCTTTTAATAACTCCCCCCCCCCCCCCCCCCCCCCCCGATCTCTCTCTCTCTCTCAATGATGTTATAGCTGTGTTTGCAACTTTGTTCTTCCTGCCTCTCTTTTCCTTACTTTTCATCTTCTCTTTTAATAACTCCCCCCCCCCCCCCCCTCTCTCTCTCTCTCAATGATGTTATAGCTGTGCTTGCAACTTTGTTCTTCCTGCCTCTCTTTTCCTTGCTTTTCATCTTCTCTTTTAATAACTCACCCCCCCCCCCCCCTCCCTCTCTCTCTCTCTTGATCTCTTTTTGCCTTTTCATCTCTCTTTTAATAACTCCCCCCCCCCCCCCTCTCTCCTTTTCCTCCCCTTTCTCTCTCCTTTTCCTGGCCCTGGGTCTTTATCTGTGCACATATGTATCTATTTATAACTTTCTCTATTTGCCATCGAGTCATACAAAATGCTCGAACGTGGAGTTTTTGTATTGCCTCGTTTTTGTACTGTAACCTTACACTTTGTGACCCAGCGCCACGAAAGGGACATTAAGTCGCTGGGCTAGCTTCTCACAACAGGCTTGCAAAGTCAAAAATCAATTTTTTTTGTCAAGTTTGAGTTACGGGTCTTTTTGTGTTCTCTAACATCTTATCTTTCAATCTTTACTAAGGTCTCTAAATGGTCTCTAAATGGTCTCTAAATGGTCTTATAAGTGTTTTAAAATGAGTAGGTCAATGCATTTTCTCCAGCTAGGCTGTGTTTTCTCAAACTGACTGATGCTCACCCTACTAACTTTAAATGCTCATAACTCGAGAACGGAACAAGACACAAGAATGGTTCTTGTCTCAGTAGAAAGGGGAGGGTCTGATGTTTTGAAATGTATAATGTTCTCAGAATGGTCAGTTTGACACTTGATGTCCCTTTCGTTATGCTGGGTCACCTTTTACGTCGTTCTCACACAACGGTATTAGGTATTAGGTACTTTATAGTCACAGAGGAGTCTCTGTGAAATTCGGGTTGCTCCCACGTGGAGAGCGCGTCGCAGCCAGAGGCGCGCCACCCTTTTTTTTTTTTTTTTTTTTTGCATGCGATTTTTGTCACTGATGGGGGAGGGGGGGGGGGTAAATTTTGACCAAATGACAACTTTTTCGTTGCCACTGGGTTTAACGTATGCTAAGTGCATGGGCACACGGGACCTCGGTTTATCGTCTCATCCGAAAGACTCCACGTTCAGACCGTTAAGGCCTAGTGCAGAATGAGAGGAAAAAAATCCCCTGTACCCAGGTTCGAACTCGGGTTTACTTGACACGAAGCGAACGCGATACCACTGTGCCACTCTACAACCGGGAAACTTGACAAGCTTGTGCTTTGTTTTCAGGTCATTAAACAATTATGTAGGGTTCAATTTCTAACGTGTTTCTCCTTTTATTGATTGTAGATTAGTGTGTCGATCTCTTTCAACGTGTGGAACTCTGGCATACGGCAAACTCAGAATCAATATAATACGCTTTGCTTGCGAAGGTTTGTTGCTGATGCTACGGTGAGG
>CM065682.1:67577255-67582255 GCA_017654935.2 Phymorhynchus buccinoides | reverse complement strand
AAGCGTGTTGATTAAAATAATGCGTATTGATTTGTTCTAAAGAGCCCGGTTTAGTATAGGAAGCGTGTTGATTAAATGCGTATTGATTTGTTCTAAAGAGCCCGGTTTAGTATAGGAAGCGTGTTGATTAAATGCGTATTGATGTTTTAAAGAGCCCGGGTTAGTATAGGAACGCGTGTGCAGCCTGACTTGCGCAATTTGTCTCTTGCAGGGCTGAGCGTAAAAAAAATCTTTTTAACGCTGATCTCATTACCCTGGGTGAACAACATTTCGTTCGTTCGTTCGTTCTTCCTGCAACGACCTCCTTAATACTACCTGGTAAGATGTTGCCACTTCTTCTTCTTTATACATTGCTCCTTGTGCTGTGCATGGTTTGTTTGCAAGGTTCCAACTCCAATGAATTAATATACGTACGGCCTATCATGTAAAAAAAAGAGAGAAGGAAATCGTGTTTCTATGTGATCTGTTGAACAAAATCAACATAACAGGGCTTAACTCAATAAATAATTCCTGAAACAAGACACTCGCACGGTGCTGTTACGGTCTGTTTGCTGATCGACGTCAAGGAGTTGGACAAGTCAGAGAAGTGCACGCGGCATGAAACGAAGAGAGACACGTGGTCCCCATTATCGATCAGACGAAAACGTGGAACATGGATTTTTTTTTAATTTTTCTTTTGGCGCTGCTAGAAACTGGTTTGTAATAGGGAAGATCTGTACAGTTTCCGTCTCGTTCCAAAAAAGCTTTCTATGTGTGTGAGCATCTTTATAGTCTGCACACGTCTGTCCTTCAAATTGACCACACGGTCTGTTAAACAGCAAGTCCCAGTCGTTTGAATGCGACACTTGTGGAAGGCGCACAGACGAGGGTTTGCGTCTACGAACTTTATTTCAAGCTTCCTTGATTTGCCGACGGTGATGCAGGTATTCTCATGGTTTATTTGCATTGTTTTGTTGAACATTCGTTATCTATTCTTGCATTACTCTTTACTTAGCGCCTGTTTCTTTTCCCGCTTTCATAGACTATTGATCTGCCTGTCTTTTCTTAGTCTTCGCAGCTCAACTCCATTTTATTGACGGGCTTTCTTACATCTCTGTCTCCATGGCTCTTTCTTTCTCTTTGTCTTCGTTCGTCTGAAATGTTCTCTCTGTCTTTGTTACTCTGTCTCTTAAGATTTATCTCGCAGTATCTCTCTCTCTCTCTCTCTCTCTCTCTCTCTCTCTCTCTCTCTCTCTCTCTCTCTCTCTCTCTCTCTCTCTCTCTCTCTCTCTCTCTCTCTCTCTCTCTCTCTCTCTCTCTCTCTCTCTCTCTCTCTCTCTCTCCATGAGTGTGTCTGTCTGTTTGTCTGTCTTGCACTCTGTCTCTCTCCGTCTCTCTCTGTGTCTCTCTCTGTGTCTCTGTCTCTCTCTTTCTCTCTCTCTCTTTCTCTCTCTCTCTCTCTCTCTCTCTCTCTCTCTCTCTCTCTCTCTCTCTCTCTCTTCCTCTCTCTCGATCTCTCCCCTCTCTCTCTTTCTTTCTGTACTTATGTGCGTGTGCACAGTCTTGAGCCTAAATAAAGATATATCTGGAGCCGGCTCTTTGAATGGGAAATGACACAGTTTCAAACCACCTATTTCCACCACTAAGTGCTCGAATCAATTTAAGAAAAGCCTAGGTCAGTTGGAAAAACAAGGTCCAAGTACTATGAATAGCACCAGTTTGGCTTTGGAACTCAAACCTTAAAACGATAGCAAAAAGAGCAAACAAACGTTCGATTACAAATTTCAATGGCCGTATGTTTTCCGAATGTTATAGAGATGCTTGGCGCCTGGCAGAAAAACAAATCGTGTGTTGTATTGTGTTGTATTGTGTTGTTGTATTGTATTGTATTGTATTGTATTGTATTGTAGGCCTATTGTATTATTTCTTCTTCTTCTTCCAATTAAGTACACACAATCAAGTTTGATCTTTACGGTACTATTTTGGTCGAGGTTCGAAGTCAGAGAGCAGGGGGGGGGGGGGAGGGAGAGAGAGAGAGAGAGAGAGAGAGAGAGAGAGAGAGAGAGAGAGAGAAAACCCTAATCTACAATGACCCAGCCAGTTGGTTCTCCCTGTGGATCCCCAACATGATACCGCGTCAAACATGAACACCTATTTGTATTACCCTCTTAGTAACAGAGACTGGTCTCTGTGAAATTCAGGTTGCTCCCACCCAAAGAGCGCGTCGTCGCAAGTGCAGCATCACCCTTTTTTAAAAATTGCATACGGGGTTACTGTGTGTGTGTGTGGTTGAGGGGGGAGGGGAAGGGGTGATATTTAACCAACTGACAGCTCATTTTGTTGCTACTGTGTTCTTTAACGTGCGAAAAAAAGTACAATAGTAAAAGTCTTCAAATACTGATCAAGATTATTGTGTTTAAAGCGCCCAATTACTGATCAAGGGTCATGTGTTTTTCAATCAAATTATCGTGTATTGATGTGTAGGCGGTCAGGAGGCTTCCAATAGTCAATGTTTTAGGGGGGGGGGGGATTAGCATACTTGACCATTGATCAGTAATTGATCCATTCTTGATCTATATTTGAAAGCTTTTTCTACTTTACTTTTTTTCATTTTGTTTGACATTTCAATAATTTTAGCAGACTTTTCACGTCTCCTGGTATCTTATAACTTTTTTCTTCTTCTAAAACCAACTCAAAAATAGTCTTTAATTACAATTAGTAATATTTGAACGTAGCACCAAAACCTATATTTGCTTACAGATTTGATTACATTTGCAGAATGGAATGTATGTTTGTTTGCAAATATACGTTTGTTTCTTAAGCTGATGACTCTACTCAGATCATACAGCTGTTAACGTTTTGTTTGTGTTTTCAGTTCGCATTGCTACTTATTATTATCATCATCACCATCATCTTTTTATGTGTATGTTTTTAATTGATTTCTTTTTTTTTCTTTTTTTATATGCTTGTTTTTGCGATGAATATAGTTATTATTTGTGGTGATGGTTAGAGCCTTTTAAAAAAACAGTATGCTTTTGTTCTGTCTCTGTTTTTCTTTCATGGCATTTTCGTCATTAACAACCAATTTTTGGCTCACGTCGTTTTTTAAAACAAAGTGAGTCTATAGTATCGTACATGTTCGGTTGTGTGTCTGTGTATGTGTGTGTGTGTGTGTGTGTGTGTGTGTGTGTGTGTGTGTGTGTGTGTGTGTGTGTGTGTGTGTGTGTGTGTGTGTTGCGTCCGTGGCCCCGACCTTTAACCTTGACTCAAACCTTAACGTTGTCATTTTCTCTAAACATATAAGGCGTTAGAGGGTTAAAGTTAGCAGGATACTTGATTTTGACATGAGCCTTCAAGTCACGACGATCAAAGCAGTCAGATACATTGATAAAGAACAAAATAAAGATAATCATTTGTTGCAGAGATTACTGTTGTGCAACCTTTAACCGTGACTCAGTCACACTCTTCAAACTAAAGAAGACTCTCACTCTCCACTGAAACTTTAACGTTGTCGTTTTCTCAAAAAAACATAAGATGTTAGAGGGTTAAAGTTAGCAGGATACTTAATTTTGACGTGAGCCTTCAAGTCATGACGATCAAAGCAGTCAGATACATCGGTAAGGAACAAAAGAAAGAAAATCATTTGTTGCAGAGATTACTGTTGTGTTGTACCGAGTAGGAGATACTGGAAAGAAGACTCTCCATTAGATATACAAAAACGCTCTTTAAAAAGAAACAAGACTTCAGGTGTGTACAAATAGGTACATTTTAACGTCGTTAACTTATATTTTCTGTAACAAATGGATGTACCGAGTGTGTGCGTTGACGGCCCGGTTGTTTCGTTTTATTTGCGCCTAAGTTGAGTTTGACAACGGTTGTTCGTGTTCATTCGCACATCATCTCTGCGCATGCAATACTTAGCCTATCGCACTTCCGGCAACAAGGCCTAGGCCTAGAGAATAAGAGATCACGCCTTACCTCATAATCAAGACGACGTACCTAACATTTAGCCCACATTCATTTCAGTCTTGAAAAAAAATATACGGAAAATCCAGGGTTCGTCGATTTCACTGCCTTCGACGTACGAATCCTTTGTTAGGCCTAGACGATTGATCACCATGTGCAAAGACTGTACAGGGGAAGATAAACATGGATGAGCTTGCTGGCTGTGACCTTGACCTTTGCTTTGTGGCAGAGGTGTGGGGGGGGGATTGGTCACTATGTTTTTCTGAAAGCTTGGTCAATATGCTTTTCAATTTTACTTGTTTGCCAAAAATAAAAATAGGGCTCCACTATGTTACATGTGCATATATAAACATACATATAATTAATTTTTAAAGAAAGGGGTAGGGGTAATTTAATGCATAGAAATAATTTAATTTACACAGTAAAATAAAAATTAATTCTGTTTTCAGATGCACAAGTGTCTACATAACAGTATTCTCTCTATACAGGCATGGGAATTGTGATGGGAATTCCCATGCCTGCTATAGTAATAAAAATCAGACGTGAGCCTTGAAGGCTTTGCCTCTTGTTAGTTGTATTTTTTTATTTCCAATTTTTGTCCGGGTTTTTTTCTCTCTCTTTTTAAAACGCCGACGTTATTATAATATGGAAATGCGCACTTGCCAAGAATCTGCAGTTGGAAAAAGAAATGTAATGATTATTCATAATTCATGTAATTGACGTTTTATTCATTATTTACCCAAACAACTATTTTCTGACGATTTCTGTTTTTGATAATGCAAAAAAGGTGGGGATAATATTTCTTCGTACGTCATACGAGATAATACGGGATAATATTTAAACTTTATGTTTGACAGGCATTTTTCTGCTTCCTCATTTTTGCTGAGTATTGAGCCTGTTGAAGGTAGCTGAAGAACCAACACAAGTAACAAGTAACAAAAGACTATTCTACTACTCAACACTACTGTACTCATTTCATACAGATGTATGGTGAGGATGCGTGGGCCAGTCTGGTAGAAATGTTTGTACGAATGGTGAGTGAAAAGCGCATTGAG
>CM065682.1:67557255-67564755 GCA_017654935.2 Phymorhynchus buccinoides | reverse complement strand
GTCAGAGAGGGGGATGATATTGTTACCCAGCTGTAACACGTGTGTGTTTGTTCTCTCGATGGAAACAGAGGCTATGTGTTTTTTGTTCCTACAAGTATTGCTTCGTTTTTTTCACCATTCAATTGAAGTTTGTTTTGAATCATCCAGTTCAGGATTTCAGTTGTTAATTTCTGAAAGAATGTAATCTAGATCTTCAGGGGTTGTGTTGTTATGGAGCTGTGAGTCATCTGCGTAGAAGTGATGTTTCATGTTGTGTTGGTCGATGATATTGGCGAGAGGTGAAGTATGCAAAGTAATAAGACAGGACCTAGTACAAACCCCTGAGGGACTCCACAAGAAAGCCTAACCTGTTCACTCACTCACTCGCATACACATATATGCATACACACACGCGCGTGCGCGCATACACACACACGTGCACGCACGCTCACTAACAGACGTACGTAGGTGTAGGCACACGCAAATGAAACATAGTTTAGTTACTGCATGATTTATTTGGACGTCCCCGTGTATTAAAGACACTGACGCATCACGATTAAGTCCCTTGGTTTTTTTTCTGGGTAGCTGTGACCCACATACAAATGTCCCCAACTTCAAATTGAGGCTGCTCTTTAAAATGATGTTTCGTTTTCAATTTGGGGACATTTGTATGGGAGTCAAACCTGGTCAAAAGAGGGAAAACACGTGAACCCCGTGATTTTGACACGTGACCTGGTGGGTCTTTAACAAAGATGGCAGAAAACGGAACAGGACTACACTTTGTGACACTGCCAGCGAGAAGTTGTCTTTTTGTGGGAGATTTTTTTTAAAAAGAGTAAAGTCTCAGCACGAATTCAATCGATTTAATCGTCTAATAACCGTGCTTGTGAGAACGCTTCATTACTTCCGTGTAGTTTTAAGAGGTCGACTACCTACGGGGAATTATCCTGAACATTTCTTGATAAATGTTTGTCTTGTTTGTTCGTCAGGACTGTTTGTTTCTGTTGCAGGTATTCATTTCAGTTTCTCTCTATAATATGATCCTCTTAATTGTCGCCTAATGTATCACATTACTTTCAATGCTAGCTTCCATTTCATCCTGGACTACCTTACCTCCTTCCATCTTACCTTTCTGCCAAGCCCCCCACTCCTCTCTCTCTCTCTCTCTCTCTCTCTCTCTCTCTCTCTCTCTCTCTCTCTCTCTCTCTCTCTCTCTCTCTCTCTCTCTCTCTCTCTCTCTCTCTCTCTCTACCTTGTCACGTTTTGATTTTGCCTTTGTCCATTTGAGTGTATCATCGTACTTTCCAATATTGTAAAGGCCTGACATGAAGGCCGACTTAGGCTATTGTCAGTAAAATATTCAAGTCAATGGTCAACCTATGGCGATATTTTTCACGCCAGAGGGCAGTCAATGCACTAGGGGCTTATCACGCGATTTTCTTACTTGGGTGTAGTGAGAGAGAGAGTGATGGTAGGACCACTCACTGTCTCTCTCTCTTTCTTTATCCCCAACTAATAATATAGAGAGGATTAGCCCCACACGAGCGTCATGCCCTCTGACGTGAGAAAAATCGCACTAAGTCTCTCATTCAAGTCAGGTCTCTCTCTCTCTCTCTCTCTCTCTCTCTCTCTCTCTCTCTCTCTCTCTCTCTCTCTCTCTCTCTCTCTCTCTCTCTCTCTCTCTCTCTTCCTTTACTTATGTAAGGCAATACATATCCGCATACATACATGCGGAGATTCCGTGCGGAAACCCGTGCGCAATGCGTAAATAAGTAAAAGAAAGAAGGGTAAAGATTTGCGCGCGTGTCCGTATTTCCCCTAATCCGTAATTCTTGGTACTCTTCTTTGTTTTACTTATTTACGTATTGGGCATGGGATTTCCAAATGAACTGTGCACCATACTCTAAGGCCAATCATACTACTTGCTATAGGGATACTTCTCTTTTGGTACGATGTCACAAAAATTTGAAGGCAAATATTTTGCAAGATAATCTTCTATTTTAGAGGATGACACACGCTGCTCGACGATGTGTCCGCTGTTAAACTAACTCAAAAGTAGAGAACTCTATGAGAAGTCGAAAGAACCTCAAACGGATTGCTCAATCACCTTTTGACCCGTATTATAGATTCAGAAGCGCGTCCAATAAAATGTCTTTCTCAAACAAAATTATACATAGAAAGCCAAGGGAAAACATACGCACATAACACACACTCTCTCTCTCTCTCTCTCTCTCTCTCTCTCTCTCTCTCTCTCTCTCTCTCTCTCTCTCTCTCTCTCTCTCTCTCTCTCTCTCTCTCTCTCTCTCTCTCTCTCTCTCTCAAGTCTCGAGTTCGAGTTCGAGTTCTCTCTCTCTCTCTCTCTCTCTCTCTCTCTCTTCTCTCTCTCTCTCTCTCTCTCTCTCTCTCTCTCTCTCTCTCTCTCTCTCTCTCTCTCTCTCTCTCTCTCTCGTAAACTTGTTTCCATGCCTATATCCAACCTGACATTGATTATGCATTAACATGTTGAGATTCAGCTAGTAAAAACACACTCAAACATGTTGAAATATTATATAAACGCTCTCTTAAAACTCATTCAAGTCGTTCCGGCCATATATGTCCGGAATTAATAGATAGCTGTCAATTTGATGCATTTGCTTCAAGGGAAGTAAATCTGTGTGCATATCATACCTTGGTCACTTCTAAACTCGCTTCACTCCCTTATGCCACAATTTAGCCTCTGACTTTGCTTTTGTAGTGGTTTGTTGTGGGGAAACCAATCGGTGTGGAGAGTTTGGATGGAAGTTCAATTTAACGTCGCTTATCGGCTTTCGCCATGTACGACGGGCTGAACAAACCAACCACGGTATAAACAAAAATTTATGTTCCTGAATCACTGTCTTAGCCAAAAGGCCGAGAAGCGATCAGGATTTTTGGAGAGTTTTTCTATATAAAGTCTATATATATATACAAAAGTCTGATCTACCACTTCCCTATGTCTAAACCTGAAGTAAAAACCCGTCATCTTCTTTCATTTCTCCTTTTGTTTATGTATGTTTTGTTTGTGTGTATGGTTGGAGTGATTTGTGAGTTTTTTTAATAATTCAAAATCGTTGCGATGCGAATGAGTTAAACTCATACTCCTTAAATCGTCCCTAGAAGCCAATAACAATAAAGAACTCAACATTGTACCATTTGATTTGAAATGCCTACTAAATAAAGGTACCCTTCTGTACAAGATCATAAATAAGTTAGCACCAAACTATCTTATTACTAACTTTAAAGTCCATACAATTCGAAGCAAAACCAAATTAACAATGCCCCGCCCCAGAACAGATCTATGTAAATCATCCCTTACATTCTCAGGTGGTAAATTGTGGAACGACCTCCCTGATGATCTAAAAAAAAATACAACTAGCGTATCTTCCTTTCGAAAATCTTATCACAAGTTCCTAATGGACAATCTTGATCATCAGTAATGTTAATTAATGAGTTTTACTACAAACGTTACCAATGCCATCAACGTATGCCTAGATTCTTATAAATGTCCCTCCCTCTCTCTCTCTCTCTCTCTCTCTCTCTCTCTCTCTCTCTCTCTCTCTCTCTCTCTCTCTCTCTCTCTCTCTCTCTCTCTCTATCGTCTTCTTTAACCAGCGAGGACTACAAGTCTGCTAACATTCTTCCTCTTAAGTCCAGATTGCTTTATAACAAAGGGATTCTTATGCACAAAATTTTAAATGGTAACTCCCCACCTTCGCTAACAGCTAACTTTACTATTAATGAGTTTCGACACAGCCATAAATTAGATCTTCCCCTTTATAAATCAAGCTTTGTCTACTCTGGAAGCTGGCTGTGGAATAGACTTCCTATCTCCTTGAAATATGAATCAAATTTTAGGAGGTTTAAACAAATATTTTACGATTTTCTGATGAATATCTCTAATACCTCAATATTGTCCCCTGAAATGTTTTGAAAAAGTTCGCACATATTCCCATTTCATTCGTTGCATCTAATTATTGTCTGTGTATTTTTGTATTTTTTTAAAAGTTAAAACTTTATCAACTATTTTGCTTTAAAATATATCATGTTTGCACACGTGTGCTACTATATAATTATATTTTTGTCAATTGTGGCTAGATATTTGACATACTTTGTGTGTGCATAACTGTATGAAGGAATGTATTTACATGCAAGTATATATGCATATCTCTCCAACTTTCTCGTATACCTTTTTTTTTTTTTTTTTTTTATAACTTATTTTTTTATATTTATGACACTTTTGATATTGTTCTATTTTATATGTGAAATGCGATGAGATTTTCTCTCTCTCTCTCTCTCTCTCTCTCTCTCTCTCTCTCTCTCTCTCTCTCTCTCTCTCTCTCTCTCTCTCTCTCTCTCTCTCTCTCTCTCTCTCTCTCTCTCAATTGTTTCCGAGTTTATTTTTATCTCTCATGTTTATTTCCGAGTTTATTTTTATCTTCATGTTTATATGCTTATGATACCTTGTGTATAGAGGGGTGCGAGGAGGTGGTGTGTGTGTGTGTGTGTGTGTGTGTGTGTGTGTGTGTGTGTGTGTGTGTGTGTGTGTGTGTGTGTGTGTGTATGTGTGTGTGCCTAAAAGAAGGATGGGGCAGACAATTGTTTAGTTTAATTCTTTTGGTTGTTCTTTGTATTTATGTTTGGTTTCTTTTCTTCATTTTATTTTTTTTGCATGAGGACTGGACGAAAAAAAGCAATGTTGCTTAATCTATTATCCTCAATAAAGAAAACTTATTCATTCATTCATTCATTCTCTCTCTCTCTCTCTCTCTCTCTCTCTCTCTCTCTCTCTCTCTCTCTCTCTCTCTCTCTCTCTCTCTCTCTCTCTCTCTCTCTCTCTCTCTCTCTCTCTCTCTCTCTCTCTCTCTCTCCTATCATATTCCCATCTTATCTCATACTTTTTTTTTTCCTTAATTAAAAGTGGTATTATTCTGAAAAATTTTCATTGTCGCAGAATTGTTTCCCTTTTTCGTACTCTATTTAAACCACCAATTCAAGTTAACCATTGTTAATCATTATCCATGTTTGCTTTTAATTCCCATTTTTGATTCTTTTTCAATTATTTCATGTGCCACTTTTTGTTCCATTTTCTTGACTTGATTGTTTTATGTCAAATTTTCTTTGCTTGCTGCGTGGTATGAATGTGTGAGTGAGAGGGCAAGGTGCAAAGAAGCTATTGTAGCTTATCCTTTTTACCCTCAATAAAACATTCGTATTCGTATTCTCTCTCTCCACGCACACGACCCACGCGCACTTTCCTGAAATTGTATTGGATTACTACGAGGTCAACCTTCTGAATGAGCTATTCGCCGTCTCTCTTCACGTTCTTATAATATAGAGTCCGTTGTTTTGGTTTTATTTTAACCAGGGAAACAGCGTGTCATCCAGGACATTTCACAAAACATTCGCCTTACAATGTTTAGAACATCGTACCAAACGGGAAGTTTGACTGCATTATTCGCTCTACACTACGAGGCTTTAGCGTGTGGAAGGGGGAGTACTATGGTATGTGATGTGCGTGTGTGTGTGCGTGTGTGTGTGTGTGTGTGTGTGTGTGTGTGTGTGTATGTGCGTGCGTGCGTGCGTGCGTGTGCGTGATGCTATTGATAATGTGCGTGCGTGCGTGTGTGTGTGTGTCAAAGTCAAAAAAATTTATTTTCAGATGGAATATTGAATAAGCAATAATGATTTGCTTTTTTACATCAAGCCATCTATAACACAACAATTAAAGAAGGAAATAAACATGACAACACCACACACACACACACACACACACACACACACACACACACACACACACACACACACACACACACACACAAACACAAACAAACAAACAAAAAAACATTAATAAGTTCATGCACGCACACACCCGAGTACTCGTATACACATTAATCTCTCATCTCTCTCTCACTCTCTCTCACTCTCTCTCTCTCTCTCTCTCTCTCTCTCTCTCTCTCTCTCTCTCTCTCTCTCTCTCTCTCTCTCTCTCTCTCTCTCTCTCTCTCTCTCTCTCTCTCTCTCTCTCTCTCTCTCTCTCTCTCTCTCTCTCTCTCTCTCTCATAAGCAAACATCTACACGCTCAAATACATATGTACATAGAAAGAAAATAGACGGCGAACAAACTCGAGGATTTCTCCACTTTATTGCTTCAAAAATATACATATATACATATATATAACAAGATAACAAGATACACAGACACATTAATACTTCGAGTACTTTTCAGTGTGATAGAGGATCAAGATGATGATTCAGATCAATAAACCACATCATATGAAACATGATATCAATAAAATTGACAAGAATGTGATCAAGAAACCAACAGATCAAATAATTAGGTTACCTAAATTTCATTAGAAGACATGATCAAACTTAATATTATATTAATCATTAAATGGGTCTTCCTAAAATCATCATCATGGAACCTTAACAGGCAACCGTTACCGGACGTAGACCTTGCATCAATGGTAGAAAGGAAGCCAAAAATACACTTAGAATGAATTTGATGTGTTGTAAACATCAACCTTTAATCTATGCTTACAAAACGTTAATATTCATGAGGTGAGTTTTTATTTTTTTCTTAAATAGATTCCTGTTTTTTATGCATTTCAAATTTTTGGGTAACTGGTTCCATACGTTTCCACCTGAATAAAGAAAATTTGATTTGAATATATTGTTTTTTTGGTCGAGGGTATGATAGTGAATGGCTATGTCTATGTCGGCCGGTTTCAAAAGTGCCCGTTATCTTTTTCGGAGCATTTCCGTTCACAACGTTATGCATACAATAATGACTTTGAAGAAAAGTCTCTGTTGTGAAGTGTTAATATGTTTAGATTTTTGTAGTCATCACTTGTTAAGGAACTTGATTTTAACAAAACCAATTTAACAGCTTTTTTATACATACGATGAACAATTTTAAAATTGGTCTCACTACAGTTATCCCACAATGTCGACGCATAATCAATCAATGATAGAATGTGGGCATTAAAGAAGAGCTTACGAGAATGAATATCTAATAAGTTTTTGATTTTAGTCAATTGGAACGTTTTTTGGGAAAGACTTTTTCCCAAGGATACAATCTGATCAGTCCAAGAGAAATCTTTGTCAACAATGATGCCTAATATTTTATGAGTCAACTTCTTCAAGTTTGTTGTTTCGTATATATAAAGATGGAAATTTGTTCTTCATTTTTTGCCGTTTTTGCCTTGTTGTTATGTACATGCATTTTGTTTTGTTTGTGTTTAAGGCCATGTGATTTAATTCAGTCCAAGTGACTATATTTTGAATACTATTTTGAAGCTTACATCCTAGTTGTTCGGCATCAGAATCACTGCAAACATTTCACATTTACTTGAAATAGAACAGGGTAAATCATTCACATAAAGAGAAAAATAATAAGAGAGGGCCAAGCACAGAGCCTTGAGGTACTCCATACTTGACTGGAAATCGTGCTGAAATTGTATTGCTTATAACCACTGACTGCACTCGATCGCTCAAAAAGGA
>CM065682.1:67534755-67554755 GCA_017654935.2 Phymorhynchus buccinoides | reverse complement strand
TCCATCGTGTCAAGCTGAAAGGCACAGGAGGTCGAATAGTTCCTCTTTTTTTTTCTCTTGTTCCTTTTTTTTTAGCTGGTTCCACATTCTTTGGTGTAGCGCTTCCCTGTTTAAATTACACAAATTGCCTGTCACATCTACGTCCTCTTTCGTTGTTTTCGTGCAAATTAGTTCAATTTATTATTTTGTTTGTGTACCCTTTGTGTTGCCCGGGTTTCATGTTACTTACGTGTTTGTTTTGTATTTCTTTGTTATGTGCGTTGTATGTGTTGGATTCGATTGTGTGTGATCAGGATTCAAGGGTACATTTCACAAGGGCTAACGTTACGTAGCGTGAGCGCAAATCGGCAAGAAACACCCTTCGTTTGCCGATAGTTCGCGTAATGTTTTGTTTTCTCTCGTGCCCTAGCGCCGCAAACTGTTAGTTGCATCATGGGAAATGTGCAACTTTTTTTTTTTACTTCCGGCTAAAATTAGTTCTCGCGAGAACGTAAGTTTTTGCTTACAAATGGAAGACAAAGTCTAGAAAGTGGATACAGACAAATATTATTCTCTTTACAGCGAAAATATATGGGATGATTTTAACAAAGTACTCAAATACAAGTATTTGTTAGTGCTCTTTGTTAATTTTCCATCATGTTAGATGGCATAATGTAGTGCAAACTTCATTTTCTGCACACAAATAGACTGACAATGAAATCGAAATATTTGTGCAACCTGTCAGTGAGGTATGATTTATCTCCCCTTTGATAGCAACTCTTGTTCTCTCTCTGAAAGTGAAGAGCAAGCTATTAGAGTTATCTTTACTTAGCTAACGTTATTCGCGGTTAGTGGTGTTTCTTAGACCCCTTTTGGCGTAACAGTTATGCGCGCGGCGACCGTCGTCTAGAGAAACTCGACCCTGTTTCTAACACTAACAGCTTCGTGACAAGGGTGCAAGAAATGAATGTTGAAGTGTGATCATTGGATTGTTGTTTGTTTTTCTTTTTGGTGGTGGTAATTCGACTCTTTTTTGTTGTTGTTTCAATTATTTCTGATATTGTCCATGGCTGTGACACCTAGATTTTGTATTCTGTTTTATTCTTATTCAGTCGCATGTCGTGAGTTCATCTCACTGGCGTGTTGACTGAATACCAAGTTTCCAACCTCAGTGTTCAAGCGCTGACAAAGCCGGACAGACGTCTGGCGAAAGCTACGAGTGAGTAGTAATACTTCAGTTGAGATGAAGTGTCTTAAGAATACGTGACATTTAAAAATGACCAGCGTTCATTCAGGGAGGATATAGGTGATGTCCTGTCTAAAATGACCACCGTTCATTCAGGGAGGATAGGTGATGTCCTGTCTAAAATGACCACCGTTCATTCAGGGAGGATAGGTGATGTCCTGTCTAAAATGACCACCGTTCATTCAGGGAGGATAGGTGATGTCCTGTCTAAACTTACCACCGTTCATTCAGGAAGGATAGGTGACGTCCTGTCTAAAATGACCACCGTTCATTCAGGGAGGATAGGTGATGTCCTGTCTAAAATGACCACCGTTCATTCAGGGAGGATAGGTGATGTCCTGTCTAAAATGACCACCGTTCATTCAGGGAGGATAGGTGATGTCCTGTCTAAAATGACCACCGTTCATTCAGGGAGGATAGGTGATGTCCTGTCTAAAATGACCACCGTTCATTCAGGGAGGATAGGTGATGTCCTGTCTAAAATGACCACCGTTCATTCAGGGAGGATAGGTGATGTCCTGTCTAAAATGACCACCGTTCATTCAGGGAGGATAGGTGATGTCCTGTCTAAAATGACCACCGTTCATTCAGGGAGGATAGGTGATGTCCTGTCTAAAATGACCACCGTTCATTCAGGGAGGATAGGTGATGTCCTGTCTAAAATGACCACCGTTCATTCAGGGAGGATAGGTGATGTCCTGTCTAAAATGACCACCGTTCATTCAGGGAGGATAGGTGATGTCCTGTCTAAAATGACCACCGTTCATTCAGGGAGGATAGGTGATGTCCTGTCTAAAATGACCACCGTTCATTCAGGGAGGATAGGTGATGTCCTGTCTAAAATGACCACCGTTCATTCAGGGAGGATAGGTGATGTCCTGTCTAAACTGACCACCGTTCATTCAGGGAGGATAGGTGATGTCCTGTCTAAAATGACCACCGTTCATTCAGGGAGGATAGGTGATGTCCTGTCTAAAATGACCACCGTTCATTCAGGGAGGATAGGTGATGTCCTGTCTAAAATCACCACCGTTCATTCAGGGAGGATAGGTGATATCCTGTCTAAAATGACCACCGTTCATTCAGGGAGGATAGGTGATGTCCTGTCTAAAATGACCACCGTTCATTCAGGGGGGATAGCTGATGTCCTGTCTAAAATGCAAATTCGGCTTCAATAATTACGTGTCACTAACCATCTTAAACTCAAAGATATAAAACAGGAATATAAATATACAGTTAAAATGTTTACCGTAAACAAACCGATCTACTTCCGCAGTTTTTGTGGTACAAATCAGAATGCAAATGGTATTGAGCTTTTGCGTTTTGCGATTTTCAGTTTTAAGGGGTACCTTCTTGTAATCCATCTCAATCCCTAATAATTGAGTTTTACGTGCTTGATTTGTTGTCATCTTAATAACGAGATGTTGAATTAATTGTTCACCAAAAATGAACCAATTTGCTTCAGTGCTTTTTGCGGTACGTGCCACAATGCAAATGGCCATTAACTTATGTTGATGATTGTATTAACAGTTTGTGTCACCAAATAGTTTAACAACCCTTCACTACTCCCACTTATGCATATATATGTTTGATACTCATTATATATATATATAGATATATGTTTGATACTCATTCCACTTCATAACATTATTCTTAAGTGCCAGTTTTGTTACTTTTTATAAACAAGAGGTACAAAACGAAATCTCTCTCTCTCTCTCTCTCTCTCTCTCTCTCTCTCTCTCTCTCTCTCTCTCTCTCTCTCTCTCTCTCTCTCTCAAAAGTTTTGTAAAATGTGTTAAATATTGGCTAAAGCTTACACAGTTACCTGAAAGTAGAATATGTAGACAAGCATACAACATGTTAGTTCATCAATCTGAATTAGAAAAAATAACTGGGTTAGTAAAGTAAAGCATATTTTTTGTCTATCAATGGATTTCGTATAATATGGCTTAGCCAGGGGGTTGGAGACGTAAGATGCTTTACACTTGAATTTAAAGACCGTTTAATAGCTTGCTCTAAGCAAAACTGGCACTCCAAGTTAGAAGACAATGACAAGTACTCTTGGTATCATTCGTTTAAAAGTATTTTACAACCTAAAAAATGTCTAATGGTAGTAACCAATAAATGGCATAGGGATACATATGCTAGGCTTAGAAACAGAACACTGGGTCCCCGAAGATAGTATAAATGGTGTGTGTATGATGTGTACAACTGGTGTTATCGCGGAAAACGAAGAACATTTTATATTCCACTGTGTTGCTTACAGAATGAGATCACAGCTTTCTAACAAATTTATTTATAACAATCATGATCTGTGTAGTTTATTATCTTCTGATGATGAAAACACTATTGTTTCGTTAGCCAAATATGTTGCAGAAGCATTTAATGTCAGAAAAAAGAGAATGCTTATTTATGATGTATGAAATTAATGTGTCCTCATTATGTCATATATCGTGTTATATGAGCTTGAGAATCTTGTGTATGTTACATAAATGTTTCGTTGTTTGTTTGTTTGTTTTCATGTCTGGTTTGAGCTTGCTACTGTAATTCTTTTTCTGAATTATTGGTATGTTTAATCCGTTTGTTCACTTTTCTTAATAAGTAGGTTTTCATTTTTATTATTGCTTTTTTGAGTTTCATGATTTATGTTCCTTAACTTCGGCGCTGCAAGAAACAGTTCACCACATTGACATAAAGGCTGTATTTGTGCTATTGTCAATAAAACGTCTGAAGCGTCTCTCTCTCTCTCTCTCTCTCTCTCTCTCTCTCTCTCTCTCTCTCTCTCTCTCTCTCTCTCTCTCTCTCTCTCTCTGTGGTTTAAATGTTTTATTGACGACAGAAACATGAACAACAGCCATAACATAACTAAGCAACAACAAGCAAAGCTTATGGCGTGCTCAGTTCACATTACTTACACAGTGTCAATATTGGCAGATCACAATGATATTTATATGGATAAAATGTCACATGTTTTTGTGTCTGTTTTTTTTAATATATTATGGTACAAGTATATTAGTTCATGATGTTACATATCTACTTGTTGATATTGTTTGTCGTTTCTGATAGTAATTAGTATGGACATCACTCTGTATTGATGTTTGATTGTTTAACTATGTGTGTGCTTTGTTTTATATTTCTGTGCCCCAAGTGGGTATGAAATAAACAATTTGCCTTGCCTTGCCTTGCCTTGCCTTGCCTTGCCTTGCCTTGCCTTGCCTTGCCTTGCCTTGCCTTGCCTTGCCTTGCCTTGCCTTGCCTTGCCTTGCCTTGCCTTGCCTTGCCACAAGGGTAAAAGTACAAAACGAAGAAGAGTTTTAGTAAATATCACAACCAACAACAACACAGTATGAATATATAAAATAAAAGCAAAACGTAGAACAAAATGAAAAATAGACAAAGCGTCAGTCAAACGAAATCCTCAAAATCTTATTAATAATCCTAAGCGATCAGGAATACAGATGTATTTACATACATACTCACACAGAGAGAGAAGCATTGGCTCTGGGGACAGAGAGAAGTCGTTAGAAGGACAACCATATCGACTACGCTTTCTCTATGTTAATTTCGAATTCTCTCTCTCTCTCTCTCTCTCTCTCTCTCTCTCTCTCTCTCTCTCTCTCTCTCTCTCTCTCTCTCTCTCTCTCTCTCTCTCTCTCTCGCTCCGGACCATTCTTCCCAGCATAAGCCAATGAGTCGCTGGCATTGATCAGTGGGATCCACGGTGGCTTAGCTAGTTCCCGAGCCCTCAGAGGCGCGTTGCACGTGTCCCCTTGGAAGTAGTACAGAGCACAGTGATTGACGACCGCTGGACAGATTCATTGGAAGGACGTCTGCTCAGGGCAAGCTTCTTCGGTGGCTAGATCCCCTCTGTAGGGAGAGCGAACAGTATTCGTCTTGCTCGTATCGCCTGATTTGCTTGTTTCCCTTCGCTTAGCGTATTTTAATTATTGAGTGCAGTGCACGTATTATTTGCATTGTGAATACGTATGTTTCCTTTGTTTGCAAATACAATTGCTGAAAGCATTTCCAGAGAACGAGAAACAAAGAGACAGAGAGTGTTTCTGTGTTTGTGTTGCGTTTGCTTGTTTTTCATGTGTTGGCTTGTTTGTGTATGTGCGCTAGTGCGCGCGCGCGCGCCCGTGTGTGTGTGTGTGTGTGTGTGTGTGTGTGTGTGTGTGTGTGTGTGTGTGTGTGTGTGTGTGTGTGTGTGTGTGTGTGTGTGTGTGTATATGAATCAGTACCTTATGAGTGCCTTATCTGCTGCATTCGCCATGTATGTGATCTAAGTATAACTTTTTCTTTAAAACAAATTGATGAGTGCATCTTATCCACTACTGTGTCTTATGGGCTGAAACTATGGTATGGGCACCTGTACACGTGTGTGTGTATATGTGTGTGTGTGTGTGTGTGTGTGTGTGTGTGTGTGTGCGTGCGTGCGTGCGTGCGTGCGTGTGTGTGTGCGTGTGCGTGTGTGCGTGCGCGTGTGTGTGTGCGCGTGTGCGTGTGCGTGCGTGCGCGTGCGTGCGTGTGCGCGCGCGTGTGTGTGTGTGTGCCTACGTTAGATTTAGAAGACGAACTGGGCACATATAAATATGCTAAGTATATTACATGAACCTGCATGAATACATGGTTCGGTTTTGTATTTAATTAAGGGCATTGTGTTTCGTGTGTCCGTGTTTAGCTTCGCCTGCTTTAGTAGCCATTTCTTTTCAGTTATATCAAAACTAAACTTTCTACGAGGAACTTAGACAGCTGCTTATGCCGGGCCCTTTCTGTGTACTTTGTGTTTGTCTTTTTTTTCTGTCTTTTTTTATAATCTTTTTCTTTTGAATTTTGTTTCTTTTCCATTCATTTTCTTCCAAGTTTTCGTTTTTATTCCATGTACCCCCAAGGGGCTTTCGGAAATAAACCTTGAAACCTTGAAACCTTAATGTATCACATGGCCATTCTGGTAATAAAAAATTATGCTACAAGTTGTTGGAGTACACTGTCATCGTATAGGGAGACTCAGGGCTAAGTGGATAACACTTTCTTTATGAACGTTTTTCTGTGAATCGATAGGGTTGAGTTGGCACAAGAATGATACAATAAAGTACTTTAGTCATAGAATGTGAAATATTGGATACAATTGCATTTATGTGTCTGTGTTAATGTATGATTATTGTCTCTCTTTTATTTCTCTCTCTCTCTCTCTCTCTCTCTCTCTCTCTCTCTCTCTCTCTCTCTCTCTCTCTCTCTCTCTCTCTCTCTCTCTCTCTCTTATTTTTGTGTTGAATATATTGATTTTCTTGCATGTTTGTTTGAGGGCAAGATGTAAAAAAGCCCTCAATAAAAAAATTTCGTTCGTTCGTTCGTTCTCTTTCTTCTTTTTTCCTCTTCTTTTCTTCTTCTTCTTTTTTACTCTCTTTTCTTTTCTTACTCTTCTTCTAAAGCCATCATGGGAACAACAAAAAAGGCAAATTTTGATATAGAATATACTAATTTTAACAAAGAGGAAGAAGCTAATCTATTGATTTATGACGTTCGACAACATTTTGATACAAAATATTCATATCATCTAAAGGTTTTTACTGATGGTTCAGTCTTAGATACACCAGGCAGTGGAACGGGTTTCGACATACCATCTTTAAAAACAGAAAATTCGTATTACTAGACAAAGGATTTTCAATACTCACCCCTGAATTAACCCTTTCACCGCCAATGTCGCATTTTTGCACCACAATGATTTAACACCCATGTCATTAAAACCCTTGAAATCAGGGTCTGTTATTCAATGATATTGCGTTCCTAAATTTGGGTAGTAAGGATTGACCCTATTCTAAATGTGTCACAGAGAAATCCCACAATATTGCAGACAAAATCTTTTCTGTAGCCAAGTAAGTTTAATGGAATTGTTTACTTCAAAGATGGCTGGCGGCGAAAGGGTTAATGCAGAGCTTTAGAATGTATTACTGCTCTACATTATTCTATTTATAACATCTTTTTTTTGGCGGTCCTGTTTTCTTTTCCCTCCTTTTTCCCCACACACTCTCTCGCATTTTAGTTTAAGTGAACTGTTAAGATGGATATTTATAACATCTTAATTTGTGTAGTTTCCAAATCAGTCTTACAAACTCTTAAAAGCAGAATGATAGTAAAATTCGTAACGATATCGTTGTTGTTTTTAATTAAACATTTAATTCATTGTATTATACCAAAGGGTACTGGTATTTATTTTTGCTGTGGGCTTTTTTGGAACGCAGTTTCTGATAGGCGTGCTAAAAGAGGGGCCTTCAATAACACTAATCATATAGTAAAAAGCCAAGTGTCCGTGTGTGTGTGTGTCACCGACCGACTCTCTCTGCTTTCAAAGCTAACCTCAAAACCCACCTGTTCCCCCATCATTAAAGCTCCTCTCTCTTTATCTTCTCTCTCTTGCCATTAGGTCTGTTTCTGCTATATTCCATTTATGTTATCTGTGTGTGTTCGCGTTGTAAAACTTGTATTGCGTTTGTGTTTGAATGCGTTTTGAATGCTAACGTGTGTGTGCGCTTTGATTTGATTTCTATCAAGATTCAGCGCCGTATAAATACTGTATGTTGTTGTTGTTGTTGTGTGTCTGTCTGTCTGAAACACAAAACGGGCCTTATAACTCCGCCGTTTTTTGACCGAATCGCTTCAAATTTGCTGTGCGCCCTGACGGGGCGATGGCAACGGCAACCGAGGCAGCCGTGTCATTTGCGCGGCTTGGCAAATGCGCGAATCTGCCGGACTCTCGGTGCCCATATCTCCGGCATTTCTGGACCGATTGCCTTCACATTTGGCAGGTAGATGTCCGGGGACGGTGACTACCGGTGTGCCATACCGGAAGCGAATCAGTTCAGAAACGCGTGCGCTATACGCCACTTCACTTTTTCACGAATAACTCCGCCGTTTCTTAACCGAATCGCTTCCAATTTGCTGTCAGGCTTGCTATGACCCGGGCAAAGCCTGGCAGCAAATTTGAAGATAATTGGGAGAGAGCGTCACTCTCAGAGCAGCGCCAACGGGAAACGGGGCCTTATAACTCCGCCGTTTCTTAACCGAATCGCTTCAAATTTGCTGTACTCAGCGTTACCAGTACTTGGCGTTACCGTTACTAGGCGTCACCATTACTAGGGAGAGCGCATCACTCTCAGAGCAGCGCCAACAGGAAATGGGGTGTGTGAGGGGGGGGTCCGTTTTATTGCAGAAATCTTGTAAAAAATGTATTTACAATTATTTTGTGATTCGTATTTTGTATGTAGAATGTCTACGTCTTGTAAACTTTAAATGCTTGTAAATGAGGTAGAAGGGTATTTTTGTTTTTGCAAAATTTGTGTATTATAATTAGTCATGTAATTGGTATGTCGATGGCAGTATGATTTTATTTCAAGTTGCAGTATTGTATTCAAACTTGAGAATGTGAATGTGGTCTCTATGTTTCTTCTTAGAATGTTCATATTGTAACTATTTTACTCTTGTATAACTGATTAAGTGTGTGTGTGTGCGCATGCATGTGTGTGTATGTGTGCGTGCGCGCGCGCGCGCGTGTGTGTGTGTGTGTGTGTGTGTGTGTGTGTGTGTGTGTGTGTGTGTGTGTGTGTGTGTGTAAGGAAGTAAGAGAATGTTGCGTGCAAGCATCGTGCTTATTTTACTTTCTAATGATTAATTATTTGTTTGCCTTTAATGTTCTTGTTATCAATGTAAAGCGCACTGAGCTCATGTGAGAAAGAGTGCTATATAAATTCCCATTATTATTATTATTATTATAACTCCGCCTTTTCTTAACCGAATCATTTCAAATTTGCTGTACTCAGTAAGGTGCGGGGGGTAGTAGAACGGGATGAGTGAAGAAGATGGAAGGAGGGAGAGAGACAAAAGTAATAATAATATTTCACGGACCCGGCGAAACCAGTACTCAGCGTTACCAGTACGGTGCATTGCCAGTACTAGGCGTTGCGCTAGTACATTTTAAAATGAGAAATTTTACATTGTCGACACATGAAATTCACTATTTGTCAGAAAAATCCATTTGTGTCAGTTTATCTAATATTTTATTGCATAGTAGACCAATACTTAGTTTAATATACAAGTTACGATTAAATTCGTGGAAAACTAAATATACGGAAATTACTTGTCTTTGCTCTCGTAAATAATCACTTCACCATCTATTATTCGAGTGTCTAGTATTGCTTTCTAAATACAAAAATGTTTAATATGGACTTTTGGGTATTTTTTTCAGAAGTACAATAATACCAAGGATGTTTTTAATCGATACAACTATTAACATTTCTCTAATTGCAAAAGTCGTGCTATCGACTCCTATTAGACATTTGCTGTAGAAGTTTGAATTTGTTGGATTAATGCATGTTGTGTTATATTTTTAATAATTAATGTATCTCTTTTTTCTTGTCTAATATCACAAATAATGTGAAAAGACATTAAATTAAAAACTCATTTCAGTTCCTCTTCTTCTTCTTCTTCTTCTTCTTCTTCTTCTTCCTTTTCTTCTTCTTCTTCTTCTTCTTCTTCTTCTTCTTCTTCTTCTTCTTCTTCTTCTTCTTTCGGTCCATGGCTAGAATACCAGTATCCCAGTTCCTTTTCTTCTTCTTCTTCTTCTTCTTCTTCTTCTTCTTCTTCTTATTCTTCTTCTTCTACTTCTTCTTCTTCTTCTTCTTCTTTAGAACTCTCTCTCTCTCTCTCTCTCTCTCTCTCTCTCTCTCTCTCTCTCTCTCTCTCTCTCTCTCTCTCTCTCTCTCTCTCGCTCTCCCTCTCTCTGCTTTTTTCTTTTAGCTCCACTCCACTTTTTGTTTTAACCCCCGGGATCAAAATGTTACAGGAGGCTATTTTATCGTTGATTGTTTGTGCCAACATTCAATTAGACACATCGCACTCACATTTATACATTTCCTTTGCATTTTCTTACTTCTAAATGCACTATGTGACGATCCTTTGCCACCTATTGTTTTGTCATTCCAGTTGGACTTTTTTTTATAAATCCGGTTTGTTCCACAATGAGTGCTTTATGCAGGAGTGTACGCGTGTGTGCGTGTGTGTCTTGTGGATATGCGTTTGCTCGTGTGGGTGTGAAACAGACTCAGGAGGATCGTGTGTGTCTTCAGTTGTGGATATGCGTTTGCTCGTGTGGGTGTGAAACAAGATTCAGGAGGATCGTGGGGTTTTTTTGTATGTTCGTGTGTACGGTGTTTGTTTTCGTGTAGCAAAAATTAACTTGCAACATAAAATTTAAGAAAAAAAGAAAAATGTCACACAGACCTCGCCTGCCTCGGTGCCGCTTCCTAATCTACATTACAGGCATTACCTGTCACATCTAGGTGTTCTTTCATTTCTTTGCTGCCGCTAGCTTTTTTCCTTTATTATTTACTGTTCTTAGAAACGTGTGTTGGTGGGGTGTTTTTTTACTACGCTGTGCTGTGGAGGGTGTGTATCTGTGCATCCATCTGTCTGGTTAAAAAGTGTTATGTTTTCTTCTCTTTAAAAAATAAAGTATTATTACAAGCCCTAGCGCAATCTGATTAACCTTTGCTTTATTTTGCACTCGTTTCTTAATTAGATTTTTATTTTCTTGTCACTAAGTGTTTGGTTGAGGTGTTTTCTAAAGTAACCCCTTTTCTCCGTTTTATTTTTCTACCTCTTCCCCCCCCCCCCCCCTCCCCCCCCTCCTCCCCCCCCCCTCCTCCCCCCCCCCTCCTCCCCTGTGTTTCTCGTCTGTTCATTATTTTGCTTTGAGTCTAATGTACTTATGTCTTATCAACAAAATGTTTCCAAATGTATTCGGTTGAGTGCTTCAGACTTTTCCCCCTATTTTCTTCTCATATGGTGTGTTTATTGCTTAAATTAATGACAAACTGATTAGTTAGTCATTAACTTTCACGCCCTTGAAGTTTATTTGGAGACTTACCATCTGCATATGATTTAAGTTATGGTCACCTCTGATGCAACATAAAATCAAGTATATGCTGAAGTTGAAACTATGTTGTTAGTGTCATCAATAAACTGTACCTTAGTGAGTATTTGGAACGAACATGCGTCCCGCTTCACCTTCGCTTCTTTTTGACAAAGAAGTTAGTTGTTATTATTAGTGTTTCAATGATTAGTGAACAAAATGTTTGTACTCACTTGAATATTTCTACCACATCTCGTGGTCGTCTGAGGCGTGTGTTGTTGTGTTTGGCTTGGTGAGTAGATCTCAGTTGAATTTGTTTGGTTACAGGCAGGGTGATCTGACAGTCTGTGTCTAAGGCTACCAATAATAGACTTGTAGACTTGTAGTGGCGAATCAATGCCAAGATCTCTCTTGAGACTTGTTCTTCTCCGTCTAATGCTGATGGCCTCTTATTTTCCTTTTGACCGGATGCAGTTCTGTTTCAATGAAGCTGGAGTTGGTCAGGTCAAGAGAATGGCCGTGTGAGGATTGAAGGCAGAGTCATTTCTGTTTCTACTAATAATGCATGTCAGAGACTGTGAGTCTACATTCAAGAAGTTAGTTGTTGTCATTGGGTTTTTTATATGTGTCCAAAGAATTCCTTTTCACTTCGTTGTACTGGATTGTGTTCAGCGAAGCAAAGAACAAGACAAAAGCGAGTCTACTTTACAAAGAACCGTTGGATATGAAGAGCGCCAGACCCACTCACAAGTCAAGTACATAATAGTTCAAAGCCAAGACAATTCCATTAAGCGTGTTTCTTCTCTACAAATTATCGGCTATCAGGCTCCTCCAAAATGTTCTTCATATTTACCAGTTAGAATTAAGAGCTCACAACAACAAAAAGTCTTCAGCCACTTCTAACGGCTCTACCCATATATCCGTTCATCTCTCCCTCCTAAAAATGGAGTCATTCTGTTTATTGTGAAGGGGTGGTACAAATTCTACCCTGCTCTCTACTTGAGGTCTTGTCAATGTCAGAGATCACTAATCTCATAGAGATGGGTAAAGTGCTGAACGGGATAGCAGTGACAGCTCTCGCTCTCTCTCTCTCTCTCTCTCTCTCTCTCTCTCTCTCTCTCTCTCGCTCTCGCTCTCTCTCTCTCTCTCTCTCTCTCTCTCTCTCTCTCTCTCTCTCTCTCTCTCTCTCTCTCTCTCTCTCTCTCTCTCTCTCCTTCCTACTCGTCTATTCTTCACAACAAGCCAAGTGGGATACACGGTGGCTTAGCTGGTTCCCGAGACCCCAGAGGCGAGTTGCACGTGTCCCCTTGGAAGTAGTACAGAGCACAGTGATTGACGACCGGTGGACATATTCATTGGAAGGACGTCTGTTCAGGGCAAGCTTCTGTCTTCGTGTGGAGAAAAATAGCCCTCCGTTGTCCCTTGGTTATTTGCTGGGTACACGTAAATTACATTTCCAGAATGGTGCAATGTAATTAACTATTCTAGGGTGATGTGTCACGTAAGGCGCGCGCGCGCGTTTGTGCATGTGCTGTGTGTGTGTGTGTGTGTATATGCGTGCGTGCGCGCGTGTATGTGTGTGTGTGTGTGTGTGTGTGTGTGTGTGTGTGTGTGTGTGTGTGTGTGTGTGTGTGTGTGAGTGTGTTTGTTCGTTTGTTTTTTTGTTTGTGTGCGCGCAGGCACTCCTGTGTGCATTTCCCGATGAGTGATTTTTGCAATGTGGACAATGTTGTTTTTCAGTAACCGAAATGGTATGTGGATCACATGTGGAGTATATTTTGTCTTAGCAGTTATGTTTTGGGTGTTTAGGATGTAGGCCTATATGGAGTACAACATTTGTCTTAACAGTTATGTTTTGGGTGTTTAGGATGTAGGCCTATATGGAGTGCAACATTTGTCTTAGCAGTTATGTTTTGGGTGTTTAGGATGTAGGCCTATATGGAGTACAACATTTGTCTTAACAGTTATGTTTTGGGTGTTTAGGATGTAGGCCTATATGGAGTACAACATTTGTCTTAACAGTTATGTTTTGGGTGTTTAGGATGTAGGCCTATATGGAGTACAACATTTGTCTTAACAGTTATGTTTTGGGTGTTTAGGATGTAGGCCTATATGGAGTACAACATTTGTCTTAACAGTTATGTTTTGGGTGTTTAGGATGTAGGCCTATATGGAGTGCAACATTTGTCTTAACAGTTATGTTTTGGGTGTTTAGGATGTAGGCCTATATGGAGTACAACATTTGTCTTAACAGTTATGTTTTGGGTGTTTAGGATGTAGGCCTATATGGAGTACAACATTTGTCTTAACAGTTATGTTTTGGGTGTTTAGGATGTAGGCCTATATGGAGTGCAACATTTGTCTTAACAGTTATGTTTTGGGTGTTTAGGATGTAGGCCTATATGGAGTACAACATTTGTCTTAACAGTTATGTTTTGGGTGTTTAGGATGTAGGCCTATATGGAGTACAACATTTGTCTTAACAGTTATGTTTTGGGTGTTTAGGATGTAGGCCTATATGGAGTACAACATTTGTCTTAACAGTTATGTTTTGGGTGTTTAGGGTGTAGGCCTATATGGAGTACAACATTTGTCTTAACAGTTATGTTTTGGATGTAAAGCAGGTTTTTTTAAGTACCCGGGGAAGTTTTTCTTCTTCTTAGTTTTGTTGTCATTTCTACGGTCCGAGATTGTTTGGTTTAAACAAAATGTATTAACATAATGCATTGCAATGTACACAAATTATTGCATGAGCACAACAAGCTATAAGCTTATAAGCCGAGATTGTTTTTGTTATCGGGAACATAAGTTTAAAGATAAATCGCGGTGGAGTTTTAGATATGGCTTTCGCATATTCAGTGAACGTGAATTCAAACTCCCTGGTTGGTCATGTTCTGGGTGAAGATTTCGTGGGATATGTCTTTATTTCTGTATTGACTTCTTTTGATGTCTTTAATGTTTGAAGTGCCATTCATCAACTGCCCGTCTTACACTTCGCTCCTTGCCCCCTCCCTTTCCAAATGTCTTTGAATTGCATAAGATCGTTAAACAATCAAAGCAGCATATGTCCACAGCCTTGCCAGTCATGGGTATTAAATCGACAAAATCCAAACAACAAAACGTTAATTTGTCTATGTTATAACAAAGTTTCACAGATGTTGGACCATCCTGTGTTTCATTCAAACACAGAACTGCTTTTAAGATAATCAAAATCGCCTGAAGCATTTTATTTCATAAACCTGTTATACACTGTCGTTTAGCAAAGAACACGTCTAGTTCTATATTTTATTAACTCTTGATGTTATGTTTTGAAATATCAAAGTTAAAATGGACAGTTGGAGTAGACTTCTAAGTGCATCACTTGGTTGAAAGAGACAGATGGAGCTTTAAAGGTGTTTTAAAAAGTGTAGGCACGAACTACTTTTGCGTAACATTTATGCGCCAGTTGACTTTACCAATTCTGATTTCATCCTGAGGAAAAGTGAAGAGAACATTCCCTACATGAATCATCTTTTCCCAGACTGGACGCTGTCCAAAACATTTATCTTCTGGGCGGGACGGGACAGCTCTATTCATGTGTAGCAACTGACAAAGTGGGCCTCTTTTATTGGGCGAGTCAGACATACATCATTAGCAAATCGATGTGGATGCTGTCATTATTCGTTTGGGTGCTGGTTCGTTTGAACACGAGGGGCCGGGGATTTCAGGCGTAAAAGCTCAAAGAGACAGAGAGAAAGAGACGGTCAGAGAGAGAGACAGAGACAGAGACACTGAGAGACGGTCAGATAGAGGAGATTGGGTAACATAAGACACACGAAGAAGCAGAAAAATAGAGAAACTCAGTTACAGCTGAAGACTGGATGAAGACAGACAGAGAGTGTGTGTGAGAGAGAAAGAAAGAGAAGTTGAACAGACAGAAATAACAAAAATAGATAGAGAACATAGAGAGACAGGCAGAAAGGCTCTCTCTCTCTCTCTCTCTCTCTCTCTCTCTCTCTCTCTCTCTCTCTCTCTCTCTCTCTCTCTCTCTCTCTCTCTCTCTCTCTCTCTCTCTCTCTCTCTCTCTCTCTCTGTCTGTCTGTCTGTGTATGCTACAGCTATAATGTAGGTCTACTTTTCAATGTATATAGTATGGCTACTTTATTGTTAGTCTGTTGTAACATGGACACTACATTAAGCATATAGCATCCATGGTTTTAATCGTATGTAATCCTGATTGCAGATTGGCTGAAAGAAATCACGTGAGCCAAGCCAAGGATGATGGGAAGCCAACAAGCAGTCATCATGTTCCTGACGTTTCTCTGGCTGTGCTGCTGGGACATGCGTCAGGCCGATGGTTTCAGTAAGTACGAATGTTATGTCATTTTTATCTCCGGTAAGAAATTAATACTTCGTCTTTTTATCACCCGCGGAGTTTACGGAGCGAAGGTGATATTGTTTTTGTTGTGTAAGTGGCTGTGTGTGTGTGTATGTATGTGTGTGGGTTTGTTAACAGCATATCACCATGAAGGAATAAAGATAGGAAGATGAACCTTGTTGTGCTTTGTAGGCTAGGTACTGTAGATGTGCCTTTTGGTGCCAAGGTCAAGGCTATGACCTTGACGTATGACCTTGAAAACTGAAAATCTATTTTTAGCCATATCTCGGGCACCAGTCAACATAAATTATTATGATGTTGAAACTTGGTATGAAGGTGGTTTGGCTTATGCTCCTTCCGAATATTGTTGACCAATCAAGGTCAAGGTCAAGGTCAAGGAGATCGCTGGACCATCCGCGGGTGATTCTCGAATGCTACATTCGATAACTTTTGAATCTAGTTGGTTTGTCTATTTGTCATTCTTTGTGTTTTCTTCTCAGATTTTCCTTGACAAAAAAACCCAACCCAACCCGAGCAAGTGTCTATGTCTTTCATGTTTTTTAGCAGTAGTTTCTTCGGGGTGGCTTGGTCCTGTTGGTGCTTTCTAGTTACAAACGCGTCATTTATTTCGATTCAGTTGTGTATCTAGGTCTATTTAGATGTGTTACATAATCTTGTCTTGTAGAACAGCAGCTGCCCCCTCTGCTAAATGGCACCCATAGTCGGAAACATCTTGTATATCATCTTGCCTGCACTCCACACAGAACACACAGTAGATGTGCATCGTCAGTCTGCTACACATTTCCTTTTTACACACAGTATAAATACATAAACTCTCACGCACTTGTTATTTGACCTACCCCACCCCCCGGGTTTCCCCTCAGTCCCCAGCTTCTTCCTGTATTGTTGTCCTTTCAGCTTTGTGTTTCTCAATTCTCAGCACACGGTCTCCAGCGTGTGTTGTCGTTCCATTCTAACTGTCCACTTCTTTCTGTGAAAGACTAATGGAAAGAAAATAATGATTAGATAGGCCCAACAATGCAGGGAAACACCCAGGACCAAATTGAGATTTTCTTTCCCCCCAAAACATTCGATCTACGTCAACTTGATATGGCGCCGCTGTTTGTGGTTTTTTTGTCTGACGTTTTTTGTTACTTGGATGCGTGTGTGTGTGTGTGTGTGTGTGTGTGTGTGTGTGTGTGTGTGTGTGTGTGTGTGTGTGTGTATGTGCGTGTATGTGTGTGTGGTGTGGTGTGTGTGTGTGTGTGTGTGTGTGTGTGTGTGTGTGTGTGTGTGTGTGTGTGTGTGTGTGTGTGTGTGTGTGTGTGTGTGTGTGTGTGTGTGTGTGTGTGTGTGGTGTATATGTGTGCGTGTATGTGTGTGTGGTGTGTGTGTGTGTGTGTGTGTGTGTGTGTGTGTGTGTGTGTGTATGTGTGTGTGTGTGTGTGTGTGTGTGTGTGTGTGTGTGTGGTGTATATGTGTGTGTGTGTGTGTGTGTGTGTGTGTGTGTGTGTGTGTGTGTGTGTGTGTGTGTGTGTGTGTGTGTGTGTGTTAGTGTGTGTGTATGTGTGTGTGTGCGCGCGTGTGTGTGTGTGTGTATGTATGTATGTGTGTGTGTGAAAAAGCAATAAGTTTGCAGGATTGTAAATTACAAAATTATATACTGATATATTGATTATTAACTGAGTATTGCAGTTTGATTATTAACTGGCATTTATTTATACATAAACATTTAGCAAAATAAGATTAAGGACTTTTGTTTCAATGGAAAAACAAGTCTTCATGTTAATCAAATCCCATGACGTTATTGCATTTCTCATTTTGAATGCCTGATGTGTAACCCGAAACAATTTTACTTTGAATCAAATTTGCGAGCGTGAACTGCATTTAAGATGGCGGCTGAGATTTGCAATGCATTGCGCAGCATTGTAGCATGGGTGCTTCTCTTCAGGCTGTGAGCTTGAATTCAGATCTTTTTATTTCTTTTTTTTCGGTGGTCTATGCCTGAACGTCAGGTTATTAAGTGATTAGAAGCATCCTCCCTCTCTCCCACCTTTGCATATTTATGTTTGTGCCCGTCACCTCTTGTCATGTGACTTGTCATGTCTTAGCTTTATGCTTTGCTTCAAGGAGAGCCTGTCATACCCCATCAAAACAGCAACATTTCCCTTCAGCTTCAGGGGACCATTGCCCCTTCACATCCCCAAAAGGGGTTGACCCCTGTACCCTGCCAAGGGCGTTTTGACTGGACAGCTCCTGGATCCCTGATTTTCAGGATTTACAGAATTTTGTAGAAGTTAACGAAGGTCATATTCGGTCTTTTAACAAACATGAAAGAAAAAGCCCATAAAAGCAGAAATTCAGTCTGACCCAAGCCGTCGTTCATTATTCATACAGCAGCATGTCATCATTGAGTTTTTCTTTTTCCTTTCACAGCGATTTATTATGTCAGGGGCAATGAATATTTTTCATGCCAGAGTGAAGGGGTTGTCGAGCTGCCAATGTACTGTTTTCAGTTTTTACCCTCAACATCCTATCACTGAGTAAGATCTCTCTCTCTCTCTCTCTCTCTCTCTCTCTCTCTCTCTCTCTCTCTCTCTCTCTCTCTCTCTCTCTCTCTCTCTCTCTCTCTCTCTCTCTCTCTCTCTCTCTCTCTCTCTCTCTCTCTCTCTCTATCTATCTATCTCCCTGTCTATCTCCCTGTGTATCTATCCATGTATCTGTCTATCCATCTATCTACCTATCTAACTGTCTGTCTGTCTGTCTGTCTATCTATTTTATCTATCTATCTGTCTGTTTCTGCTTTTAAAGTATCTTTCACCTACGTCTGTGATACCACCATGGAAAGTAACAAGGAACCTGTTTCTCAATAAATGACTTGTTTAGCAACATGGAGAAAAATACCAGGAAAGTAGTCTACAAATATCCACAGTTTCTCCTTAGATCTACAGTTGGTTGGTTGGTTGGCTGGTTGGCTGGTTGGCTGGCTGGTTTGGCTAGTTAGTAGGTCGTCAGGTTAGTTGGTCAGCTGTTTGATTGATTGATTAATTGATTGATTGATTGATTGATTGATTGATTGATTGGGTCAGAAGGTCAGTTGGTTGGTTGGATGGTTTATTGATTACATGCTGTTCACCAGTTTTAATTACATTTTGCGGTTTACTACTCGTTTCCTTTTCGAACCACAATTATATTGTCTAGTCAAAGGTCTAGGGACAAGCAAACTAATCAATGTGTCCATTGTTGCTATTCACAACAGAAGAAGCAAAGAAACGATTAGAATATGAAACAAGAGGGCTGTCGAGTGAAAGGCAAAATAAAAGGGTGCAAACTTGTCATGGAAATCCTCGCTTAACATCGCAGATAACACCGTGCCTTTTAAATTCACCAGGCACAACCCCGCAAAACCCGACTAAATGAAAGCCGATAATGCAATTACGCATCTTTCTACCCTCCTTGGCATTCTGAACCGCGTGACGGAAAGAGTTTTATGCCCAAAAAAGAAGAGGGGTCGCTCTTTTTGTGTTTGTCCCACTTGGGATGTGAAGGGGGTGCCCCTCTTGTGTTGGACGGCTAGCTAATCTGGCCCCAGCATCTTGAAGACCTGGGAAGGACGCCAAGGACTCTGTCTTTTGGCAGTCTGCTAGAAGAGCAGCAGTGTGGGCCAAAGGAAATCGCGTCTGTGTTACAACGTGACAGAGGAGGGGGAAAGCTATTGATTTCTTCTTTTGCTCGAGACTCGAGATGAAAAATTTGATTAATACGATTAGTTTGGTGGTGTTTTTTTCTTTTTCCTGGTTGATTTTGTTGTGTTGTTGTTTTTTTTGTTAACGTCGTTTGTGTTTTTTGTGTTGTTGTGTGTGTGTGTGTGTGTGTGTGTGGGGGTGGGTGTGTGTGTGTGTGTGTGTGTGTGTGCATGTTTGTGTGTGTGTTTTCTCACGTGTTTTATTGTGTATTTGTCTCTGTTAGTGTGTTTGCTTGTTCGGAAGGAAACACAAGTATAGTATGCGGGTTCGTTCGAAAATAGAGCTGGATGATTAATAAAATATAATCAAAATCCCTCTTCCCTTCCTTCTTCACTTTCTCCCCCGTAGCACCCTCTCTCTCTCTCTCTCTCTCTCTCTCTCTCTCTCTCTCTCTCTCTCTCTCTCTCTCTCTCTCTCTCTCTCTCTCTCTCTCTCTCTCTCTCTCTCTCTCTCTCTCTCTCTCTCTCTCTCTCTCTCTCTCTCTCTCTCTCTCTCTCTCTCTCTCTCTCTCTCTCTCTCTGGTTATTCATAAGAATCTTTAATTCCACAAGCACAAATCCTAGTGGTACTCTTTCCCTTGAATAAACCCTGCACAGCGGATGTTTACAGCCATCAATAGGCGTGCTTTCTACTTGGAGAAATCTCCAATTGAATTTTCTCTCGTGCCACAAATTCCTTTCTTGTGTTGTTTGTATATACAGTAGATCAATAATGGATAAGACGAACGCAAAATGCTTAGTAGTAGTAGTGATAGGGACATGCATC
>CM065682.1:67527255-67529755 GCA_017654935.2 Phymorhynchus buccinoides | reverse complement strand
TCAAGTTAAACTCTCTCTACAAGTTAAACAACTGTTCTCTCTCTCTCTCTCTCTAACACATTTCTCTCTCTCTCTGCCTCTAAGACAAGCAGGGCCTTTTATTCACGTTCGATAGCATGAGACTTAGCATCTCTCTCTCTCTTCTCTCTCTCTCATCTCTCTTCCAATGTCCTAATAGGATTCTCCTCTCTCTCTCTCTCTCTCTTTTCTCTCTTCTCTCCTCTCTCTCTCTCTAAGATATTGAGCAACAAATTGTACATTTTCTTGTAAGTGCTCATCTTCAACTCTCTCTCTCTCTCTCTCTCTCAGAACGTCAAACTACGGACTGCTAACAAATAAAACACACACAGATTTTCCTACTCATTTTTCACCACAACTTTTTTTTAGGATAACGACCTTGACGAAACACATTTTTGCAAAAAAGTAGAGGCTTATTTAGGCTAAAAAGTTACTGACATTTAAAACAAACCAAGTACATGTATCTCTAACGTTACTTCTAAATTAACTGTAAACAGTAGTGCAGTTATCTATTAAGACCAAAATAATATCACTGAATAGTATATTGTTCATAATATAAGTATGCTTCTAATTTCCACTGACTATTTTGCTGACAGTTTGTCTCCGGAGAGGGGTCCTATGGCTCCAACCCACCTGCGTGCGCATCTCGACCATTCCAACGGAAGTGTCGCCATCTTAGTCCTTATTTGTGTGTAAACAAAGTGAAAATGTTATCTAAATGTGTAAAGAAAACATCCAGATGTTATAAATACAGTTTAGATAAGTTTCGAATTGGAACAGCCAAATACGCAGCATCGATCTGGCATTTTTCAAAAAAAAGTAAGGACTAAGATGGCGGTCTCCCATAATATGGCGCTCCTTGTGGCCGGATATGACGACACGTGGGTACCAGCAATTTGTTATCCTGTAGGGGCCGACTCACTGCGTACAACTCAATCCAACTGCGATCCCATTGTGACGATGTCTGTGAGGCATGATTCTAGTGAAATACTTCCGTCTACAAAATAATTCTACCATTTTCGTTCCCTATACTCGTGTAGACCCCACATACACGAATCACATCAACTGCCTGATACACAAATACAGATATTTCAGCAGATTCGTGTTACACTAACTCTCTCTTTTTAGGAACTACAAAGATAGTGAACAAAGCTAAATTCTAAAGTTACATTTAGAAACAAGCAACGTAACTACTACAATTAAGAGAAAGAGAGAGAGAGACGAAGATAGAGAAAGAGAGAGAGAGATTTCTAATTTGATTGAAAAAAAGTTGTTAAAGAATAAACTATTAGAGATAGATGAATTCTGTTTTTTCACCACAACCTTTTTTTAGGAAGTGTCGACTTGGCCTTTCTGCAAAAAAGTAGAGAATATTTAGTCAAAAAGTGACATCATTTATGACATTAGTACTTGTTTTCCTGTGTTGCATCACATTATGTATTTCTCCTTTCATCATTCAACACAATAAACAATACAAAAATACGTAAAGGTTTTATAAAATGTTTAATTTGCTTCACAAATTGCACCTGAGTGGGTAAGCTCCAACGACCTTTTGCGCACAGGCTCATATACATGTTTATCTCATCTTCTTTCATATTGTGCACTTTAAACAATTGAATTGCTACAGTTGCTTTACCAATGTGGTGGTACCATAGCCGATGAAAATTAACCGAGGCGTGGTATACCGCTACAGTTTATCTAAGTTTCGAATTGGAACAGCCAAATAAGCAGCATCGAAGGACTTTTCTGGTGTTGCACTGCCTCCTTGTGGCCGGCATCATGGATTGCAGCCAGTATTGTTCCCAATTTGTTTTGTATGTACAAACTGTCCCATATGTGTCAATGAACCGAGATTGGACGATAAAACATCATTTTCATCAGCAGGTGTGTCCTCCACATGGGTTCAGCTCTGGACGAAGGGAGTCGTTCGATACTAGCAGAGACACAAGGACAGCAGGTGTGTCCTCCACATGGGTTCAATGGGTGCTCTGGACGAAGGGAGTCGTTCAATACTAGCAGAGACACAAGGACAGCAGGTGTGTCCTCCACATGGGTTCAATGGGTGCTCTGGACGAAGGGAGTCGTTCAATACTAGCAGAGACACAAGGACAGCAGGTGTGTCCTGATCCTCCACATGGGTTCAATGGGTGCTCTGGACGAAGGGAGTCGTTGCGATACTAGCAGAGAAACAAGGACAGCAGATGTGTCCTGATCCTCCACATGGGTTCAGCTCTGGACGAAGGGAGTCGTTCAATACTAGCAGAGAAACAAGGACAGCAGGTGTGTCCTCCACATGGGTTCAGCTCTGGACGAAGGGAGTCGTTGCAATACTAGCAGAGAAACAAGGACAGCAGGTGTGTCCTCCACATGGGTTCAATGGTCCCTCTGGACGAAGGGAGTCGTTCAATACTAGCAGAGAAACAAGGACAGCAGGTGTGTCCTCCGCATGGGTTCAGCTCTGGACGAAGGGAGTCGTTGCAAT
>CM065682.1:67514755-67524755 GCA_017654935.2 Phymorhynchus buccinoides | reverse complement strand
GTCAAACAAACGAATATTTTCACAGAATGTTTTCTCAAAATATTTACCGCCTTTTGTTTAGTTGTATTGTTTCGTTGTTGCCTTCTTGTTATTGTCTTTCACATTCATACGTGTAATGGTGCACTGTCCCCCTTTTACCGTAAAAATGCTTTGAAACTGCAATGTCTGTTTTGGGTTTTTTATTATTTCAACAAACTTTAGCACATAAAAACTCTTTAATCCACCTCACTAGACACAACATTGACATAAATTGCCAACATAATTTTGGTCGTTTCAACTTTTGGGTTTTTGTTTTTTGTGGGTTTTATTTTGCAGTTTAAAGAAAGATAAATGAAGACAACATGTGCAAGAGTGTGGGCTTTTAACTTTGTTTGTTCATTACACTCACAAACGAAACACGTGTTTGTTTAGAGTTTTTTGTTCCTTGTCCTGTCTGTTTCAACTTTCTTTAGATTTATTTCCTAGTCTGTTCGTAGGGGAAGACGGGGTAAAAAGCGCATGGGCGGGTAAGAAGCCCACCCCAATTATCTCGTGAAATAAAGAAACTTTCAGTCAAATTTGCCCATGAGACGAATGCTAGACATTAACACTCGTCTCATGGGCAAAATGAGACTGAAATTTGCTTCATTTCATGAGATAATTGGGGTGGGCTTCTTACCCGCCCATGCGCTTTTTACCCCGTCTTCCCCTAGGTTGTTTTTTTTATTATTCAATTTGTTTTCTTCCTCATTTTGGTTTTCTCTTGAAAATAGGGCAAAAGAAAGGGAGAGGTTTGTGTGTTTGTGTGTGGGGTTTTTTTGTTTGTTAACTTGGGTCCAACAGCATTTCAAATGTACTGGGTCAACAGACATAACAACAAATCCCAGGGGATTCCCTTGCCAATATGCCTTTCTAAGCATGCCGTCCTATCTCATTTTTTGCCCCCCCCCCTCCCCCCCCCCCCCCCCCCCCCCCCCCCCCCCCCCCCCCCCCCCTCCCCCCCCCCCCCCCCCCCCCCGCTCCCCTTTTATCTCCCCCCCCCCAGTTTTCTTTGCCCCATTTTCCAGAACCTTCTCACCCCAACACCCTTTTCGTTGTGTTTTTTCTCTCCTCTCTATACAGTCTGTTTCCCTTGTGTCCTCAGGTGCCTGAACATTCTGTCTTTCTTTAACACTACCTCGGTTTTCTTTTCTTCATTTCTTAGGTACAAGAACACACATACACACGCGCGCGCACGCGCACACACACACACACGCGCGCGCGCGCGCACACACGCACGCACGCACACACACACACGCACACGCACACACACGCACACGCACACGCACACACTCTCACACACACACACACACACACACACACACACACACACACACACACACACACACACACACACACACACACACACACACACACACACACACACACACACACACACACACACACACACACACACACACACGTCGCATCACATTGTTTGACACAGGTGGTGTTTTTGACATATTGTTCAATTTGCCCTATTTTGAGAATCTTGAAGACACTCTTTTCTCAGCAATACTGAGATGATGAATAGCAACGTGTGAAATTTTGGATGTAATCCATGCAAATTATTTATTTATTTATTTATTTATGTATTATTTGTTATCCATTTATTTGTTTGTTTGTTTATTATTTATTTATTTGTTGATTATAATCTTTTACAGGAAAAAGTTGATGAAAATCAGTAGGCTATGCTTGTGAGTAGACAAGTTTTTCAGATGCAGATGACCTTACATTTGAATGTTTGTCGTCTGTCAAAACATACTGACAGAAATAATGCCAATGTTGCAGCAGATGACCTTACATTTGAATGTTTGTCGTCTGTCAAAACATACTGACAGAAATAATGCCAATGTTACAGCAGATTCTTTTAAAACTTTCATTACACTTCAATAAATTCATTTTTGATATTTACATTATTTTTTCAAACTCTTTTTTATTGCAAGACATTTCTGCGACTTATTCAGATGTAATCTCATTCTCGTATTGCTGTTATGAATGTTTGAAACAAATGCTTATTATCATCTGAATACAAAGAGACGTAGACTCGTATAGCTGTGCAGTAAAAACGCAGTGCAGTTTTTATTTTATTGCTTCGAATAGCGAACCCTTCAACTCGAGGCTACCAAGTACCCCCCCCCCACTATTTCATATCGAATTTGTTACAGGGACTTTTGAAAGGCAACAAAGGTGTACAAACAGAACTGATGATGCAAAGGCTATGCATAACGTGAAACCAGCGGTGTAAAGCCACTTGCTTTGTCTGAAGTCTGAGGAATATCGATGGTTTATTCAATTGTGGATACATATATTAAAAAAACACCTAAAGAGTATCAGTGACTTTGTACAATGTTCTTAATGTTTTCTACTAATTCTGCCTTGTCGATGTAGTATTACGATATTACTAGCGAAGCGACTGCATGTGATCAATACACAGTATAACATTATTATAGAGAGCCAAATAAAAGGTTCACAAATTTAAAGTTTAGAATTAAAAGTAAAAATAATAAAATTCTTGAGTTCTTACATTGCATAAAATTAGCCTCTCCCCCCTCCACACCCAGCATACACAATATCATTATTTTAGAGAACCAAATATTGTAGAAGGTTCACATAAATCTAAAGCTCTTAATATTGCAAGCAATTACCTCCACCCACCCCAAACGGAAGCATTTTACGCTTTCAAAATTAGAAATAGAGCCTAATTAATGCAATTTCTGACTAATTCACTTATAGCACTCAATACACCACAGAGCCTGTTTATGTCAAGTGATTTACATCATTTTTATTTGTAGGCCTACATTACATTGTTGACTGGGATGCAATTTCTTGAGATGATTCTGCGTCTGGACTATGAAAATGTCTGCATTTCTTCCTTTCTATCACTATTTGTTTTGGGTATTTGGTATTTTTGGTATTTGGTACTTTATAGTCACAGAGGCGTCTCTGTGAAATTTGGGTTGCTCCCACCTGGAGAGAGCGTTGCAGCAAGAGGCGCGCCACCCATCTGTGTGTGTGTGTGTGTGTGTGTGTGTGTGTGTGTGTGACTGGTGAGGAAGGAAAAGGTGGGGTGGGGTAAATATTGACCAAATAACAACTTTTTCGCTGCCACTGGGTGGTTATAAGCAAGGACAAAAATAATCATCGGAAATCACAGGCGTGAATTATGGTCATTGATTTTCCAGCCAGTTTCAGCGGAAGTGAAGCGAGCCAACTGACTATGCACAAAGCAGGTTAGCCGGAACGCGTTTGTTTGACCTAGGCGCTTACACACAGGCACTACTACGGCCGATTGATTTTTCGATGGTAAGGGGGATAAGCTGTCTGCGCTTGTATTGCTCTTGCCGGGCTGACCTTTCTCCTCTGTCATCGTGCTGTAGAGGCAATCACTGGAATCAGAGACTCTTCAACAATACTGTCAGTCAGCCCGCGGGGCTACCTATGGAAACGTTGCAGCTTCAAAAAGAGGGGGAACCATTAAAGGGACTGCGGTGTTACATCAAAATGATATTGAAAATAATACCGATACGAGCACGCAAATCCACTCACACGTGCGTGCGTGTGTGAACCTACAGAGAGAGAGAGAGAGAGAGAGAGAGAGAGAGAGAGAACACTGAGCACTGAACACTGACAGATTTTAATTGTACATCGGGCATTGAGGGAGGTGAAAAATAAACCAAGGCATAAAACCTGCAACAAAAATTGTACAAAGGGAGGTGAAAAAAAAAAGATAGAGAGAGAGAGAGAGAGAGAGAGAGAGGAGAGAGAGAGAGAGAGAGAGAGAGAGAGAGAGAGAGAGAGAGAGAGAGAGAGAGAGAGAGAGAGAGAGAGAGAGAGAGAGAGAGAGAGAGAGAGAGAGAGAGAGAGAGAGAGAGAGAGAGAGAGAGAGAGAGAGAGGTAGAGTTTAAATTGACACCTCGTTACAGGCAATCGAATCAAACAGAAAGGTTAACGTTCAACCGCATCAAGTGGTCTTCCTCACATTCACTAATTACATTTAGACGACAACATGTAAGAAAAAAACACCCTTTTAGAAAAACAAATGGAATGAAAATTAAATATTTACAAACGATAGCATTTTCTTCTTGTGGCTTGTTTTGTAAGGATAAACGGGGGGAAAACACCAGAATAAATAAAAAATATATAAAACGAAGGACATGGTATCAGGGCTCCCAGGGACCCCCATTTGGGGGTCTATGAAGCACTAACATTCTCAAGGACCCTCTAACAGAATGTTGAGGGGGTCCCAGGGATGGACTACAAAAATTATTTTTAGCATTCACAATGTCATTGGGACCCTCTATCCCTCCTCTAGGACCCTCTTTACCGTAAGTAAAGGAGTCTCTGGGACCTCTAGTTTTGCGGGACGATTGGGAGCCCCGGGTATTGCACTTAGCCTACAAGTAAAGTATAGGTCGCAAGGCTCACACATCACTACTCCAATGCATACAATCATCATAATATCACCAGGATAGTAACCATAGAAAAGATGAAGGTGGTTGTTCAAACAAAGAAGATAGTTGATGCTAGGCATAATAGTGCATGGCGACGCTACGGCAATGGTCATTGAGGGGGGGAGGGGGGGGGGGGTGAAGCAAAACGTGTTCTCGTCGTTTGAGGCTGACAGGGTTTCGTATTGTTCTGGGTCTTCAGACGATGACAGGCTGGGTGAAAGGAATAATATTATTATTGATATGTAATGATATACCACGACACTGCTCTGCGCCTGTGTCTCTTTTCTGTTGTTGTTGTTGTTGTTGTTGTTGTTGTTGTTGTTGTTGTTGTTGTTGTTTTGTTTCTTTTTTGTGTAATGTTGCGCCCACTGGATAGCCAGATTTGCTTAAGCCTATGTAACGATGAAAGCAAATAGCATGGGTTCAAGTTCAAGTTCAAGTATATTTTAATATCTCCAAAAGAGAAATTCAGGGTTCAGGAAAGATATGAATAAACTGAACCAACAAAAGAAAGCAGATAATACAAAGAACGCAATAGTTGGGAGGGGGGGGGGGGGGGGGAAGCGTGTACATTTAGGTCATGTACACATATACGCGGAAATCCATCCGCATTTTCTGCGCAGAAACCTATATACCCATATTATGATATACCCACATACCGCTTTTCCGCGTATATGTGCACTCGCCTTTAGCAGACATAATGTTTTTCTTGTTTTGAAGTGTGATTAACCCTTTCACCGCCAAAGTCACATTTTAGCACCACCATGATTCAACACCTATGTCACTAAAAGGCATCAAATTGGGGTCTATTATCCAAAGACCCTATTGTCTTAGTTTTGGGAAGTAAGGACAGACCTTATTTTATATATGTCACAGAAGATCAATTATGAGCTCAGACGAATCAGTGCTGTTCGACACTTTCTGTCTGTTGAAGCCACGAAAACTCTTATTTCTGCCTTTATTCTTTCCCGCATTGACTATTGCAACTCTCTTCTCTGTGGCTGTCCTCAGTATCTCCTGCAACGTGTTCAAAAACTGCAAAACAGTGCAGCAAGCCTCACTCTCAAGATTCCACGCTCTGATCATATAACACCTCATCTTCGTAACTTACACTGGCTTCCAGTAGAGGCTAGAATCAAGTATAAAATAGCTTGCCTTTGTTTCGGTGCTGTTCACTCCTCTGGTCCCGTCTATCTCTCCGAACTAGTAACTGTCTACACACCTGCTCGCTCCCTACGTTCTTCCTCTGACTGCTGCACACTCAAGGTTCCTCGGGTCCACACGAAATCTTTTGGTGAACGTTCCTTCTACTATTTAGCACCTCACTTATGGAATTCCCTCCCACAACATGTCCGCTCATCTGACTCTATCTCCGCCTTTCGGTCTGCCCTTAAAACTCACTTGCTTCGGATATATTATGATTGATTAGTGTTTGTGTGTGAGGTGGGGGTCCGTTTCATTGCAGAAGCCTGTAAAAAAAAAAAAGCTTGTAAATGAGGTAGAAGGGTATTTTTGTTTTTGCACAATTTGTCTATTATAATTAGTCATGTAATTGGTATGTCAATGGCAGTATGATTTTATTTCAAGTTGCAGTATTGTATCCAAACTTGATTGAGAATGTGAATGTGGTCTATGTTGCTTCTTATAATTTTCATATTGTAACTATTTTACTCTTGTATAATTAATTGTGTGTGCGTGCGTGTATGTGTGTATGTGTGCGTGCGTGCGTTCATGTGTGTGTTTGTGTGTTTGTGTATGTATGTGTGTGTGTGTGTCTGCATGCATGCAGGCGTGCGTACGTGCGCGCGCGCGCGTGTGTGTGTGTGTGAGGAAGTAAGAGAACGTTGCGTGCAATCATCGTGTTTATTTTAGTTTCTAATGATTCATTATTTGTTTGCCTTTAATGTTCTTGTTATCAATGTAAAGCGCGCTGAGCTCATGTGAGAAAGAGCGCTATATAAATTCCCATTATTATTATTAAGAATCCACAATACTGCAGATGGATTTTGTTCCCTACCCAAGTAAATTTAATGGGGATTTTTGGTTGAAATATGGTTGGCGGTGAAAGGGTTAAAGCTAAAACACCAACTTTAAAAAGGGGAATAATGGCCAATCAGTCACAAGAGCATTGTGACTACAGACAAAGATGTCCGTGGTACAAAGCTAGAGACTGTTCAATCTCATGAGAACCCTAGATTTGTCGTGAAGGATCGGATCGAAACCACCTGTCCAGAGCATCAAAACTAATAGACGATTTTCGGGGGGGGGGGGGGGGAAACTAGGGGAGAGCACTGAAAATTAGAGTTGTTTACTTCCATTACTCGGTCAAATACCATAGCAACAATGCAACAATGGCGTCGAAGTTTGAAACCGCCGGATGCGAGTCAGCGACTTGCAAACATTATTTTAGGAAAATTAGGGGTGGCCAGTGGCCACAAACTGATAAAACTTGCAAAATGTGACGTAAAAATATAAATGACATAAATTTTTAGAATGACGCACGGTGTTCTAAGTGCTGTATGTCTGCTCAAACACACGAGTCGATAAGCTACGAGAGCTGATGGTAGAGTGACTTCCCCTGTTTGACCGATTGAATAAGGCAAGATCACTCCCACACACCATGAAATTACTCCCCTTAATTATTTCCGAACAAGAAGAATCCAAGCCAAGGAAACGAGAGTTTAAGGTCTATATACACGTGAACATTTTTGGCAACACAATCATACGCAAGTCATATTATGACTGGCCTATCATTGTGTTCCATGGGGAAAGAGTGAAAAATGTTAACGTGTACAGAAACCGTTATCGTCAGATTACTGAACTTCGGATACACTGACCACATCGCCAATGAACAAGTGCATCGGCCCATCAAACAGCACAGCGGACCGACATAAAAATCTTGCTGACGTGGTTCAAGATGAGAAATCTGCGTTCGTATGGAGGACAGAAGAACAAAAAACAGCGAATGACACGAAAACAAATACAATTTAATAGAATGGCGACAAACTAAGTAGGGTTTATCTCCTACTCTCCACTATCTCCATCCCGCCTACCCCTCCTAAAAAGACAAAAACTGCAACAACAAAAGCTCAAATAGATTGGGCCATTAAGTGCAAGAGCAGTTTATGAAAATGACAATGATACTGATCATACAACGAAGGCAAACAGCAACAACAACAACTTCTACTTAGAAATTACTCCAACGCCTTCTGCTTATATATATATATATATATACTTTTTCTATATTCTTTTTCTATATCTTTTTCTATATGCATATTTATTTATTATCATAAATTTATAAAATTTATTATTTATTTATTTATTTATTTTTTATTTTATTTTTCTTATTTTTTCATTAATGTACATGATTTTTTTAATATTTCTTAATTATGTTGTCTGGGCTATTTTCTTTTCATTCAATTGTTGTTTTGGTGGGGGGGTTTTCTTTTTAGTATGTTTATTTCAGTCCACGTATGAAAACATTATTGTGACTGCACTAACAATATGATGTATATTTCTGTTTGTACATGAATTCAGTCAGTGATTAAAAAATGTTTGAAAAAAACCACCAACCACATCGGCAACAACAACAACAGCAACAACAACAACGACGACGATAACAACAAAAACAAAAAGACTCTAGCAAACCGACAAAAAAACAGACAATTCGATTCGTTATAATCTGATTTGCCATTTCGGGCCCTTTTTACATCGATTCTTTTAATCTGTCATGTGCACTTATTATTGTATTTGTCTCCTAACATCGTTTTCCAGTTTCGCGACATTGGCCAACGCCCTGCCCTGTCACGATGTTAACGTTCCTGTTGCTGTTGGGTTTTTTGTCTTCCTTTGTAGCTACATGATCATCTTTGTTGCTGTCAGTTGCCGCTGTTGTTTTTGTTGATGTTGTCAGGAATATAAAGGTTCTTTAACAAAACTAAACAATAAACAGTGTTGTTCGTTTGGCATCCCAGTGGAGCATTAAATTATATCTGCCACAGCAGAGAGGCTCCAAAAACCGGTGTGTGCGTGCGTGCGTATATGTGTGTGTGTGTGTGTGTGTGTGTGTGTGTGTTGTTGTTGTTGTTGTTGTGTGTGTGTTATTGTGGTGTGTGTGTGTGTGTGTGTGTGTGTGTGTGTGTGTGTGTGTGTGTGTGTGTGTGTGTGTGAAACGGGGATGATAAGGACGGTTAAACTATGAGACTGATTTCATTAAAGTGATATCTTAAGGGGGAAAAATAAATTGAACACACAAATCAGAAGGATTGGTCTTTTTTGTGTGCGTGTCTTTTGTGTGTGCGTGCGCGCATGCGTGCGTACATGCTTGCGCAATAGACTCAAGGAAATAAATAACGCTAGGAGACCTGTAATAAACTGTTCTGTTCTTATGGCTCTCTTCTTTACTCATACACGTTCCTCACACACAACTTGTTCTTAACAACCCGTACACGGTCCCAGCCTTTTACAACCCCAAATGATCCACATCATAGGGTCAACCCCCTGAACGGCAACTTGCCCGAGAAGACGCTGCATTTGTGCCTCATAACTTCGTGATGGCCTGAGCTGTCTATGGATGTCGAACCTACCCGTGATAACACCTAATAAGAAATGTATTGACAGAAATATTGATTCCGCGCGGGGTGGTATTTTGTACAAGTGTGAGTCCCTCTGTTGGAATTCATTTTGCCGTTATGTCCAAACCTACGAACAGTAATTGTGGCTAGGGTTCTACCAGAACCAAAACATCAGACAAAATAGCCCTTGACGAGGCTCAGACCCAGAACGTTTCAGTCTACACCCACGGAAGAACCATTTTGTTCAAGGCGTGTGATGGACACAAATTCCTGACATGAGAAAGAAAGAGAGTGTGTGGAGGTAGAAAGAAAAACCCCACAAGGGGAGAAGCCAGAAAAGCAAGTGGAGATATAAAGGGAATGCTTGTAGGAAGGGTTGTGGATCAATCGTTTCAAAGGCTTTCTACGCCCACTTCTTATTCTAAAAGAAAGAGGGGAAGGCGAAGGAGGGTTGGATCCAAATGATGTACATGATATTTTGGGATCAAAATTACTGCATAAACAATGAATCGTTTCTTTATTCGCATTAATTAACTGGATCTCCTTTTGTGCAAAATAAAAAAGGAATGTCTATAAACAAAAATACACCATTCATTCTAATGACAGAAATAACAAGCAAGGTTTTCTTTTCCCAACTGTGTGACGTTTCGGCGGCTGCCTTCCGCTGGGCTTTCTTTATTTGTGAACAAGCAAAGCTAGTTTAAAAAATAGATATCGCGTGTCTTTTCCACCACTAAGTAAAATTCAGATATTCAGGTAAACAAAATTATGTATGTGTAAATAAAATAGAATTGCGTAAAATCGAGGGCTCAGAATTAAAGATTGGAGGATGGAGGAGGGGGGGGAGGGAATTAACATCAGAGCACTGGTCCAAGTTGAACGAAGAAAGAAGAGAGACGCTGAAGCAGCCATAGTAATCTTCCATCCTGAGAGGGACAAACATGACCAGGCCAC
>CM065682.1:67504755-67509755 GCA_017654935.2 Phymorhynchus buccinoides | reverse complement strand
TACTTTAATGGGTAAAGCTTGTTGGTTAAATGAGAAAGTTGCCCTTTATTTAAGACTTGTCCGTCCCCTCCTCTGTACGCTTTCTCCCCAAAGGGTGCCTTCTTGCCTTTACTCAGAGTCAGAGAAAAGATGCTGAAGAAGCCATCGCTCAGTCTCAGGGTCGTCAGACCGACAAACATGACTGGGCCGTTAGCATTATCGATGAATACATTTGCCACATTCACCCACACACCTGCCTCTCCTTTACCCTCCCCCCTCTCTTTCAAATCCCCTTTGCTGTTTTCCCCGTTCCTTAGTCCTTGATGTACGTACTACTCTGCCTGCCTGTTCCCTCCCTGGCCTCTTTAATCACCGTGCAGATGACTCTCCGGAATCACAGGGCCCTAAGGAGACAGGTCGGACTGTGATTTACCACCTAGCCTGCAATTCACTTCACTGGACATTTTCGTAGGAGCGTGAGCATGAAAAGTCGCCTAGAGGGATTCATGATGAGCCATGGACGCTAGTGTTTATGATGTGCTCATCCACGCATGTTTGTGTAGCATGCCTCTATATAATGACAATCCGTTTAACGTCATCCGGTCTGGAACAGACACTATGGGACATTAGTAGATGCAAAGATGGTGGGAACAATACTGGAGGCAATGCCCGGAGGCAGTGCAACACCAGTAAATTCCCGATTTTTTAACAGTACAGATGCATAGCATGTCTCTATAGTGGTCCGCCGGGGTATATATAGTTGTGTGTCTGCACGGGTGTGTGGTGTGCGCATGTTTATTACAGGCTAACCATTGTTTATCTCTGCATAAAGAATATAAATCCAGTGTATATCATGACTCTTTGCGTTGGTCCAACAGTTCTTTCATGATGATAGGATTATATTGTTTACTTAACACAAAATGGTTTAGAGGCAGTGTATATCATGACTCTTTGCGTTGGTCCAACAGTTCTTTCATGATGATAGGATTATATTGTTTACTTAACACAAAATGGTGTATTGGCAGTGGTACTTAAAAGCAAGAGCCATCCATACATTATTTTTCAGTTTGATAAATTCTGCCATGAGGTTTGTTGGTGTACCTTTTGATCTGTGAATAACTTCTCTCTTAGTTTTGTTTGGCTATCAATTAGCTGACTTCCTCGCGTGACCCTTGGATGCCCACTCAAGATAGAATGAAACATCAAGGCGCGAGAAAGCACAAATAAAAGAATCGAAACATAAAAAGATGAAAAGAATTTTTAAAAAGTATGTTAAACAGTAAGCGAAATAAAAGAGATACGGGAGAAATATAACATAAATCGAAATGAAATTTGCTGTGACCATTCATCTTTTCGCAGCTGAGGAAAGATATATAATACCATCATCTTCCTTCATGCAAACATAAATCCCCAGGGTTGTCTCGTCAAACAATACTCACGATTCTCCCCCCTCCGCCCCTCACCCCCATCCCCTACTCGACCAATGTGACCTTATTTTCTTGTCTCAGTTTAAAGAGGAAAGGGAAGACCCTTCCTTCAGACGAAGTTGCTTTCGAGGCTTTATTACTGGCAGCAGGCAACAGAGGTTCTGGCATTCATGCTCTTCTTCAACCTCAATCTTGTCGCATATGTTTCGTTGGTAAACGTTAAATGTCCCCTTGTTTTCAGTTAGTCGGGATTATATTATGGGAGCTTTTGTATCCTTCCTCTAGATTGATCATTATTCCATTATGTTTTCAAAGGATTGCGTGTTGTTTCTTTTTCATTTCATTTCTGGTCCGTGTGTGAACTCATTCCGTTCCAATCCACTAAATGCACCCATAGGTTCATCATGTTTGCTTCGTTAATCGAGTTATGATTTGAACGAGACGATTCATTATGGAATCATTATGGAATATAGAAGTAATAGCGATGTATGAACTTGCTAAATTATAGAATAGTGTATTGTTCTGGTCTGTGACATTAAATTGTGGAGAGATTTGTCATTTCGTATATATAGATTTGTTGTTATAAAGAAAGGAGAACGTTATTAATTCGAGAGCCAAAAAAAGAAGAAGAGAAATTCTATAATAGAAGAGTTGAGAGTGTGTGTCTTCTATCAATAATAACGAGAACTGTTCCCTTCTGTTTGCCTTTCAATCAGCTGACGTCCTCACACCACTCAACCTCTCAATGCTAAGACGCCAGGCAGATCATGACAGAAACGATGGAAGGAAGAAAGAAAGAAGGAAAGAAGGAAGGAAAATATGAAAATGATAGATTGGCCCACAGCAAATTAGACCAAACATCGACAGAGATGGGGAAAAAAAAGACATGAAATTCTGGCAATCATCTTATCATGGCTGAAAAAAAGATGTACATCAGCCCCTCTTGCTTCATAAACAATATTATGGGCTAGGTTGTGGTGGTGGGGGTTTTCAGGGTAACTCTCCATTCTCCTCTCTAGCTCAAGCAATGTGATTTCATTTCTAATAACAATTTATACCGGAAGAAAGAATGAATCAGATTGTTTCGGATCGCTCACAAACGACGTTTGTGCTTGAGGCGTTATGAAACTGTCGTTTCTCCTTTCAGTTAGACATTTCTGTGTTTCCATTACATGTGTTGGTGTGCTTTATTCAACCTGTATCCCACCCCTGCCTTGTGTTATCGCATTGTGTTATCCCACCTCTGCACTGTCCAGTTTGTTGTTGGTGTGCTTTATTCAACCTGTATCCCACCCCTGCCTTGTGTTATCGCATTGTGTTATCCCACCTCTGCACTGTCCAGTTTGTTGTTGGTGTGCTTTATTCAACCTGTATCCCACCCCTGCCTTGTGTTATCGCATTGTGTTATCCCACCCCCTGCCTTGTGTTATCCCACCCCCTGCCTTGTGTTATCCCACCCCCTGCCTTGTGTTATCCCACCCCCTGCCTTGTGTTATCCCACCCCTGCCTTGTGTTATCCCACCCCCTGCCTTGTGTTATCCCACCTCTGCCTTGTGTTATCCCACCTCTGCCTTGTGTTATCCCACCCCCTGCCTTGTGTTATCCCACCCCCTGCCTTGTGTTATCCCACCCCCTGCCTTGTGTTATCCCACCCCCTGCCTTGTGTTATCCCACCCCCTGCCTTGTGTTATCCCACCCCCTGCCTTGTGTTATCCCACCCTGCCTTGTGTTATCCCACCTTGCCTTGTGTTATCCCACCTCCCTGCCTTGTGTTATCCCACCCCCTGCCTTGTGTTATCCCACCCCCTGCCTTGTGTTATCCCACCTCTGCCTTGTGTTATCCCACCTCTGCCTTGTGTTATCCCACCCCCTGCCTTGTGTTATCCCACCCCCTGCCTTGTGTTATCCCACCCCCTGCCTTGTGTTATCCCACCCCCTGCCTTGTGTTATCCCACCCCCTGCCTTGTGTTATCCCACCCCCTGCCTTGTGTTATCCCACCCCCTGCCTTGTGTTATCCCACCCCCTGCCTTGTGTTATCCCACCCCCTGCCTTGTGTTATCCCACCCCCTGCCTTGTGTTATCCCACCCCCTGCCTTGTGTTATCCCACCCCCTGCCTTGTGTTATCCCACCTCTGCCTTGTGTTATCCCACCCCCTGCCTTGTGTTATCCCACCCCCTGCCTTGTGTTATCCCACCCCCTGCCTTGTGTTATCCCACCCCCTGCCTTGTGTTATCCCACCCCCTGCCTTGTGTTATCCCACCTCTTGTGTTATCCCACCTCTGCACTGTCCAGTTTGTTGTTGGGTTTAAGTAACGCTGATAGGTTGCTTTAATGGGTCATGATGATATGTCGCATCATTTCAATAGACTTTTTTTTTAATTAGTCTCAACGCCTTTCTTCTTACACACACAATAAATACCTTGCTTCTGATTATTGCGTTCTCAATAGTGTTCTAAGCACAGACATCAAGAGTCGCGAACTCGGCTTTGAATAAACAGAAGCAGACAGGTCACTGTGATTTACCACGTAACTTGCAACTGATTTCACATATCTATGTAATGTCAATGCTTTTACTTTTATGTCATTATTGCTGATGAGCATCTTCGCCAATCGTTTTCAATGTCGTTTCAGTGCAATGAGTGATATTATATTCAAGGTGTGTCAACCTCTCTTCAATGCCCTCTTCTGTTCAACTGTTCTTTGATGACGACCAGATCGTAATTAGTAGCTGAAATAAGCAAACAATGTTCAGCTCCATTAAAAACAAATTGGAGGCTTATTTGTTCTTTAGCACTGAAATAATTATTTGTATCTCATTTTGAACTAGTGGGTTTCCTTCCAAGGTCTCTTGTTTCCCACTTGATGTTGAACAAACAATTGAATGAGGTTAAAAACAGTGGTTTGTAATAGATGAAAAGGGAACTGGCTTTCAACAACACGCAAGTCAACAAATAAACGAAGAGGAACAAACGAAAAATAATAATAAAAGAGAGAAAATCAAATTCTTCCTTTGCAATCGTTCTTTTTAACAGGTGAAGAAATCTATAACTAAGTATAAGAATCCATCGTCTTCTTTGGGCGCATAGCAATCCTGCGGGTCTCCTTCTGGAATCCTCACAACTCTATTTCACTGCTCCACCTACATTATCTCATTTCCGGTCTCCGCTTAAAGGGAGAGAACCTTGGGGAACATTCCCTTTGGCCTGGAGAGATTGTTGCGCCCAAATCCTTCTGCCAGGCAGCTAGCCAACGTTGTTTTAGCCCTGGGCATCCATTTCCTTTCTTTTACCCTTAATTCATATATTTCTGTATCGTGCGTTGTTGTGAATTATTGTGTGCCGTATTCCCTTTTCTAAGCGATTAACTCTTTGTGTATGCTCTCTTATTCTTATTCTTCCACGTCCCCAGGCGATATGGCCATAAGGGGTAAGGTACGTGTATGTCCGGTTTTCAGTTTTCACTGCTCTCTTATAAAAGATATACAACCAAAAATGATAAAATCGGATGATGTGTTTGACTTTACCTTTACAACACTTTTGTTTCCCCTTTTCCTCTGCGGATTTTTAATTGGGGGGTGGCACGTCTTTACCTT
>CM065682.1:67492255-67499755 GCA_017654935.2 Phymorhynchus buccinoides | reverse complement strand
TCATACCCTGCTCACCCCATGTTTATTTTATTTTGTTCTTCTTTAAAACGATTGCAGGAAACAGAAGGAATTTGCCCCAAGTTCTTGACAGGTCCGGCTGACATGGCAAATACAGTTATCTTCTTCCTGCCCGCTTTGCATGCACTGCAGGGTCTTCTGACTGAAATTGTGAAATTCAATTTTCCTTGTTCAAATAAACCCCCCAGAGAGGAGCAGATTTTCCAATGTCTCAGAATTAAAGTTCACTTTTTGTTTTCTCTGCAGCTATTCCTTTTCTTCCCACTTGCCTTAACTTTCTCTCTTTCTTCTAAAGCCCCTTTTCCTCTCATCTCTTGCTCCGCGTTTGCACAGCGTTTGGTAACTTTATCCCTTTCGCCGCCACCGTCGCATTTTTGCACCACAATGGTTTAGCACCCGTGTCACTAAAAAGCATTCAATCGGGGCCTGTTATGTGAAGACCCTATTTTCGTAATTTTTTGGGGTAAGGATAGGCCTAATATACATGTCACAGAGGGGCGATGCAACATTGGATATACATTTTGTTTTCTACCCAGGTACGTTTAATGGTATTTTTTGGCTGAAAAATGGCTGTTGGCGAGAGGGTTAGTGTTTATAGCTGATCCTGTTTTATTCGTTCGTCTTACATGTTAAGGTATGGCCATGAAGAATCCCCCCCCCCCCCCCCCCCCCCCCTCTCTCTGGTCGTGTCTGATATCCTTTCAAAATTTGATTGTAGAAGATTAGTACGTTCATCATTTTATAAAATAGTATAGGGTGTCGTAAGTCAAAAGTTTTTTGTTTTGTTTTTATAAATTACACCATTTTCAAAATTAAACCAGACAAAATTAAAACATTATCTCATAGTAGAGCCAACGGAAATGTACCTGACATCAGTAGACTGACTGCTGGGACTGCATGCATGGCTGGCTACTTCGTGTGTCACGCGATGCGGGACTTTGTCAAACAAAGGCTGTGACTGTGGGCTCAATTCCCAACCGGGAGTCCGTGGTGAGAGGGTCAACCATACTGACTCTCTCATCATGTGATGATTCCGAGGCAAAGTGGCAGATTGCTATCGACGTCCTACTGGGTGGCAGCCGGTGGGAAGGGCGACACAGGAACTCCTCCCTCACCAGATGGGAGTTGAGGGATTGCAGACCAACACGACAACATGCAGCGACTTGGATCATCTCTGCTGATTTGACTTCGTCAATGATCCGCCGGCACCCAGCAATAGGCTTTGGCTGTGCTGATTGCCCAGGGGGTGGGACACGCAGACTCATCCTCTGGGGTGGGTCCTTCAGCGCAGCGCCACTCACTGTTGGGAAGGGGACCCCTCTTGAAGGACCACGCCCGCCTGCAGAGACGACCCGACTTCGTCTGTATGTCTCCTGACAGTTTGCGACGACACCAGCTCCAGGTACGGAGTAGGTCGCCCGGTGGCCCTGAAGACGGCCTTTGGGGGAGAAAACTGCTCAGACTACACCAACGAAACAAGACAAGCGGACTACAGGAGCACCTGGACAACCTTCGGCTTGTCTCACAATGCTCAAGTCTCCTACCGCCTAATAGATGCCAACACCTGCATCAAGATCAAGATCCTACACGGATGCTCACTTCAGCATCAGGACAAGATATTCTTCGACTCGGATTCCGTCCAAAATGTTCCAGTAACCGGAGGTGCACCCTCGTCTGTAAGGGGTGTGCAACGTAGTGCCGGAATCATCTACCACGACGTCTGCCACGTCATGAACTCCTGTCCTATCATCAACTCCATCATCATCATCACCACCTCACCGAGAAGACTTCGTCGTCAGGAATACTGTCCTTAAGAGGCTACGCCTAATAGGACGCTAATCTCATCATCACCTTTGGGGCTCATAAAGCCCAGAATCTCTCTCTCTCTCTCTCTCTCTCTCTCTCTCTCTCTCTCTCTCTCTCTCTCTCTCTCTCTCTCTCTCTCTCTCTCTCTCTCTCTCTCTCTCTCTCCCTCTCTCTCTGTGTGGTGAAAGCCGACAGTACCAACTCTCTTAGGGACAGTCTGGGGCCGAGCTCTCTGTCTCCACCCATTGCTGATGCTCCTATCATCACAGGGTGGCTACCCATCCCGAGGGGATTTATATCTGCCCTGTCTCTCTCTGCTGTGTATCTACCTACCTCACTTCTCTCTACTGGCAAGCAAGGCCTCATAAAGCATGCACTTTGGCTAATGGGATTAAAACAATATCTTTCTTGCCTTTCAGAGGGCTCATCCCTTTGTTTTTCCACAGGTCTCTGTCCCGGAGTTATTTTCCTGGGTTTTATGGTTCCCAGGAGAAGCACGCGAACGCGCGTGCGCACGCGCTGACACACACACATGCGCGCACACGCATACAAACAAACACACACATACATACGCACACATACACGCACGCACACATACACATACATACACGTATACACTCACACTCACAGAGAGAGAGAACGAACGAACGAACGAACGAAATTTTATTTATACAGGGTAATGAGATAAGTATGCATACAGAGAGAGAGAGAGAGAGAGAGAGAGAGAGAGAGAGAGAGAGAGAGAGAGAGAGAGAGAGAGAGAGAGAGAGAGAGAGAGAGAGAGAGAGAGAGACAGAGAGAGAGAGAGAAAATAGGGGGGGTCCTTTTTAAGGTCTATGACAGAAGGTATTTTAAGTAGGCAATATGCGTGTTGCCATCGTTTTTGTTTGACTTAATTCTACATAATTATGTTGTGTAAGTCAATAAAAGTTATTTAAATCAAACTATGCGTTTGAACAGATAGAGAAAATACACGATTAGTAAACATTCTATTCAAGTAATAAATGTGTCGTACGATATGGGTGGTGTGTGTGTCGTCCGTCTGTCTCTGTCTCTCTGTCTGTCTCTTAGGGGACATACATTTGATGAAAACAGCCCTGAGGGGTTACAAACCTGTGGACGCATAGGGCTGACCCCTCCGGATGCCAGGAGCGATAATTCTTGTTAATCCCATTAGCTGAAGTGTATGCTGCTGGGGCTTGGCATTGTCAGGACAGGGTGATAGAGAACTCCCTTGGGAACTAAACGGTTAAAGCTGTAATGGTTGGGGGGGGGGAGAATTTATGGCTGGCCTTTTCGCCTTTTCGCCCTAACTTTTCACAACATCTTATCAGTTCAATCGGGAACGAGTTTATGATGTCAGTGCCGCCATTTTTGGTTTCTCAAACGTGGCTGTCAGCAATGAAAACGAATCTTCAAAATCGAGCACGTGGCGTACATTCTTTGTCCTTCTCCCGATAGCCGCCATTTTCCTTTCTCACGCGCTGTTGTTACCAAAGAAACACTGCGTCATCGCTCAATCCCGATAGAGATGTATATATATTATAAAGATGTTCTACAGTAATGGGAAATGATGGTGCCGCTTGGTCTTTTGTTATTAACTACGGCTCTCAAACTAAGAGGTAACTCGCTGGATCTTAGTGCTGTAGTCAAGGGGGCTAGTTGGCCTTTGGGGACCTTCCCATCACCAGCTGTCCTAAATATCCTTCTCCTCCATCCAGAATAGCAGTCGCCTCCTCTGCTACCTGGAGGTCAGTCAGACTGGACTGGCTGGCACAGAAGGACTGACCGAACAACTAGCAAAGGACATCAGACACTAGCAGATGGACAACGTCTGTAGGGAAATGGCGTGGGAAAGTGATATTGGCGTAATCATAGTGACAGGAAAACAAAGCTAATAATATTAATGAAAAACACTTTGTTGGTGTCGTTTTTACCGTATGTCCGTAATATTACTGGCGACAGAAAACAAATGACATGCTCCTTCTGTTTTTATTCGTTCTATGTCAAAGTATACAGTGATGAAAATTGATGTAGGCTACTTCCGGTCTTTTTTAAAAAAAAGTGTATTACAGCCAACATAAAAGAATATGAAGAACGATAAAAATGGTGTTGATGAATGTAGTCATGATGATCATAATCAGGATCAGGATCAGGATCAGGATCGTGATATTTCATGCGACTAATCACAGAAAGTACAAAGGTAACATTTAAGCTTGCTCGCACCCCAGTGTGTTTGTTATATACAACAACAGAAGATGTGCAAAATCTGAAAATCCCTCACGGGAATAATTAATGTTTTCAGAAAGCCTGAAAAGCAAACGTAATGAAAACAAAGAAATAGAAAACCTCCAAAAGGGGGGGGGGGGAGAGAGAGACAGATTATTCCAGATATGCAGAGCCCAGAAGCAAACAACGAACAATCTCTGCAGCTTCGTGCTATCTTTATTGTGATGTCAGGAGAACTACCACGCTGCTTGATCTTCGTCTGCGTTTGAACAATCATGCATATGAAAAAAATAACACGAATAGATTGGAACAGATACTCAGAAATCGTGACGTTGAAATAACAATGAACAATCGTGGTCAGTTTATATTTAATCCATGTGTCGTGAAAAGCCAGTGTAATGAACTAGGAATGTGAGAGTGGTAAATGTTGGTATGCATTGTGTGTCTTGTTTTGCTCGAAAACAGTTGGCACCATTGACAGTGCTGTTTCGCATTGGAATTGTGTGGTGTTGGTCAGTGTTGTGTGCATTATTAAAAGGGGACACTGGTGAGTCGCATGGCTATGTTAGTGTTCTGTGTGTAATGTGCTACTCCTGTTGTTGTTGTTGTTGATGATGATGATGATGATGATGATGATGATAGACCTATCATCATCATAATCGTTATCGTCATCATCACTACCATCAATATTATTATTATTATTATTATTAACATTTGATGTTACATATTTCTTCTTCTTCTTCTTCTTCTTCTTCTTCTTCTTCTTCTTCTTCTTCTTCTTCTTCTTCTTCTTCTTCGATCGCTCAGTTTCCGGTCATATTAGGCAGATGCGTTGTGCGCCTAACTAAGAAATAGATGTAGTATACCTTTTTATGTCCATCTTCGGCAGAAGAAAATCTTCATAATAGTTTTGGAGAGAAAGAAAAAACAGGAGAATGGACCAGTAAGACAGAAAGACAGTAGATGACACTAAGCAAAGGGAAAAGGCAGAGTTAAAGAGAGTGACAGATTAGAGAATGTTACAAGCACAGAACTTCCAGAAGGTAGGGGAACTATTTGTACGAAAGACCTCCTGGTATCCTTAAGGGAAGGGGGGTGGGGGGTATTGCTTCATTTCTCCGTTAGTTGGTAAAGAAGTTAGAGATTGTTTTGAATGCTTAACATACAGAAGTCAAACGTGCAAACAAACGCCCAAGCGTAATACGTGTGCGATTATTGTCTTTATATTTCATTAATGCCCTTTTATGTCACAGTCGATTGAGCTTGCACATTACGATATGAATATCAAAAGGTGCTCAAATCATAGCAGTTGGAAATAGGCACATTTATCATAGGCCTATAAGCAAGTAATCGATATTACATTTTGAAAGCAACGGCAGTATTTGCTTCGCTTGTCTCTGATAATAGGGTCATGGATGCATAGCAATGACAAGAAAAGACAAACTTTGCGGGAAACTTTTTTGGGACACTTACGTGTTAGTTTTGTGAGCTAGCTTGCATTCTGATCCAATCAGAATAAGCCAGAGGAAAGGAGATTGGAAGATAAAAGGTAGAGAGGGAGATTAGGGAAGTAGTGGGGATAGTTTAAGAGATAACGAAAACCCATGGAAGAAATTTTAGACAGATTTGATGCATTCAGGGCATAGACAAGCGCAGCGCTATTATGGTGAGTGCGATTCCATGTTTCCGACTTTGGTTTCCTAAAGAGGCAATCCATTTACTGGCATTTGTGGAGGTAGCCTACATTTTTTGGAATGGCCATATCATTTTTTCTCTAGCAATATCGATTCTTGAATGTGTTCAGAATGACAAGTTTATTCGTGGGTGAATTTCATTAAGCTGATGCGTTTTAAAGGAACGAGATATCTCGTTTGCTTTTATGGACAGTTAACCGATTAAAAGCACGATTTATGTTGAGCGTTGCCACAGAAAAAATGTTACGGTTTTACAGTTCTGAAGTGCTTTAAACTACATAAGACTGAACTGAATTACTTCACTCTGTTCAAACTTTACAGATGGTGCAATGGCAGTTGTAATGTCTGTTGACTCGAATATTCGTTACAAGAAGATATTTCAAGAAAATAGGCAATTCTTTGCAGCAAGAAGGTATAATGCAAAGATTCAAAGCGATAACTTCAATTATTTCAATTGTATCCTCGTAACCTCAATAAATTTCGATACAAGAAAACTCACATGTTTTCATTCAATTTGAGTCTTAAAATCTTGCGAATGACAGATATAACAAAAATGAAACACGAAATTGATGATTATACAGCCAGTTTAAAATATAAAAAAAAGAGTTCAGAGAAATCGTTCGCATGGAAATCTTTCTGAGAGAATAAAAAAAAGAAACTGTAAAATTTGATTCTTATATTTACTCTGCGATAACAACACGTTGACGTTGTTTTTCTTCCTAATATAATTTTTAAGGAAATAAAAACAATCTGAAGTCGTTATCTCCTTCGGGAATGGGATTATTCTAAAAATGTCGCTGATGAAATGCCCAACGCATCTAACCACGTTCGCCGTTCAATCTGATTTCTATATTTTTCCAATTTTAGTTTCAGGGGAAAGTGCTGACCTGCTGGCTCCCCCCACCCTCCTTCCCCCACCAAAAAAACAACAACCCAAGGATTATTCCTCTTGAGTAATGTCCTCTCGTAGTCTGACAATGTTGTGGTTTCTGGGTTGAGTTTCTCTACATAACGGTCGCCGCGCGAATAACGCTTACGCCAAACGGGGCCTAAGAAACACCCTAAACGTTTGCTAAGGTCAGATAAATCTTTAAGCTTACTCTTCATTTTTGGGAGAGAGAAAGGGGTTGCTATCATAAGGGAGATAAATCATACCTCTCTGTCAGTTTGTACAAAGTTTTCGATTTCACCCACGTCTATTTGTGTGCAGAAAACTAAATTTGCACTATATTATGCCATCTAACACGATGACAATTAAGAAAGAGCACTCCAAAACACTTGCGTGTGTTTAATTTGCTAAAATAATCCCGTATTTTTTCACGATAGACTAAGGAATATTTGCTGTGGCAAGCTTGTTGTTTTGGTCTTCCATTTTTAAAGTTCAAGTCTCGTCACGCGAGATATATTAAAACAAATAGTCGGAAGTATTAATATTTCCCATGATCCTTCAAATAGTTTGTCGCTTGCTGCCTCGATCTCAGCCACAAAACGTTTTCGACAAACGTCGGCAAAAGAGGAGTTTCTTAGTACCGTTTTTGCCGATTTGCGCTCACGCTACGTAACGTTAGCCCTTCTGAAACGGCCCCCAGTGATGCCCCAGTCTTGTGATGCCTTTGACTTCAGGTCCTCTGTTTTCTTACACAGACCTGATTGAATCTTCCTGTTCGACTATTCTTTCTGTCACCGTTTTCCGTTCTTTCCATGGAGTTCTGGATGCCGTGGGCGGTTTTCGATCCGTCCACGGATAGTTTTA
>CM065682.1:67484755-67487255 GCA_017654935.2 Phymorhynchus buccinoides | reverse complement strand
ATAGCCAAATATTGTCGCTTGATAATTCAATTTGATGGACCATTAAAAGCGTTGACACAAACAGCGGCTGGCGTTGTGCTTGGCTAGGAAGTTTCCCCAAGGGAAGTGGCCTTTTTTCGCACGTTAAAAATCAAATGGTTTTATCAATAAAATGTATATAAAGATGTGGAAATTAAAGCTATTTGTCAGCTATCAACAACTGAAAAGGTTGTCGCATTCCACTTTATTTAAACATTTACTTATTTAGATATAACCGGTACATTTGTTTTAAGCTCGGAGGCTAATGTCAATGTGTAGGTCTATATATGATGTTGTTTTACTTTTTTTGTGGCCATTTGCTTTTAGAAAGTGGTGCTCTTCGTAAAATGCATTCTGTGTCTTAGCATCTCTAAATGTCACGTACCATATAATGGAGTTGATTAATATTCATAATATCAGTATTTTTTGTGTGTGAACAGGAAGTTATTGAAAGGACATGGAAGAGGAGTGGTTAAAAGGGTGATGCCATAAACCACATGACATAAGGTGAAAAGGACAGAAGATGGCAGATTTGTATAAGCTGAGTTAAAAACAACAACCGGAGGTTCGCGACTACTGCAAAGACCACTTACCTTAAGTTTTATACTACCCTGGGCCTGTATTCACGTTGAGATAGCATGAGACTTAGCATCATGCTAACTTAGAAGCTCTTCCAAAAGTCCTATTAAATCCTACTGCAAAGACCACTTACCTTAAGTTTTATACTACCCTGGGCCTGTATTCACGTTGAGATAGCATGAGACTTAGCATCATGCTAACTTAGAAGCTCTTCCAAAAGTCCTATTAAATCCTACAGGACATTGGAAGAGCTTCTAAGTTAGCATCATGCTAAGTCTCATGCTATCTCAACGTGAATACAGGCCCAGGTTTCTTTTTCTTCCTTTTTGTTTGTTGCTGTTTTGGTTTGGTTCGGTTAATTCCAAGAGGAAGTGCTAAGTTTAATGTTTGAATTCTATCTAGGAGGTAAGCTTGTTACCCGTGGATGATGTACTCTCGTAATCTCAGTCTTTTAGTTTCACCATCTCCTGCCTTCTTCTCTTGCACATACTCAAAAGTTGTTGTTTTTTCGGGGACATCCCGCTATCACTACGTATCGATAACATTACCGGGCTAAATCAGTACGGCGACTACTACTAGGGGAAGACGGGGTAAAAAGCGCATGGGCGGGTAAGAAGCCCACCCCAATTATCTCATGAAATAAAGAAAATTTCAGTCAAATTTGCCCATGAGACGAATGCTAGACATTAACGCTCGTCTCATGGGCAAAATGAGACTGAAATTTGCTTCATTTCATGAGATAATTGGGGTGGGCTTCTTACCCGCCCATGCGCTTTTTACCCCGTCTTCCCCTACGTATGCATAAAACTATTACCCGATATGGAATAGGGTTAGGTTAGAAATAGGTTAGGGTTAGGAATAGAGTTAGGGTTTAAAAATAGGGTTAAAGTTAGGTACGGAATAGGGTTGGGAAAAGGGTTAGGCCGTGTACACACATAAGCGGGTATTCCATGCGGAATCCCGTGCGCAATCCATAAATAAGTGAAACAAAGAAGGGAAAAGATGTGCGCATGTGTCCGAATTTCCCCTGTATGCGTAAACGTTTATCTTTCTTTCTTCCATTTATTTGGGGGTATCAGTACGGAACTTACGCGTCTAATGTGAACCCGGCTTAGGGTTAGTCTGTCAAAATTAACACTGATAGATTGGCACAGTCATCATCAGTTGTTCTCTATGGGTCGTAGTGGTAACAACGGTTACTTCTTTCGATACGTAGTGATAGCGCTACGCATCCGTTTTTACCCATCTCCTTAGATCTTGCTGATAAAGCAATTTGTGTTTCAGCAGCCGTTTGCCGTGTTTTGTCAGCAGAAGAAAAACAAACAACAGATTATCTTAACTAATCGCCTCTTTTGTTTCTTTCAGTCTCATCAGATGGTATGTATACCCTATTATTGATAAGTATATTGATAAGTATACTCTATTATTGTTTTCCAATTAGTCAACTCATTTTATTTTCGTAAATGTCCTTATGGTCTACTCTTATACTGTTTTCTGATAAATCAACTTCATTTTCATTTTGAAAATTCTCGTTTTTATTTTCAACGTTCATTAATTGTCTACTTGCAGTTGTGGCAAATTCTGAAAGCTTCTTCAATAAGAAAAAAAACCCCGCCCACTTGCTTTCCCTCCACTGTTTGATCAGCTTGATTTTTCATTTCCGGTCTCGATTCAAAGGGGGGTAACTAATCTGGCTCCTTCTGCCCGACCAAAGGAAATTATTGCCCCCAATTTCATTGGCCTTTCCGTGGAGCAGTTGTGCGTTGGCTGGATATTCTTTCTTTTTCTGGGAACCTCTCTTATAATATTCATATCGCCATTTTTTGTGGACATTTTCTTCTCCTTTATCTTTAACTGCGTTTTTGGATACGTAGTGATCACTACTACTTTGTGGTTGAGGTTG
>CM065682.1:67477255-67479755 GCA_017654935.2 Phymorhynchus buccinoides | reverse complement strand
GGGCTTTTTTTAGCTTCAGGGTGGTGGTACTCTTGCTAAGTCATTAACAACTGTAGAAAATACCATTGGTTGTGTTTAATTGTGTGATTGCTTTAGTAATATATGTTATTGGGGGGGGGGGAGACAGAAAAACTGAAATCCGAGTATCGTTTTAATGAATGTTTTATATGCAAAATAGGTGAAACCGTATTGTTGCCATTCCATTTTTTTTTCACACATAGACGTGTACACTTATGTGTATGTTCATCTTGTTGCCAAAACAATATCATCGGTACATGCGCATTATTTGCCTTATCGATTTGCACACAGAAATTTTCCAGTCTGGTTTTCATTTCCTGGCCCAATTCAAAGGGGAAGAACCCATCTAGAACTTCTGTGCTGTCAGAAGAAATTATTGCACTCAACTGTCTGGCATGCCCGTTTGGCAATTGCCATTTCAGAATTATGTCCTGTCCTTTATGAACATGTCTTATTTTCTTGGATCTATGCGTATGATCTTTTGGGGGCTTTTTTCTCTCCATGGTATCTTTTCTTCTTTGTTGTCTCTTCATGCCATGTAAGAAACACACCAAGATATTTTCTTCTGTTTGTAGACCACATTGCGATCAATAGTCTTGCAATTTACTCTCCACGGCATCTAACGTTGAACCAAACAATATTTTGTGATCTTTCTTTCTCTTCTGCATCTTTGTTGAGAAATTAAAGATTTCTGGCTATGTCAAACAACGAATAATAATAATAATAATAATAATAATAATAATAATGATAGTAATAATAATAATAATAATAATATAATAATAATAACAACAACAGCATGTCAACACGAAGTTGTTTTGATGATATAGCAATGCATATTGTAAAAGCAAATCAGCAATTTTCGTTTTTTACACAAGGGCACACAAATTGAAGGGAAAGACAGACAGATGATAATACATAATAACAGACAGAACAGAAATAAACCGTAGGCCTAATAAGAATGCACGTTCTGCTTTACTAAGGAGAATGCACATTATGTTCTACAAATGTGTCGTATATGCATTAATATAATCAAACTACACATCGGGGGTAGTAGCTCAATTGTGTGTGTGTGCTGCGTGCGTACTTCTGTGTGTGTGTGTGAGAGAGAGAGAGAGAGAGAGAGAGAGAGAGAGAGAGAGAGAGAGAGAGAGAGAGAGAGAGAGAGAGAGAGAGAGAGAGAGAGAGATGAGTGAGAGAGAGAGAGAGAGAGCGAGAGAGAGAGAGATGTATGGATGTGACAGACACAGACGGAGACGTACATGTGTTGGGTACATTGAGATTTCTGTCATAGTTCACAATGAACACTAACTGTGTATCCCCCGTTTGTGAACATGCATTCTGGGTTCAATCTGCTGTGGTTGAAATGCGATGAAAAGTGTGCGGAGGGCGAGAGACATGGAGGTTTGTCTGGCATTTACTTGAAAGACCAGGCTCAAAAAAACTGTCTTTGCCCGTGACAGGACAGAAGAAAAGGGGCTCTTGAGAAATCTGATACACTCAGCACAAGAAATAAGGCTGTCAGATACACTTGTACGAAGAATAAGCATGCTCTCTCTCTCTCTCTCTCTCTCTCTCTCTCTCTCTCTCCCTCTCTCTCTCTCTCTCTCTCTCTCTCTCTCTCTCTCTCTCTCTCTCTCTCTCTCTCTCTCTCTCTCTCTCTCTCTCTCTCTCTCTCTCTCTCTCTCTCTCTCTCTCTCTCTTCCCCCTCTCTTTCTCTCTCTCTCTCGCTCTCTCTCTCTCTCTCTCTCTCTCTCTCTTCCCCCTCTCTTTCTCTCTCTCTCTCTCTCTCTCTCTCTCTCTCTCTCTCTCTCCTCCCCCCCCTCTCTCTCTCTCTCTCTCTCTCTCTCTCTCTCTCTCTCTCTCTCTCTCTCTCTCTCTCTCTCTCTCTCTCTCTCTCTCTCCCCCTCCCTCTCCGTGCACAGGGCTTCTATTTATGTTATCTTCATCATCTCCTGCCAAAACAAAACATGACAGCGTGAGTCAAAGCAGCATTCTAGATGCAAGATGAATTCCTGCATTGACCCCTTTAGGTCAAACGAAAATGCGAAAGACTAGATTGTGCAAGACTGTTCATAAATCACACTCGGGTATATTTATGGGATTGACATGGCAAATATACAAATTACTTTTAGATATATACAGATGTGGTTTATCGCTAAAGAATAATTATGGCAATATACACATTATTTTTAAATATATACAGATGTGTTCTTCGCTAAGCAATAAGTGTTTTTATTATTGCTAAGACTTGAACCAACAGTGGATACCCATTATTGTAAATGTCCAAGTTAAACTTGCATCGACTCTGGGAGCCTGTAAATTAGCGCATAATGTTTTTTTAAAGGTTATTTCTTTTATCTTATTGTGTGCTACTGATTCTTTATCATTCTCTTGGCAAAGCAGCCTTAGAATTTGCAGTCAAAATATCAAACCATGATCAATATGTATTCCTACACTACATTTCTATGGCACAAAGGTTGCT
>CM065682.1:67469755-67472255 GCA_017654935.2 Phymorhynchus buccinoides | reverse complement strand
CTAGAAACGACTTTACAAAACGTTTGCTGACAAAAATATTACAAGCTCTTGTCTGATTGGACAAACATTTTTTTCATTTTAACCAAATCTTAATAGGCCAATCAACAAACAAAAAAACATTAACCCCATACTGCCATTATCAATCTCGTTCTAGCGAGACTAAAAAAATAAACTGAACAAAAAAGCAAGTCACGTGATAGTTTTTCTCGTGTTCAGTTTGGAAGAGGATCAGAGCACTGCCCTCTGTATACACTATAATCTATACACTATAATTTATACACTATACACAATACACTATACACTATACACTATTCACTATACACTATACACAATACACTATACACTATACTCTATTCACGATGGCGACGATCAGAGCTTTCGCCAAACTATCGGCAAACGACGGTGTTTGATAAGACCGTTTTTTGCCGAATTGTGCGAACTGTTACGAGCGCCTGCTCTTGTGAAACGAGCCCCAGTTTTGAAAGGATCGGCGAACCGTAATCAATATTAGAAGAGATCGGCGATCCTAACTGTTGTGTCTTAAAGCACTTGGGACTAAAGGAACGTCAATAATAAGAACCCCCTTATGGGCAAAGCTTTCCTTCTACTCAGTTCTAGCCATCTCTCTCTCTCTCTCTCTCTCTCTCTCTCTCTCTCTCTCTCTCTCTCTCTCTCTCTCTCTCTCTCTCTCTCTCTCTCTCTCTCTCTCTCTCTCTCCTCCTCTCCTCTCTCTCCTCTCTTTCTCTTCTCTGTCACTCTCTCTCTATATCTCACTCTCTCTCCCTTTTTTCTTTCCCACTCCCTCCCCCTCTCTCTCTCTATCGCTTCCCCCCCCTCTCTCTCTCTCTCTCTCTCTCTCTCTCTCTCTCTCTCTCTCTCCTCCCACCCACACCTCTCTCTTTCTCTTCCTCTCTCTCACTCTCTCTCTATATCTCACTCTCTCTCCCTCTCTTTCCCTCTCCCTCTCCCTCTCTCTCTCTCTCTCTCTCTCTCTCCCCCCCTCTCTCTCTCTCTCTCTCTCTCTCTCTCTCTCTCTCTCTCTCTCTCTCTCTCTCTCTCTCTAATGAAATGTTGGCGGGGTTACAAAGCAATAATGAATTGAATTATCTCCATAAAAAATATATATAAGATAACCACATCCAAAGCACATCAGTTGTCCCTGCACAAAACGAATCCTCCGTCAACTGCATGGGCGATTTTGACACTAAAATAATTGAATTGTTTTCATTCTCTGTCGCTGAACAATCGAGGCTTCCTTTCGATTGTGAGACTGCGCCAACGAAGCTGCAAAGAGAACAAAAATATTGCACACAATTTATAAACACAATTTTTTAAAATTATGAGAAATTTGATGCATTTAGACACATGGATTGCAAATATGCGGGATGCCGTAAGCTTGTGATGAACATTGTAAGAAAACGGGGAGAGAGGAGAGGGGGGGGGGGGGGGGGACTCTTCATAGGGGATGTTTTACAAGTTCAAACTAAAGCGATTTCAGCTACAGCGAGTGGCTGAAGTTTGCAAGAATATTAATGCTTATATAATTATGTATGTTTATGTGTAACCAAATATGTTATTGCATATATTGCATATCATTGTGACACCCCCATCAGGATCGAAGGGGCATATGCCTATATCTGATTAAAACATTTCGTATTCGTATGCGTCTCCCTCTCTCTCTCTCTCTCTCTCTCTCTCTCTCTCTCTCTCTCTCTCTCTCTCTCTCTCTCTCTCTCTCACACACGCACACGCACACACACACACACACACACACACACACACACACACACACACACACACACACACACACACACACACACACACACACACACACACACACACACACACACACACACACACACACACACACACACACACACACACACACACACACACACACACACACACACACACACACACACACACACACACACACACACACACACACACACACACACACACACACACACACACACACACACACACACATTGAAGTGATTCTCAATCACTTGGTAAACTGTTGCCTAGCTGCAAAACACACCAAACAGCCAACTACAACACTGTCAGGATAGCCGGGTCTCTAACAGGTCTTTACAACTAGAAATCTAAACACACATACCAAAAGACAAACTAACCTAACCCACACTGCCTATGTTTGCTCTCACACAAGTGCCATTAGGGACATATAGCGAAGTGGGAGTTTTACCTCTCACAGAACTCCGAAAAGTTTCTGCTTCAAAATTTGTTTTGAAAAGTTTTTCTCAAAACAATTTTTGCTCAGAAGAGGTATGTTTAAAATCTGAAAAGGATTTTGGAAAACGAGCACAGAATCCACAAAATCTATTTATTCGTTTTCCTCCGATCTTCTAAGAGATACAAAACTAAATAAAAGAAACATCACTAAAAAAAACACATTTTCTCCCATTCCAACATGGGAGCAATCAAAAGCTGTCTTTGATATTGATTACTCTCATTTATCTAAAAAGGGTTCTCCCAATAT
>CM065682.1:67459755-67464755 GCA_017654935.2 Phymorhynchus buccinoides | reverse complement strand
TATCATTGTACCTTGTGGTCCACTCATGGGGCTCTTTACATTCCCTGAACCCCTTGTCGCCATCTATCATTGTACCCTGTGGTCCACTCATGGGGCTCTTTACATTCCCTGAGCCCATTGTCGCCATCTATCATTGTACCTTGTGGTCCACTCATGGGGCTCTTTACATTCCCTGAACCCATTGTCGCCATCTATCATTGTACCTTGTGGTCCACTCATGGGGCTCTTTACATTCCCTGAACCCATTGTCGCCATCTATCATTGTACCTTGTGGTCCACTCATGGGGCTCTTTACATTCCCTGAGCCCATTGTCACCATTGTACCTTGTGGTCCACTCATGGGGCTCTTTACATTCCCTGAGCCCCTTGTCGCCATCTATCGTTGTACCTTGTGGTCCACTCATGGAGCTCTTTACATTCCCTGAACCCATTGTCGCCATCTATCATTGTACCTTGTGGTCCACTCATGGGGCTCTTTACATTCCCTGAACCCATTGTCGCCATCTATCATTGTACCTTGTGGTCCACTCATGGGGCTCTTTACATTCCCTGAACCCATTGTCACCATCTATCATTGTACCTTGTGGTCCACTCATGGGGCTCTTTACATTCCCTGAACCCATTGTCGCCATCTATCATTGTACCTTGTGGTCCACTCATGGGGCTCTTTACATTCCCTGAACCCATTGTCGCCATCTATCATTGTACCTTGTGGTCCACTCATGGGGCTCTTTACATTCCCTGAACCCATTGTCGCCATCTATCATTGTACCTTGTGGTCCACTCATGGGGCTCTTTACATTCCCTGAGCCCCTTGTCGCCATCTATCATTGTACCCTGTGGTCCACTCATGGGGCTCTTTACATTCCCTGAACCCATTGTCGCCATCTATCATTGTACCTTGTGGTCCACTCATGGGGCTCTTTACATTCCCTGAGCCCCTTGTCGCCATCTATCATTGTACCTTGTGGTCCACTCATGGGGCTCTTTACATTCCCTGAACCCATTGTCGCCATCTATCATTGTACCTTGTGGTCCACTCATGGGGCTCTTTACATTCCCTGAGCCCATTGTCGCCATCTATCATTGTACCCTGTGGTCCACTCATGGGGCTCTTTACATTCCCTGAGCCCCTTGTCGCCATCTATCATTGTACCTTGTGGTCCACTCATGGGGCTCTTTACATTCCCTGAGCCCATTGTCACCATTGTACCTTGTGGTCCACTCATGGGGCTCTTTACATTCCCTGAGCCCCTTGTCGCCATCTATCGTTGTACCTTGTGGTCCACTCATGGGGCTCTTTACATTCCCTGAGCCCATTGTCACCATTGTACCTTGTGGTCCACTCATGGGGCTCTTTACATTCCCTGAGCCCCTTGTCGCCATCTATCGTTGTACCTTGTGGTCCACTCATGGGGCTCTTTACATTCCCTGAACCCCTTGTCGCCATCTATCATTGTACCTTGTGGTCCACTCATGGGGCTCTTTACATTCCATGAACCCATTGTCGCCATCTATCATTGTACCTTGTGGTCCACTCATGGGGCTCTTTGCATTCCCTGAACCCCTTGTCACCATTGTACCTTGTGGTCCACTCATGGGGCTCTTTACATTCCCTGAACCCCTTGTCGCCATCTATCATTGTACCTTGTGGTCCACTCATGGGGCTCTTTGCATTCCCTGAACCCCTTGTCACCATTGTACCTTGTGGTCCACTCATGGGGCTCTTTACATTCCCTGAACCCCTTGTCGCCATCTATTATTGTACCTTGTGGTCCACTCATGGGGCTCTTTACATTCCATGAACCCATTGTCGCCATCTATCATTGTACCTTGTGGTCCACTCATGGGGCTCTTTACATTCCCTGAACCCCTTGTCACCATTGTACCTTGTGGTCCACTCATGGGGCTCTTTACATTCCCTGAACCCATTGTCACCATCTATCATTGTACCTTGTGGTCCACTCATGGGGCTCTTTACATTCCCTGAACCCATTGTCGCCATCGATCATTGTACCTTGTGGTCCACTCATGGGGCTCTTTACATTCCCTGAACCCATTGTCACCATCTATCATTGTACCTTGTGGTCCACTCATGGGGCTCTTTACATTCCCTGAACCCATTGTCGCCATCTATTATTGTACCTTGTGGTCCACTCATGGGGCTCTTTACATTCCCTGAACCCATTGTCGCCATCGATCATTGTACCTTGTGGTCCACTCATGGAGCTCTTTACATTCCCTGAACCCCTTGTCACCATCTATCATTGTACCCTGTGGTCCACTCATGGGGCTCTTTACATTCCCTGAACCCCTTCTCGCCATCTATCATTGTACCTTGTGGTCCACTCATGGGGCTCTTTACATTCCCTGAGCCCCTTGTCGCCATCTATCATTGTAGCTTGTGGTCCACTCATGGGGCTCTTTACATTCTCTGAACCCCTTGTCGCCATCTATTATTGTACCCTGTGGTCCACTCATGGGGCTCTTTACATTCCCTGAACCCCTTGTCGCCATCTATCATTGTACCTTGTGGTCCACTCATGGGGCTCTTTACATTCCCTGAGCCCATTGTCACCATTGTACTTTGTGGTCCACTCATGGGGCTCTTTACATTCCCTGAGCCCCGTGTCGCCATCTATCGTTGTACCTTGTGGTCCACTCATGGAGCTCTTTACATTCCCTGAACCCATTGTCACCATTGTACCTTGTGGTCCACTCATGGGGCTCTTTGCATTCCCTGAGCCCCTTGTCGCCATCTATCGTTGTACCTTGTGGTCCACTCATGGGGCTCTTTACATTCCCTGAACCCATTGTCGCCATCTATTATTGTACCTTGTGGTCCACTCATGGGGCTCTTTACATTCCATGAACCCATTGTCGCCATCTATCGTTGTACCTTGTGGTCCACTCATGGGGCTCTTTACATTCCCTGAACCCCTTGTCACCATTGTACCTTGTGGTCCACTCATGGGGCTCTTTACATTCCCTGAACCCCTTGTCGCCATCTATCATTGTACCTTGTGGTCCACTCATGGGGCTCTTTACATTCCCTGAGCCCATTGTCGCCATCTATCATTGTACCTTGTGGTCCACTCATGGGGCTCTTTACATTCCCTGAACCCATTGTCACCATCTATCATTGTACATTGTGGTCCACTCATGGGGCCCTTTACATTCCCCTTGTCGCCCTGAACCCCTTGTCGCCATCTATCATTGTACCTTGTGGTCCACTCATGGGGCTCTTTACATTCCCTGAGCCCATTGTCACCATCTATCATTGTACCTTGTGGTCCACTCATGGGGCTCTTTACATTCCCTGAACCCATTGTCGCCATCTATCATTGTACCTTGTGGTCCACTCATGGGGCTCTTTACATTCCCTGAGCCCATTGTCGCCATCTATCATTGTACCTTGTGGTCCACTCATGGGGCTCTTTACATTCCCTGAACCCATTGTCGCCATCTATCATTGTACCTTGTGGTCCACTCATGGGGCTCTTTACATTCCCTGAACTGTTGGCAGCAGACTGACAAAACGTGGGCTAATCTAATCTACAGTAACAACTTGCCTTCCAAGGGTTGCATAATTATGAGAGAAAGAGCAAGCATTCTTCGAACTCACTTATCAAGTATTATGTATTTCATCTTCTGCGATACGTAGGTATGATGTTAGGTCTGGGCAATGTAGAGTTACCTTCAATAATGCCTTACAACAGAACTTGTGCTGTAGCATACTAATGATGATTTTGTTTTTCAAATACCATGCAATTAGTACATCGTTTCCAATGCCCCAAATAGGTCTTCACTGTGTCAACTAAGCTAGCTTACTTTTCTTTTTATAGTACCACAGATACCCCTCTCCTCCCTACCTCTACTTTGCCAACGCGTTTCTTTCTGTAATACCAAAGATGGGACCCTCGCGCGCAAACAGTATGCTATGGAATTTGAAAATTGCTTCAAAATGTGCATCACACTACCCCAGTGTGATGGGGAAAGGGGCGGGGGGGGGGGGGGAGAAAACAAAAGAAAAGACGCACAACATTTATTAATTGATTGAACTTTCTGGTAAAACTGTTTTTAGCGTAAATCTGTTTGTTTTGTTCTGGGTAGTAGTTTGGTTCCTTTTGTTCCATTTTGAGGGTAAGGACAAGGGTAAGGACAAAATCTCGGTTGTTGTCTATGTGCATGCAGTGTTGTGTTTTGATTCCTCTAAATCCTCGTGCGATAGAAACGTTTGAAGTGCAGATATCAATAGAAGCCCCTACCTTCTTCCACCTCCTCCCCATGTCTTTCCCACCCCCACCCCTCCCTCCCATCCCTTCCCTTGACTATGATTACACAACAAAATATTTAGGGATGAAAGGTTGACGAGTTGGGCTGGAGACAGACAGACAGACAGATAGACAGAGGCAAGCAAACAGCAGAGACAAATGATAGGCAGAATTGAACGAGAGAAAAAGAAAACCCCGGACGCAGATTTGATTAAGGGGCCCATCGTGTGTGTAACACCCATTGGCCCAGAGTGGCAACTCTTGTCTACGAAGTGGGCTAACGTGGTTGATGAAGCAATCCATTTAGTTCTTGGCACCAGAACCAAGATGAAGGAGACAGCAGTCGTCCTACTGTTAGTTCGCTCCGGTTCTGTCCACTCTCACGCTGACACCCTCTCACGTTTGCTGGGACTGGCCATAGATATAAGTCGATATTACAGTATACTGCGGCCCAAAATAAACTACACACGTGCATTTTATATTCTCATTCAAATCATTTCAAATTTTGCAGATGTCTAATTCAATCATTTGTGTACCCCAAATCCGACGTTTTATTGCACTCGTTTGATTCGTTTCAAACAATACAAAGCTTCTGAAACTCGCTCAAAGAGCCTGAAAGTTGCATTTGTATGCTGTTTTGTGTATCCTGTCAAAACCATCTTTCTGTGTAGCTGAATGACAATCCAGAAACAAATATTTAAGCTTATTAATTAATCTTGGGCCATA
>CM065682.1:67452255-67454755 GCA_017654935.2 Phymorhynchus buccinoides | reverse complement strand
AGTTAATGTCATTTGATCTTTATTATATGGTAAGTTTCATGATTTAGAAGTATTATCAGCTGAACGAGACGGGAGGGGAAGGGGCTAAACTTTGACCAATTCAGAACTTCTGTGTTGCCACTTCAGTTCTTTTTCTTCTCTTTTAGGGAAAGTAATATGAATACATATGTAATTGCTCTCTCTCTCTCTCTCTCTCTCTCTCTCTCTCTCTCTCTCTCTCTCTCTCTCTCTCTCTCTCTCTCTCTCTCTCTCTCTCTCTCTCTCTCTCTCTCTCTCTCTCTCTCTCTCTCTCTCTCTCTCTCTCTCTCTCTCTCTCTCTCTCTCTCTCTCTCTCTCTCTCTCTCTCTCTCTCTCTCTCTCTCTCTCTCTCTCTCTCTCCTCTCTCTGTCTCCATCTTTGCAGCAGTAGCGCAGAAGAGCAGCAGCAGCCCTCCACGCTTCATCTCCAAGGAGAAGCAGCTGATCAGGGACCTGATCCACAACTACGAGAAGCAGGGGAGCACGGGGCGGCCCCTGGCGGACCACATGGACAGCATCCTGGTCAACTTCTCCCTCTCCCTCATCCAGATCATGGACGTGGACGAGCAGAACCAGGTGCTGAAGACCAACGTCTGGTACCACTATGTGAGTAGTTCGCCCTGCTAGCAGCACTGGTGGATATGTTAGGTTAGGTACTTTATTGTCACAGAGGCGTCTCTGTGAAATCGGGTTGCTCCCACCTGGAGAGCGCGTTGCAGCCAGAGGCGCGCCACCCATTTTTTGTTGTTGTTGGTTGTTTTGCATGCGATTTGTGTGTGAGTGATGAGGAAGGAAAAGGGTGGTGGTACATTTTGACCAAATGACAACTTTTTCGTTGCCACTGGGTTTAACGTGTGCTAAGTGCATGGGCACACGGGACCTCGGTTTATCGTCTCATCCGAAAGACTCCACGTTCAGACCCGTAAGGCCTAGTGCAAAGTGAGAGGAAACATCCCCTGTACCCAGGTTCGAACTCGGGTTTCCTTGACACGAGGCGAACGCGCTACCACTGTGCCACTCTAGGCCTACACTGTAGGAGTAGCTCCAGCTGTAGCAGCAGTGTGTGTCTGTCTGTGGTTTCCGACTATGACAGCCGTGATAACTGAAATGGACATGAGTAGTTCCTGCTGTAGCAGCAGTGTGTGTCTGTCTGTCGTTTCCGACTATGACAGCCGTGATAACAGAAGGGGGGCAGGTGCAGCTCCAGGGGAAGCCTTGCCTTGCCCAGGGTATATCCCCACTTTCTCGGCCGAAGGTATATTGAGGACAGGTGGCGTTTGTAGGCTAACCAATCCCTTAGGCTGCAGCACTAGAGCCACTGCAGATGCTCCCTAGTTTTGAGAGAATAGCCTTCTACAGAAAGACTAAGCTGTTACCATCATATTCCAATGCCGTTGACAATCATTGATTGCACAGTTCTTGCTTACTCCTGTCCCCTACTGCGGGCTATTGTCAACCAGTGGTAATAGCTTACTCCTGTCCCCTACTGCGGGCTATTGTCAACCAGTGGTAATAGCTTACTCCTGTCCCCTACTGCGGGCTATTGTCAACCAGAGGTAATAGCTTACTCCTGTCCCCTACTGCGGGCTATTGTCAACCAGTGGTAATAGCTTACTCCTGTCCCCTACTGCGGGCTATTGTCAACCAGTGGTAATAGCTTACTCCTGTCCCCTACTGCGGGCTATTGTCAACCAGTGGTAATAGCTTACTCCTGTCCCCTACTGCGGGCTATTGTCAACCAGTGGTAATAGCTTACTCCTGTCCCCTACTGCGGGCTATTGTCAACCAGTGGTAATAGCTTACTCCTGTCCCCTACTGCGGGATATTGTCAACCAGTGGTAATAGCTTACTCCTGTCCCCTACTGCGGGATATTGTCAACCAGTGGTAATAGCTTACTCCTGTCCCCTACTGCGGGATATTGTCAACCAGTGGTAATAGCTTACTCCTGTCCCCTACTGCGGGATATTGTCAACCAGTGGTAATAGCTTACTCCTGTCCCCTACTGCGGGATATTGTCAACCAGTGGTAATAGCTTACTCCTGTCCCCTACTGCGGGCTATTGTCAACCAGTGGTAATAGCTTACTCCTGTCCCCTACTGCGGGATATTGTCAACCAGTGGTAATAGCTTACTCCTGTCCCCTACTGCGGGCTATTGTCAACCAGAGGTAATAGCTTACTCCTGTCCCCTACTGCGGGCTTGTCAACCAGTGGTAATAGCTTACTCCTGTCCCCTACTGCGGGCTATTGTCAACCAGTGGTAATAGCTTACTCCTGTCCCCTACTGCGGGATATTGTCAACCAGTGGTAATAGCTTACTCCTGTCCCCTACTGCGGGATATTGTCAACCAGTGGTAATAGCTTACTCCTGTCCCCTACTGCGGGCTATTGTCAACCAGTGGTAATAGCTTACTCCTGTCCCCTACTGCGGGCTATTGTCAACCAGTGGTAATAGCTTACTCCTGTCCCCTACTGCGGGATATT
>CM065682.1:67427255-67432255 GCA_017654935.2 Phymorhynchus buccinoides | reverse complement strand
CCATAGATCCGTCCGTTCAAAAGTTATCGTGCTAGATGGAAGTAGTTCATAACACTTTGACAGGACATGCTTTTCATCCCTCGCAATCGCTCTGGCCTTTCGCATCACACATTTTTCATACAAACTGCACACATTGTGCGTGGGTGTGGGGGTGGGGGGGGGGGGTGGGGGTGGGGGGTGGGGGTGTGTGTGTGTGTTTGTGTGTGTGTTGTGTGTGTGTGTGTGTGTGTGTGTGTGTGTGTGTATGTGTGTGTGTGTGTGTGTGTGTGTGTGTGTGTGTGTGTCGCTGTGTGTGCTGTGTGTGTGTCAAGTCAAGTCAAAACGATCTTTATTGAGGGTTAAAGAATAAGCTAACAAAGCTTCTTTCATCCTGCCCTCCAACAAAATATAAAAATACAAACATCATGAGAAATGCATCATAATTACAGGAGAGAAAAGCAAAGAACATTCACCAATGAGTGTGTGTGTCACTCTGTGTGTGTGTGTCACTCTGTGTGTGTGTCAATCTGTGTGTGTGTGTGTGTGTGTGTCAAGTCAAAGTCAAATCAAAAATACTTTATTATCACGTTAGGTGAAATTACAGAGCAGTGTCTGTCTTCCTCATAGTGTGTGTGTGTGTGTGTGTGTGTGTGTGTGTGTGTGTGTGTGTGTGTGTGTGTGTGTGTGTGCGTGCGTGCGTGCGTGCGTGTGTGTGTGTGTGTGTGTGTGTGTGTGATACCTGTGGATCTACTAAACGTTAATCCTTCGTACTCGGTAAACTGTTGCTAAACTAGAGTGGGTAATACATTAAAAAAAAATAAAGCGAAAACAAAAGTTGTATTGGCACCAGGACAACAATTTCGATTTCACCCCCTACACATCTTTCGCAAGACCCAATACATACGTTACATTGTTTGCCACACAAAGACTCAAATACTCCACCCCCAATGAATGGCCAAACCCAGAACCATGTGTGAAAGAGTTTCCCCTGCTAAGCGACGGAAATCAAATTCGATTCAAACATTTAAACTTTTTGGAGACGCGAAAAGAAGAAGGGAATGGGGGGGGGATATAGAGTAGATGTGCCAGATTCTGATCTTATGTCGGGGGTGGAGGTGACTAGTCTAGTTGGTTCTAATCTGTGCAAAAAGCGAAAAAAAGAGTTGTGGAAAACTTTGCCGATTTCACTTTATTTCTGCCTGCGTGTTATGACTTCCACTGTCTAATCCTTTACAGGGTAGACTTCGCTACGAAGCAGTTATAATGGTGAGCGTGGCGAAGGCCATTAACCCGCTTAAGTCATGCCACATAGAATGACAGTTATATCAATAGACTGGCAGTATTGTTTTCATGGTCTACTTCGAACACCAATGGCAGGGTCGACTTAAAGGCCTCTCCAATGTGGCAGTTTGCTGCAGGTCCTCTTAGTCGCTGGAGAGCTTTCTGCTCATCAGGGTTTGCTCTGGGTGGAAATCCGTTTAAGTATAACATCCTCCGGTCTGGAACAGCCACATATGGGACATTAGTGGATATAAAGATGGTGGGAACTATCCTGGAGGCAATGCCCGGAGGCAGTGCAACACCAGGAAAGTCCCGAATGTTCATCAATATAGATACATTAATCAAAAGCGACACTAGGGTTTGCTCTGTCCAGGCAAAGCTTACTTAGACCCCTAAACCTTAGCCTTAAACCCCTTGGCTGCCGGAGGAAAATTAAGAAGAAAAACGTGCAATACGAATTGTCAAATGTGGAAGAGAAATGAGTCAATCTAAAACAAGAGGTAATGCCTTCAAGGCTCACGTCTGATTTTTATTACTATAGCAGGCATGGGAATTCCCATCACAATTCCCATGCCTGTATAGAGAGAATACTGTTATGTAGACACTTGTGCATCTGAAAACAGAATTAATTTTTATTTTACTGTGTAAATTAAATTATTTCTATGCATTAAATTACCCCTACCCCTTTCTTTAAAATTTAATTATATGTATGTTTATATATGCGCATGTAACATAGTGGAGCCCTATTTTTATTTTTGGCAAACAAGTAAAATTTAAAAGCATATTGACCAAGCTTTCAGAAAAACATAGTGACCAATCCCCCCCCCCCCCCCCTCCCCCCCTCTCCCCCCTCCCCCCCTCCCCCCCCCCCCCCTCCCCCCCCCCCCCCCCCCCCCCTCCCCTTCCCCCCGCCGGGGTAAGGGGGGTCTACGGACACCTGTAGTAGGCCTACAGTCTTTGCCTGTAGGTCTAAGCCTCTTACTCTTAGAAAATTAATAATTGAAGTTGCGTAATTCGTAAGGCCATACTCCTGATCTGTTACTGTTTTAAACTGATTGTTCATGCGATGAAAACTTGTTCCACATCATCTACATTTATGTAAGATATTTTATATTAGTCCTAATATTTTATTTTCGTTTCGTTAATTCCCCCCCCCCCCCCCCCCCCCCCCCCCCCCCCCCCCCCCCCCCCCCCCCCCCCCCCCCCACCCCCCACCCCACCCCCCCCCTCTGCCACAAAGCAAAGGTCAAGGTCACAGCCAGCAAGCTCATCCATGTTTATCTTCCCCTGTACAGTCTTTGCACATGGTGATCAATCGTCTAGGCCTAACAAAGGATTCGTACGTCGAAGGCAGTGAAATCGACGAACCCTGGATTTTCCGTATATTTTTTTTCAAGACTGAAATGAATGTGGGCTAAATGTTAAGTACGTCGTCTTGATTATGAGGTAAGGCGTGATCTCTTATTCTCTAGGCCTAGGCCTTGTTGCCGGAAGTGCGGTAGGCTAAGTATTGCATGCGCAGAGATGATGTGCGAATGAACACGAACAACCGTTGTCAAACTCAAATAAAACGAAACAACCGGGCCGTCAACGCACACACTCGGTACATCCATTTGTTACAGAAAATATAAGTTAACGACGTTAAAATGTACCTATTTGTACACACCTGAAGTCTTGTGTTTCTTTTTAAAGAGCGTTTTTGTATATCTAATGGAGAGTCTTCTTTCCAGTATCTCCTACTCGGTACAACACAACAGTAATCTCTGCAACAAATGATTTTCTTTCTTTTGTTCCTTACCGATGTATCTGACTGCTTTGATCGTCATGACTTGAAGGCTCACGTCAAAATCAAGTATCCTGCTAGTTTTAACCCTCTAGCATCTTATGTTTTTTTTGAGAAAACGACAACGTTAAAGTTTCAGTGGAGAGTGAGAGTCTTCTTTAGTTTGAAGAGTGTGACTGAGTCAAGGTTAAAGGTTGCACAACAGTAATCTCTGCAACAAATGATTATCTTTATTTTGTTCTTTATCAATGTATCTGACTGCTTTGATCGTCGTGACTTGAAGGCTCACGTCAAAATCAAGTATCCTGCTAACTTTAACCCTCTAACGCCTTATATGTTTAGAGAAAATGACAACGTTAAGGTTTGAGTTAAGGTTAAAGGTCGGGGCCACGGACGCAACACACACACACACACACACACACGCACGCACGCACGCACGCACGCACGCACGCACGCACGCACGCACGCACGCACGCACGCACGCACGCACACACACACACACACACACACACACACACACAACCGAACATGTACAATACTATAGACTCACTTTGTTTTAAAAAACGACGTGAGCCAAAAATGGTGTGTGATTTTATATTGTAGGTCTTGCATGGGCGATGGCCTAACAGACTGTATTGAACTAGGCTAAGTGTAAAAGTAAAAGTTCAGGCCCTGTAGGCATGAGTTCGAATTAGTCATTCAAAACGGTGATCAGTATGTAAACTAGGCTAAACAGCCAATCGTTTTGGGACAGGGACAGGCGGTTACAATGTGTCTGCGTCCTTAATGTGGCCACTGTTTCTGATCTGGTCAGCAGGTGGTATGGGTTATACCTGTTACGGTTTGGAAGCTGTTGCAATATCTTGTTGTGTTTGGGTTCCATGGTGGTCTTTGCTTCTTGTAGCAAGTGGTGCAAACTCTGATAGAAAGAAGAGCAGAACAAAAGACCCCACCCCACCCAGCTCCCTACGGCTGGTAGGTGCCTCAGGACCTTGATACATGCTTCTGTATGACCGGGCATCTTATGGTTTTTATGTTTTTTGTTCCTCGATGTTCATACACTTTATTCCTATTGTCCAGGTGTGTGATTGCGAAAGGGAATTCCACAAAGCTAGAGGCGAAAGACGTCATAAATCCATTGATTGGTTTTGATTGTTTGACTGCACGTGACAGAAGGGAATTCCACAAGGCTAGAGGTGAAGGACGTCATAAATCCATTGATTGGTTTTGATTGTTAGACTGCCCGTGACAGAACTATGTACAGTACTATGACAACGGGGCTTGCTTTAATTATGCAATTCTTTGTTTGTGTGCCATCGGTTGTTTGCCAATGTATGGTTTTTCTCTCGAATGTTGACAGATAAAGTAAGCGAAATACAATTGGGAGTTACTTTTGGGGGCAGGCCGTGCCGCTAGCTGCGCGCTGTCACCCCACCTATTCTGACCGCACTCCCCCGTGGCATGAAACATGATAACTTCCCGATGCACCGAGAGTACTGTCAGGGGTAAAGGAAGTAAGGACTCCTGTCAGTCCCTCTACTGATTTCATTGACGATCTGCCGCACTGGGGCCCCAAGAATAGGGGAGGCACTAACCTGATGTCAAAGTATTGTGTTTCTGTATCGGGGGAAAGACCTCTGGTGCGGCACGATCTTTTTGTGGGGCTTAGTCAGTTGTACTGCACAGTGACAGTCGCGTGATAGTTTTTGTATGGTAGACTCCGATTCTGATCATTTGAATTACTCAAAGCACGCAAACTGCAGACTATGTACTTTTGTTACACATTACTTGAAGGGCTGGAAAAGGAAATGCTCAGCGGTGGCGCGCTCCCCAGGTGAGAGCAGCCCGAATTTCACAGACATAAGTCTCTGTGACTAAAATAGACGAAATACCAAATATGTGAGTCTTGTTTCTAATTTTCTTGATATTGTCTTACTTCTTTGACGCCAGTTCTGAC
>CM065682.1:67409755-67419755 GCA_017654935.2 Phymorhynchus buccinoides | reverse complement strand
CTTTCATTTTTTTAAATTCTGTCACCATAAAAAAAAACAGACACAAAGAATAGACAGAAGAGGACGGACGGGACAGAGATGAAGACGACTTCTGAAGCATCTGAATATTTGCTCCTTTTTAGGTAGAAAACTCCTCAAAGAACATTCGGTCAACGCCAAGGAAAGAACCCCGGAGAAACGAATGTAAACGCGATGGCTTTCAACGATGTTCGTGTGTGAGCCCAACCACTTTCAGCTTCAATGGAACATTTGTCAGCCTGACAGATTCAAACACGGTTAACCCCTTGACTGCCACCAACGTATCACGTACTGACCTGATGACATCACTGATGATGTCATCGAATGAAGAGGAATAACCCTGATATGCTGGCGTTCGCTCTAACACAGTCAAGAGAGTAATATCCCCAGACCATTTTGCCAGATTAGCTCTATCAGTTCGTCTTTTTCATGGCATGATTTGCCCAATGATTTCTTCTTTAATTTTCTCTGACAGTCAAGGGGTTAAAAGCGAGAATGGTCAAAAGTAACATGATTTAGTCTCTGGCATCCTTGCCTTCTCCTCTCCATCCTTACTTACTACTCCCACCTTATAGGTAAGCGCCTCACATTATTCATCACCACCCCACCCCCCTGTACCTCAGCATCAGTGACTTGAGAATTGTTCTCTCTTTTTAGCATAGGTCGATTTGTTTTCATTTTCACAACCTAACTGGTGCTCTCTTTAAATTTAAAAACAAGTCTTCGTGGGGCTTGACTGTTCGACCTGTGCCGTTTGTTGTTTGATGAGAGAAACATATTTGGGACTTCAAAACCTCTATGGACTTTTAATTAATTTATTAATTCATTGATTTTTGATTGTGTGTGCGTGTGCAAAATGGAAAGTTCATGATTATAACAAAAATCGTTATATTCCTTTATGAGGAAGTTCCTGAGTTTGTTCCTCTTATATTCCGTGGGTGCTATGTGATTGGCGCCATTACTGGCACCGTGTATCTTTTAGAAAGAAAACAGGAGAAAAACCTTTCCTTTGTCTAGTTCTTTTTCAAGATTCTTTCACTTCTGTCGGAGAATTCTGGGTTGTTGAGTTTTCTGGGTTCTTGACTCTAAAATAGCGACCATATTTTCCTTTCACTGAATTGTTGGTCTCTCGGATTACAAAATATACCAACATTATAGCGATGGATAAATGATCAACGCGCAGTGATATGTTGCAATGTTTAGGCATTTGAAACCTTTTCAAGCGATGCAAATATGCCGTCTAACAAGGTGCACACACCAAGGGTGAAAGTAGCACCTTTCAAAAGCACTACTCCTCCAAAACATTTCTGGAAGTTTTGAAAAGGATTTTGATTTGGAGAACAAAAAGGGTTAAGATGAAGAAAGCTATGAAATGTGTGAACATGAGGTGGAAGAGCGCCCTGCGAGAGAGTGATGAAGGGGAGTGATGAAGGAGGGTGATGAATGGAGGGGAGAGAATCAGGGGAAGAACGAGCGAAAACCAGTGGAATTGAGGATACGCAATGGAGGAAGAAACCTTCAGAAATATCTTTGTGAGGCTGCTGAAGTGCCAATTTGCAATATTCCACGGGAATAACATGTACTCGATTCTCGTAGAAAGGAGAGGACAAGTGGTGTTTCTCGTGTTTCCTGTTTCACATACTTTCGTGGGAACATTTTACACCAGTTATCCTTTACAAACATAGCTGTTGTCTATGTTGCTATCTCACCACTACCAGATAAACATAACTGTTGTTTATGTTGCTATCTCACCACTACCAGATAAACATAACTGTTGTCTCTATTGCTATCTCACCACTACCAGATAAACATAACTGTTGTCTCTATTGCTATCTCACCACTACCAGATACACATAACTGTCTGTATTGCTATCTCAACTACACCTCACTTGTCTCTATTGCTGTCTGTCTGACCACTACATAACTGTTGTCTCTATTGCTGTCTGTCTGACCACTACAGAACTGTTGTCTCTGCTGCTGTCTGTCTGACCACTACACAACAGTTGTCTATATGTTGCTGTCTGTCTGACCACTACATAACTGTTGTCTCTGTTGCTGTCTGACCACTACAGAACTGTTGTCTCTGCTGCTGTCTGTCTGACCACTACACAACAGTTGTCTATATGTTGCTGTCTGTCTGACCACTACATAACTGTTGTCTCTGTTGCTGTCTGACCACTACACAACTGTTGTCTATATGTTGCTGTCTGTCTGACCACTACATAACTGTTGTCTCTATTGCTGTCTGTCTGACCACTACATAACTGTTGTCTCTGTTGCTGTCTGTCTGACCACTACACAACAGTTGTCTATATGTTGCTGTCTGTCTGACCACTACATAACTGTTGTCTCTGTTGCTGTCTGACCACTACATAACTGTTGTCTCTGTTGCTGTCTGTCTGACCACTACATAACTGTTGTCTATATGTTGCTGTCTGTCTGACCACTACATAACTGTTGTCTCTGTTGCTGTCTGACCACTACATAACTGTTGTCTATATGTTGCTGTCTGTCTGACCACTACATAACTGTTGTCTCTGTTGCTGTCTGACCACTACATAACTGTTGTCTCTGTTGCTGTCTGTCTGACCACTACATAACTGTTGTCTCTGTTGCTGTCTGACCACTACATAACTGTTGTCTCTGTTGCTGTCTGTCTGACCACTACATAACTGTTGTCTATATGTTGCTGTCTGTCTGACCACTACATAACTGTTGTCTCTGTTGCTGTCTGTCTGACCACTACACAACTGTTATCTATATGTTGCTGTCTGTCTGACCACTACATAACTGTTGTCTCTGTTGCTGTCTGTCTGACCACTACATAACTGTTGTCTCTGTTGCTGTCTGTCTGACCACTACATAACTGTTGTCTGTGTTGCTGTCTGTCTGACCACTACATAACTGTTGTCTCTGTTGCTGTCTGTCTGACCACTACATAACTGTTGTCTGTGTTGCTGTCTGTCTGACCACTACATAACTGTTGTCTTAGTTGCTGTCTGTCTGACCACTACATAACCGTTGCTGTCTGTCTGACCACCACATACCTGTTGTCTCTGTCTGACCACCTTCAGATGGACATGGACTTCATCGACGGCCAAGGCGCCATGGACGTGAGTGACTTCACGCCCAGCAACGAGTGGACCATCGTCAGCAACCAGGGCGTCAAGACCGTGCAGTACTACTCGTGCTGCCCGGAGCCCTACCCCGACATCACCTTCACCCTGACCCTGCGCCGCAGGGTGGCCTTCTACACCTTCATCCTCATCCTGCCCTGCGCGCTCCTCTCCCTGCTCACCATGGTCATCTTCTGGGTGCCGCCCGAGTCCCCCGCCAAGCTGCAGATTGGTAGGTAGCCGGGTGATGTGTGATTCAGGTGTTTGGTGGGTAACTGGGGTATATGGGTGATGTGCGATTTAGGTATATGGTGGGTAACTGGGATATATTAGTGATGTAGGTGTTTGATAGGTAACTGGGGTATAAGAACGATTTAGGTGTTTGATAGGTAACTGGGGTATAAGAACGATTTAGGTGTTTGATAGGTAACTGGGGTATAAGAACGATTTAGGTGTTTGATAGGTAACTGGGGTATAAGAACGATTTAGGTGTTTGATAGGTAACTGGGGTATAAGAACGATTTAGGTGTTTGATAGGTAACTGGGGTATAAGAACGATTTAGGTGTAGTAAAAGCAGCGCACCTTGCTAATATGGTGCAAGTGTGTTTAGTAGACCTAAAATACCTTCTCTGCTCGAGACCTTACAGTGGGGTGTGTGTGTGTGTGTGTGTGTGTGTGTGTGTGTGTGTGTGTGTGTGTGTGTGTGTGTGTGTGTGTGTGTGTGTGTGTGTGTGTGTGTGTGTGTGTGTGTGTGTGTGTGTGTGTGTGTGTGTGTGTGTGTGTGTGTTTGTGTGTGTGTGTCTGTCTGTCTGTGTCTGTGTCTGTGTGAAGTTATCATGCTGTGCTTTACAGAAACAACAATATTCCTAAAATCAAAGACCCAACATTAAAAGCATTCAACAGAGCACTACTTAATTGTGTCTGTGCGCATGCATGCATGTTTGCATGCGCGTACACCTTTTAACCGCGTGGGATTCACCCATTACAATTACCGTTCAGTTGGGATGGAAATTGTGTTCTCCGCGTGACCGAAAGAAGGTACGTGTAAAAACATCGTTATTTAAGTGTTTAAAACCAGGCTTTTTTAATCTAGTTCCTTAATGTCTGGATGTCTCCGGTCTCAATGATCCGAACACTTTTCTCCATTTCCTGGAGTTGCCGAGGAGCAGCCATTAAAATCAGGAGTCACGTGACTAGGTTCTGAGTCCTAGTCCAGAAGGTCAGAAAAACACACAAAAATGGCTTTGGGCTGTGTTGTTGTTGTTGTTGTTGTTGTTTTTGGGGGTTAAGGTGCAGTTTCGCTCCCCCTTCTCCACTCCCCCCAACCCCTCCTCAACAAATGTTCTCATTTTCTCATGAACGTATGCCAGTCAGTATCGGAGAATTCATTGTAAAAGGAAGAAAACTGTTAAAATGTAAATCTTCATTAAAATAAATCGACATGTTGTTGTTGTTGTTACAAACGTTTTGTCAACGTCGATTATTCTAAGAATCGTTTTGACCTCAGTTTGGAGGAAATGGGGAGAAATATGATTTTGCGGCCTTTCGGTCATGTGGGGCATGGGAGGGAATGGGAGGGGGGGGGCTTTTATGCTCGTCAGCGGAACTTGAGTAATTCAAGGAAGAATAATTTAACACGTAAAAATCAATAAAAACATCAAAGTTGTAAAACCTCTTAGTTTTATTTCATTCATGGTCAGACTTTTTCTCTAAAAAAATAAATTCCCCAAGTTCGCAAGATTGAACTGTTTGATTGTGCACAATTCAAGCACTCGATCGTATTCAATTCTGTGTTAGGAGTTCAGGTCTGAAGAACTTGTAGTAAAGGCTGGAGAAGGGAGAGGGAGGGTGCGGATGAGGGACGAAATGCGCAACTTTTATGGGAAGACAATTTGCTCTCTCTCTCTCTCTCTCTCTCTCTCTCTCTCTCTCTCTCTCTCTCCTCTCTCTCTCTCTCTCTCTCTCTCTCTCTCTCTCTCTCTCTCTCTCTCTCTCTCTCTCTCTCTCTCTCTCTCTCTCTCTCTCTCTCTCTCTCTCTCTCTCTCTCTCTCTCTCTCTCTCTCTCTCTCGTTGGTACGTCTCTCTCTTTTAAGATTAGAGACACATTATGTTCGTAACACACTTTCAGTGCTATTATTATGCCTATTATGTTTCTCTTTATAATTTGTGTCATTTGTTTGTATAACACTCCCCTTCATTAGGGGCCATGGCCTAGATGAAATAAAAACTATTTTCATTTTTTTTCTAAATTCTCTCTCTCTCTCTCTCTCTCTCTCTCTCTCTCTCTCTCTCTCTCTCTCTCTCTCTCTGTCTCTCTCTCTCTCTCTCTCTCTCTCTCTCTCTCTCTCTCTCTCTCTCTCTCTCTCTCTCTCTCTCTCTCTCTCTCTCTCTCTCTCTCTCTCTCTCTCTCTCTCTCTCTCTCTCTCTCTCTCTCTAGCAGCTCTTTTAAAATTTTCAAAAGACTATTTGACTCACAGGTTCAGCCAATCTTACAGTATGGAGCAGAAATCTGGGCTTCTGAAAAAGGTGGAATAATCGAGAAAGTACATTTATACGCCATGAAGCGTTTTCTAAATGTTGACAGTAAAACACCTAATGATTTGATTTATGGTGAGCTCGGACGATACCCGATTTATCTTAATTCGTATGTTAAATGCATAAAATACTGGTTACATTTAACTAGGATGGGTAATAATAGGATACCATATAAATGTTATAAAACATTATTAAAGTTAGATAAAAATGGAAAAAACACATAGGCTACAAATGTTCGTAAATTTCTAAATTCATATGGGTTTGGATATGTTTGGGATAACCAGGGTGTAGAAAATTTATCAGACTTTTTTAAATGTTTGAAGCAAAGAATTATTGATTGTAGGTGGCAAGACTGGCATAATCACATATATGAAAGCGACAGGTTTGCTCAGTATAGATTATTTAAACCAGATCATACGTTAGAATATTATATTGAATTAAACATGAATAGATATGTTAAAGCTGCGTTAACAAAATTCAGACTTGGTGTTTCAATAATTGCATGCCATCGTTTAAGATTCAGACATGTAAATGATAATGATTTGATTTGTAGTCTGTGTAACTCAGCAAGAGAAGACGAAGTGCATTTTTTGTTCTGCTGTCCGGTCTTGAACTATCTTAGAATGAAATTCATAAAGCCAAAGTTCTATTCTGGCCCATGCAACTTTCGGATGATTCTATTGCTGGCATCAAAACATGAAAAAACTCAGTTGGATTTAGCTTTGTACATCTACGAAGCTAGCAAGATAATTCATAATGCATTGTCCTAGGCATATATACTTTGATTTAGTAGTACTGCGTTGTGCTGCATTTTTGTATGCACTATTTCAATTATGATGTGTTTGCTTGTTGTTGGCTTCTTCCTTCTTTTTCTTATACAAATTTGTTTGTGTGAACTTCATCAGTATGGGGCTATGGCCTTGACCTGATTAAACATTCGTATTCGTATTCGTATTCGTATTCTCTCTCATTTCATTTTTTTCTGTTCAAGGTCTTTTTGTTTTGTTCATGCGAACTTTTCGCTTCAGGAAATTGTACTGGTGAAAATATGCGCTAGTGGTCGTAATTGCCTAACAAGTGTTCTGCCAAATCATGTTCTGGTGTATCGATTCACGGTCGCCGTTCTTGTATTCCCATTTGTAATTTAAGGTGTGTGTGTGCGTGTGTGTGTGTGTATGTGTGTGTGTGTGTGTGTGTGTGTGTGTGTGTGTGTGTGTGTGTGTGTGTGTGTGTGTGTGTGTGTGTGTGTGTGTGTGTGTGTGTGTGTGTGTGTGTGTGTGTGTGTGTGCGTGCGCGTGCGTGCGTGCGTGCGCGTGCGTGTGTGCGTGCGTGCGTGCGTGCGTGTGTGTGTGGCGTGCGTGCGTGCGTGCGTGCGTGCGTGTGTGTGCATTTGTGTATGTGTGTGCATTCGTGTTTGTGTGTATGCATGTGAGAGAGAGATTGTGTGAGTGTGTGCGCGCGCACGCGCGTATGTATGCGCGAGCGTGCGTGTCCCTGCATCTGTCTGTGTATATCTGTATGTATGTGTCTGTACGCTGTGTAGCCCTACGTGTACGCGGCCTTTCCGCGCGTGTGCACGTGCATATAACTCTGTGACAATCTGTTGAACAGGGATGAACATCTTCTTGGCGTTTTTCTTGCTGCTGCTGCTGCTGGCGGACTACACACCCAGGGCCGCCGCCTCCATCCCCCTCATCGGTAAAGGATCAGCCACACTGCACACGGCCCGACCCCAATGCGCTGCGATTGGACATTTGATGGGCATGATTCGCGCGAAATTCAACTGAAACCGATGAAATCCTAGTAGTTTTTTTGTTCACTGTATTTGTGGTCCTCTGCCGTACACGAATATGATGAGATACAGCGAAACCTCCCTTACAAGACCTCCCATTATAAGACTCCCTCCCATATAAGACCTACTTCTCTGAGACATTGCCCTTCTTTGTAAGTATTAAAAATACCTCCCTTATAAAATTCTACTATTTTCGCTCAGTATAACTCAAGCAGATCCCCAATACGCGAATCCAATGGAATGCCATACAAAAAGAATATAGATACAGTGGAACCTCCCTTGTAAGACCTCTTTTGGGGATGATTTTTGAAGGTCTTATAAGGGAGGTTCCACTGTATCTATATTCTTTTTGTATGGCATTCCATTGGATTCGCGTATTGGGGATCTGCTTGAGTTATACTCAGCGAAAATAGTAGAATTGGGTGGTTTTTTAAACTGGAAGAATTTCACGTGAATCATGATTCGCAGATATCGTCACAGTCGGATCGTATCGGGGTCGAATCGTATGCAGTGTGGCTGGCCCTGTAAGGCTGTAAGGTTAGGTGTGAGCCTCGTCTGACACACTGGCCTGCAGGGAAATGGGGCACCTGATGGGGAAACATGTGGTTTGTGTGTGGGGGGGGGGGGGTGTGGGGGGGGGGGGGTGTTTGTGTGGGTGTGTGTGTGCGTGTGTGTGTGCGTGTGTGTGTGTGTGTGTGTGTGTGGTGTGCGTGTGTGTGCGTGTGTGCATGTGTGTGTGTGTGTGTGTGTGTGTGTGTGTGTGCGTGCGTGCGTGTGTGTGTGCGTGGTGTGCGTGCGTGCGTGCGCGTGCGCGTGTACGTGCGCGTGCGTGCGTGTGCGTGCGTGTGCGCGTGTGTGTGTGTGTGTGTGTGTGCGAGTGCGCGCGTGTGTGTGTGTGTGTTTGGTTGTCTATCTGTTTGTAGGTCTATGTCTGTGTGTGTCTCAGACAGGCGGCCTGTCTGTCTGTCTCTCTCTTTCTTTGTCCTTCTCCCTCTCTATCCCTCTTTCTCTCTCTCTCTCCCTCTCTTTCTCTCTCTCTCTCTCTCTCTCTCTCTCTCTCTCTCCCTCTCTCCCTCTCTCTCTCTCTCCAGTCCTCTTACTCTCTTTCTCTCTCTCGCTCTCTCGTGCACACGCATGCACGCACACGTTTACACACTCACACACACACATACACACACACACACACACACACACACACACACACACACACACACACACACACACACACACACACACACACACACACCAGCACACGCACAGAGAGAGACGGAGAGGGAGAGAGGGGGGGGGGAGTACTAGGTAAACCGTCTTTAACCCTTTAGCCGCCAGCCATTTTTCAGCCAAAAACAATTCCATTAAGCTTAACTGGGTAGAGAAAAAAATCTTCTGCAATAGTGGGGATTCCTCTATGACATGTATAAAGTACGGTCTATCCTTGCCTCCCCAAATTATGAAAATAGGCTCCTTGGATAACAGACCCTGGTTTGAGGTCTTTTTGTGACATAGGCGTTAAGTCATTGTGGTGCTAAAATGCGACATTGGCGGTGAAAGGGTTAAAACAATGTCCATCCTCTTCCCCATAAAACCTAAAAACACAAAACCCCACATATCGGTTTCCCTCTCCTTTCCACCCTTCGCACCCTTATCCTACATTCCAGAAAACAAAATTCTTATCTTCTTATCCAAAAAGACACAGACGAACATTTCTTTTTTATAAGATTTTTAAAAGAGTCTGCAGATTTTTGTCTCGTTTGTTCTTGGCCCGCCCATAAATCTCTTGGTCTAACATTAGCAGATTTAGGTCAGACAGTCAACAGAAGTTTTCCTAAATCCTACTGCTCACTCAATCACATCTTGACCAAGAATTTTTGTTAAATTCAATTTCGTGTTTATGTATTACGAATGAAAGTGTCTTGTGCCGAAGCGTGAAATCTTCAGCCTGACGAAGGAGGCTGATTAAATGGAACATTTTCATAATCCAGTCTATTTGTTTTAAAGGTCATTTCACGCGGCATATTCCAGGAATACTAGGGAAGAGTGAAAATAAGACTTATGTAGGTGAGGGGGTGATCACTGACCTTTGGTGTGTCCGAGAAACACACACACACACACTTGGTAAATCACTTGGTTTGTGTGTGTGTGTTTTGTGTGTTTGTGTCACTGTGTATGTGTGTGTGTGTGTGTGAGAGAGAGAGAGAGAGAGAGAGAGAGAGAGAGAGAGAGAGAGAGAGAGAGAGAGAGAGAGAGAGAGAGAGAGAGAGAGAGAGAGAGAGAGAGAGAGAGAGAGAGAGAGAGAGAGAGATCAAGGGGGTGAGAGTAACGCTTTGTATTAGGAAGTGCGACGGCGAAAGGAGGCGAAAGGAGGGGTCAGTCTTTGTTGATGGCTGTTTGAACAGAACTTTAATACCCATTCAAAAGCATCGGCGACTAGTGAAAGACATCTAACTCTTATCTATCGAAGAGTTATTGTCCGTGCCCCCTCCTCCAGAGAAAGTCTCCTTCCGGGTTTTGGTGGGCCTGGGTGATACAGATAAATGT
>CM065682.1:67395632-67408132 GCA_017654935.2 Phymorhynchus buccinoides | reverse complement strand
GTTGTTGTTGTGTCGATGCTTTAAGGTCTCAATACACGTGAACATTTTTCACTCTTTCCCCATGGAAACACAGTCATATAGCCGCTCATAAGATTTACTTGCACATCACCGTGTTACCATGATGAAAGAGTGAGAAATGTTCACGTGGCCTTAAGTTTCAAATGACCTAACTACATACCAAACGTTTGACGCTTACATTTTACCATATCAGTAGTAACCGACGTCAACATTATCTTGTTTGCAGAATCATGGCAGAATCGGACACGGTCTCCAACTCGTCCTCCATCCTGGCAGAGCTGCCGGACGTGTCGGTCATCGGGGAGGAGGATGACCTGGGCAGGGATGGTGGAGGAGGAAGTCTCCTGGACAACGAGGCCAACGGTGACCTGCAGGGAGCCACGGAACGCCTGGAGCAGCTGACCCTCCTGCAGCCCGACATCCTCAGCACGGCCTTCGCGGCCCAGGATACCGACTCCACGGGCGCCGCCTCTTCTTCCTCCAGCGCCAGGGATCCCCAGGACCACTCCCGCTCCGACAACAGCGATGATGATGACGATGATGACAGCAACAGTGTCGTCACCAGGATCAGCGAGTTGAATGACGTTACTTCCTACAACGGCTCCTCTTCCTCCAGGGATAAAGACAAAGAAGGGAAGGAGGAAAGGAAGAAAAGCCTGACTGGGGGTTAAGATTCCAAAGCGAAGAAGGAGGGATGTAGTGGTGGCAAGAAACGGAAAAACCCGCTGAGCTTTCTGAAAAAGCTGACCAAGTACGACAAGAGCAAGTACAAGTCCGAGATCACTTCCGGTTCCACTCGAAGTCGAGTGGCCGCATGCTTTTATTCTCCTGATTCAATCCGTGCAATCAACGTTCAACCCCAAACATCAAGTGTCTTTTTTGTGTGTGCTGTGTCAGAATAGAATAGGTGGTTTCGTTTATTGTGCTTAGCTTAGGTAAATAGGCCCAGAAAGTTCATTATTCCGATCCAGTTTCTCACCACATGCGGGGGTGCCAGCCGGCACCGCCGGCAGCATGGCTGAAGCACAGACGATAGCTGAGCCTGTGTTTCTAGTCAACAAAACCCTGCCAGCGGCAGACCAAGTGCCCTATGCTGTTGCTGAACTGTGCGAGAATGCCGAGAAATCCAGTGGTAGAGGGAGTGTCGAGGGTGCCCAAAGAGTGGGTGGACTTTGGCGAGTGTATGCCAAGACATCAGCCGCTCGGGTCGCCCTCCTCACCAAAGGAATAACACTTAGGGGGGTTCAAATCCAACCACGGGACTCCAACCCTTTCACCATCAAAGACAGCGAAGGAAATGAAAGGGAAGTACCCTCAGTAAAATTGATTATTGGGGGTCTCTCTTTCTCTGCCCCTGCAGATCCGGTAGCAGAGACATTGACCAAATTGGGTGTAACACTACGCTCCCACATCATGGACGAGAAGGACAGGAAACCGAACGGTCAGCTTACGCCATGGAAAACGGGACGGAGGTTTGTGTACATCGAACCTCCGTCAAAACCCCTCCCCAAAACAGTACAGATCGGGGTGTGTACTGCCACTCTGTACCACAAAGGTCAAAACACACCCACGTGTTTGCGCTGCCTGGAAACTGGTCATCACATCAGTGGCTGCAGCAGTGAAACGCCACGCTGCCGTGCCTGCTACCATTTTGGCCACAAACGGGGGGATCCCCAGTGCTCCCTTGCTCCCCCCTCTCCCCTTGCCCATCCATCCCAACCTCCTACCCCTTCCTCTCCGCCTCCTCCCCCACCACCCCCACCACCCGCCCCGTCCCCTACAGCCAAGCAAGCTGAAGATAAGAAAGACAACAAGGGACAAGATTCATCACAACAGCGTAAACAAGCAACGCTGAAGGATTTCGCCTCTAGCCAGCAGTACAGGTCGACCACGCCCACAAAAGGCAAGCGAAGTAGGTCCCTGTCTGCACAGCACAGTCCCAAGGTTTCAGCAAAAAAAGCACAAAGAAACAACGCGATGCGTGACTGCGGAGCAGAACCAGCAGCACAACAAAAAGGAAAGGGAAGAACCAGCTGATACCGGAACCTAGCCCTTCCCCTCTCCCCACCACACCCTCTTCCCTGACGGATGTAGCATGAACACGGACTGAAACGAGTCTCGATCGCTGACTATGACTCTACGAAATGGCTTTCCTTCTTATCTTCTACCCATCCCCTCTCCGCCTCCCCCCCCTTTTTCTCCCCATCTCTCTCTCTCTCTCTCTCTCTCTCTCTCTCTCTCTCTCTCTCTCTCTCTCTCTCTCTCTCTCTCTCTCTCTCTCTCTCTCTCTCTCTCTCTCCTTTTCCTTTGTGTGTACCATGGAATCTCAAGCTTTGACTATGCATTGCCATCGATAAGCTACGAATTCTAACACTGAATGCACGTGGGCTCAAAAACAAGAAGAAAAGGTACAGCATTTTTCAGCTTTTAAGAAAAGAAAAACACGATATTATCGCCCTTCAGGAAAGCCACATTTCATCGAATAAAGAAGCCGAAAACTGGGAACTACAATGGGGAGGAAAACTGTTTTACTCACTTGGCACCAATCACAGCTTAGGCCAAATGTTTTTAGTCTCCAAACAAAAACCGGAACAGTCACAGTGTGTTTTTAAAAGCGATCGCACTTTACTAATCAAAATATGCTCAGACAATAAATCCATCTTCATCGCCAACATAAATTATACTCACCACAGTCAGTCACTGATAAGATAAACTTTTTCCATAAATCAGAAACACGCTCAGCACCCACACTGAACCCGACTCTTCACTTATCTTGTGTGGTGACTTTAACACAGTCATGTGTAATGAAGCTGACATAACTTCAGGGGAAAACCATAATGACAGAAGTAGAGGCTTTCACCCAGTTGGCCTCACACCTAGACCTTTACGACAGCTGGAGAATCCTGCACCCCACAGAAAAACAATACACATGGAGTCGTAATTACCCCTTCATAGCAAGACGCATCGACAATATTTTTACATCAATCTACTGCCTTAATATGTGGAACAAAGCCAGATAGTCTCCTTTCCACATTCCGACCATAGACCTGTGGCAATAACCTTAGCTTTCCACAATTACCAGAAAGGGCCATCATACTGGAAATTTAATAACAGCCTGCTAAAAGACCAGTCATATGTAGATCAATTAAATACTGTTATAACTAATTTTCACCAAGAATACAATGATCTAAGTCCCCACGACAGGTGGGAACTCTGCAAAGTAAAAATCAGAGAACACTCAATATCATGCTGCCAAAACAAACAACGCCTAAAACGAGACAAGCTGAAAGATCTTCACAAAAAGCTGACGGTCATTGAGAGTCAATTAGCAGAAAACGCTGGTAACCACGCCCTCCAAACAGAAATGATGAAACTTAAAACTGAACTAGAACTGCAGGCGCTTTCTAGGGCACAAGGGGCCCAGACAAGATCCCGAATCAAGTTCATAGAAGAGGGTGAAAAAAACCCGGCCTACTTTTTTAGCTTAGAGAAAATAAATTCATCAATTAATACAATTACACGTTTACAAACTGACAGAGGAATTGTCACAGACCAATCAAGTGTTCGTAACGAGCAGGTCCGCTTCTATGCACAATTATACAGAAGATAACAGGAAGACCATGAGTTAAGTGAGACCTACATTACAGACTTCCTGGGACCTAAATCTTTAATCCCAATGTTAGATGAAGATGATTCGCAAACATGTGAAGAGCAGATGACTGAATCTGAAATAACAGAGGCCCTCAAGCAGCTAAAAAACGGATCAGCACCTGGATGTGACGGCCTCACTACCGAATTTTACAAATTTTTCTGGCGTCAATTAAAATCAATGGTCATTCAATCTTTTCTCTACTCATTTGAAACGGGCCGCGTTTCTGAGACACAGCAGAAAGGCACAATTATTTTGATACATAAAGGAAAAAATCTTCCTAGGGACCAGTTAACCCATTGGCGCCCAATCACTCTACTCAATACAGACAATAAAAGTTTTGCAAAATGTTTTGCAAGCAGACTTAATTTAATGTTAGACAAACTAATATTAAAAGACCAGTGTTGTTTTATGAAAGGACGCAATATAACAACAATTATTCGTACCATAGACGATACAATAAACGTTTTGGATGTTGAAAATCTACCTGGTGTTATGGTTGGAATAGCCTTTGATACTATCTCAAAGTCGTTTATAAATGATACCTTGAAGCACTATGGTTTTGGTCGCAACTTTCAACGATGGATAAAGACCATTCTAGCCCAATCCAAAAGTTCAATCAATCACTATGGCTGGATATCTGAACCATTCGAGGTAGAAAGAGGTATTCGCCAAGGTTGTCCCTTGTCTCCTCTGTTGTTCATTTTAGCTGCAGAAATATGTGCCATAAAAATTAGAGACAGTCCAGAAATAAAAGGCATTACTATTCCTTCTATAAGTAACGACGATGAAAGGCCCAAAGCAATACAAATTCAACAGTTTGCGGATGACACTACTCTACTCCTAAAAGATAAAGAAGACCTAGCAGCTGCTCTCAAAGTCTTCCAAAGCTTTGGCAGGATCTCAGGACTGCACATAAATGAACAGAAAACAGAAGCTATGTGGCTTGGAAGAGCAAAAACACAATGAAAACAAGTACTTTGGCTTAAAATGGGTAAAGCTACTGAAAATCCTGGGAATACACTTTAGAAGTGATATGAGAGCAGGTAACATCGACAATAACTGGTCCACCAAAATAGACAATATGAGAAGAAAAATACAACAATGGTCACGGAGAAATTTGAGTATTTACGGGAAAATCCTTGTTAAATCACTACTCATTTCCCAGTTTACATATGTTATGCAATCAGTTGGTATTCCAGAAGAAATATTGAAAGAAATTAATGAAGACCTGTTCAAATTTATATGGAAAAAGAAATACAACAATAAAAAGGCCTTTGAAAAAGTAAAAAGAAGTGTAGTTGCCCAACAAACCCAACATGGTGGACTTGGCATGATAGACATGAAAGAGCTCCAAGAAGCCTTATTACTGACATGGATCCCAAAACTGCTCAATGAAAACTCGGCCAGTGGCTGGAAGCTATTCCCAGCCTATATTCTAAAAAAAATAGGAAAAGACTTGGATATACTCAGTACAAACTTTTCACCAAAGCGTATTAGTCAAGTTTTGAAACAACGAGGTCCCTTTTGGCAGCAGGTCCTGCAATCCTGGGCAACTGTACGTCACAAAGCAAACCTCAACGACGACCAGAACCTCTATCTAAATTCAGCATTGTGGCATAACCACAACTTTCAATATCAAGGCCAGTGTCTGATTATGAAAGACTGGATTAATAATAAGATGTACACTATTCAGGACATTATCGACGAGACAGGTCAGCTTTTGTCATTTGACCAAATTCAAGAAAAAGTAGGAAGAGCTGCACACAGGATTTTAGAATACAATGCTATTAGATGTGCTTTCCGTTCAGCAGAAACGAGAAACAGACTTCGACTGTATGAAAACAACGATGTTAACCCCCTCAACATCACTTTAATCGGTCGCCTGCTCCAAACTCTGAAATGCAAGGATTTCCGAAAGATTATAGCAACAGAATCACAACCCTGCGCAATCAACTTTTGGAAGAGGAAATTGGGCATAGAGATAACGAAGCATCATTGGTCCGCCACCTTTGACAGCACCAAAGAAACTAGACTGAGAGTACTGCAATGGAAAATACTACACAACATATATCCAACAAACATTCTTCTCTATAAATTGGGCCTGGCTAACTCGAACAAATGTAACGTTTGCCAGACAGATAAAATAGATTTTATCGAATACTTCTTCTTCCACTGCCCTAAGATAAACCCCATCTGGGAGCTGGTAGAAAAAGAAATTCAGTCCAGAACAGGAATCTCAATCAGAATAACAATGCCAGTCGCCCTCCTAGGTTTCAGCGACAACAGTGTGTCTAACTGGGACAAAATAATCATTAATTTTGTAATAATAGTGGCAAAAATGTGCATAAGTAAATATAGGTATGGAGATAGATATCAACCTACTCTTTTACTAGAAAAAGAACTTAATCTCAGAAGAAAAGGCCTCAACTTCTGAATAGGCCTAAACCAGACTACCTCTAAAACACCCCCCACCTACCTAGCACACGACACACGCGCGAAGCCTATCTCCAGACTCAGCAACATAAGATAATCAGAGAGACGAAGAGAGTGAACCCGAGCATGACTAATATGAAGTCAACATACCTACACAACGAGAGAGAGAGAGGGGGGGGAGGGGGAGAGAGAGAGGGGGGGAGAGAGAGAGAGGGGAGGGAGGGAGAGAAAGAAAGAGAGAGGGGAGAGAGAGAGAGAGAGAGAGAGAGAGAGAGAGAGAGAGAGAGAGAGAGAGAGATTTTAGATAAAAAGATTTGTATTAGCATACATATTTGACCTAATGCATGAAAACGTACTTTTTTGCATGTGCTTGGATATGGTGCACAAAATAAAAGCAGAACAAAAAAGAGGAAAACTAAATAAATCGAGAGATGATGAGAAAACCAGGGGAATCTAATTTAACGTAAACTCAATTTGCATGGTAAGAGAGAGAGAGAGAATGTAATAAGCTACACCCCCTTCGCCAGCAGCGTTATTCCACCGACTGCGCCAGAATTCCACCTACTCCAACAAGCCAATGATGCTGACCCACCGCTTTTCTGCGACTGTGAAGTGGCCGTACCGCCGCTCAACCAGAGGCTCAACTGAACGGTCCCGTAGGCTAGGCCTAGGCCTAATATGCAGCCACAGAACCAAGCCGTCGTCAAGCGAACAATGCCAACTTTGCCTGCAGCCAACACACAGCACGAGAAAAGGAACATAGCCTAGCTACTCTACCAAAGACAAGGCCTCCTGGGATGAAACGAGACAAGAAAGAAACATGGGCCTACAAGTGAAAAGAGCATGAGAGTGAGAGTGTGTGACTGTGAGTCTAATCTTGCTAGGGCCACTAGATTAATGCATGCATAAACCATGTCCATGTGTAAACTAATTTTAAAACAAACATTATGAAAGATTCCCCAAATCTGCTCCTTAACACGGGAAGTAGAAAAGCCGTCGAAACTCTGATCTCGATTTTTAAAAAAATAAATAAAAAAAAATAAAAAAAAGTACAAGTCCGAGAAGAAGAAAACCTCCTCTTCTTCTTCGGAGTTCGAGAAGGTGCGCATCGACAGACTGCCTCAAGTCTTCGTGGCCATGTACCTAGGCATGCGAGAGGTGCAGGGCTTCAGCGGGCTGCACCACGTGCGCACACCCGTGGACGAAATGGTGACCCTGGTGCAGAAGAACCTCGAGAAGCAGGAGCAGGTGGAGCTTCCCTTAGTCTACGTGGTGGTATCCCCAAAAGGTCTGGACGTGCGGGAGCACAAGCTGAACAAGCAGAATGAAGGGGTGCCTTTAGGACTGGTCCCTATCGACTTCATCTCGTACGGTGTCCAGGACATCAAGTACTGGAGAGTCTTCACCTACATCGTGTTCCGGGAGCTGTCCTCGAGGTCCAAGCTCACAGAGTGCCACGCCTACCTGTGCGACTCCTTGCTCAACGCCCGCAAGATGGCGCTGTCGCTGGGCGCGTCGTTCAGGATCTACTCCCGCAATCTGAAGATGAAGGGCAAGTTCCACAACTTCCAGGTGGAGCTTCGCCCCCATGACCAACTGGCTGAGGCCCTGGAGGAAGAAGACGCGTGATGGGCCGTGATGGAAATGTGAGAAACAGTCAGTCAGTCAATCATTCTTTGTCGACTTTCTGAAGTCGATGTTGGTAAACGTGCTGGCTCGTTTTGGCTTATAAAGGCTTGTATATTGTACCTCAGTGTCCAAGGAAGAAGATGCGTGATGGACATGTGAAAGTTGTCCATCTATTGGTCAACCGGTCAGTCAGTCATTCTTTATTGACCCAGTATTGGTGAAAGTACTGGTTTATTTAATAATGAGTTAAGCTTAATCAATCAGTCGTTATGGATCCTTTGAGTACACATGGTGTTAGCTTAAGTGCTGGTTCTTTTTGGTTACTAAAAGGAAGAGGTACGCACAATGGAGAAAAACCGTATCAACCATGCTCTCTCTCGCTGATTATTGGCTATTAAAAAGGAAGACGATGCCAACGACAAGTGAAACAGTCATTCTCTCTTGCCGTTTAGTGTTAGCATGGCGAACGTACTGATTGTTGGTTAAATAAAGGAAGACGATGCCAATGACAAGTGAAACATTCGTTCTCTATCGCCGTACAAACACTATGGAAGCGCTATGCAGTTCTCCTTAGTTATTGAAAGGAAGAAGAGATGCGTGAGGGAAAGTGATCTTTAATCAACCAAGCTTTGACGCTATGCTTGAACAGAGTGAAAGAGCTAGAACGTTTGTTTAACGACACTATTGACACGAAGAGCTTGCTCTTGATGATGAAGGACATTAATTTTGTCAATCGTTCTGTGCATCCTTTTGATGTACACACGGTAACTCGCTAACCCATGCTGCCTGTTAAAAGATAACAACACGACGTGATGACTTAAGATGCTGGCTTTCTTGGTTCTTACTTGAGATTAGACTGCAGTCTGGCGTGTTTGGTAAAGAGAAAATGTCATGGTGAATTGTCGCTTTGCGAAGTCCTTGGAAAATATGAAGGGGATTTATGTGAACGTGGAACCCGCTGAAAAACGACACGATTTGCAAGGATGCGAGGCACCGGATAAATTCTGGTCATTGTTGGAACTTTCTGTACATATGTCGCAAGAGACTCTGAAGAAGATGGAGGAAGCATTTGGCCTCTTGAGATGACACTGAAAATGTTCTGGTATGCCCTATGGTATGCCCTGTGTTAGAAAATGATGATGACACGTGCATATCTGAGGAATGTTGAAAACGTACATTGCAGCACAATGCTATGATGGGATGAACATCAGCCGTACAAAGCGGCGAGAAGTCGGCCGAAATAGGGGGACAAATGCTGACTGACATATTGGTATTAGTAGTTGGTACTTTATAGTCACAGAGGCGTCTCTGTGAAATTCAGGTTGCTCCCACCTGGAGAGCGTGTCGACGCCAGAGGCGCACCACCCATTTTGTTTTATTTGCATGCGAATTTTGTGTGACTGACGGGGAAGGAAAGTGTGTGTGTGGGGGGGGGGGGGCATTTTGACCAACTGACAACTTTTTCGGTGCCACTGGTTTTAACGTGTGCTAAGTGCATTGGCATGGCACATGGGAACTCGGTTTATCGTCTCATCTGAAAGACTACGCTTAGACTCTAAGGTCTAGTGCAGAGTGAGAGGAAATATCCCCAGTACCCAGGTAAGATTACTCGGGCTTATTGTATGCGAGGTGAACGCGTTACCTCTGTACCACTCTACAAGCATATGACATGCAAGCATCGATACAAGTAACCTAACTCCCTTTCTGACTTTCACGCCAAGATGGATGAAGACTGATACCTCTACAGAATGGCATGCGGTGTACAGGGGTGGGGAATGACACGTCACTTCAGTTGTGACCATTGTCCTTATTTCATTAAAGTACGAACACTAAACGTGACCTACGAAACGTCGCAAACGTTTGTAAAAAAACCGAACTGCTTTACATTTCTGTGTCAGTTCTAAGCTCTGCTTTGATAATATGATGGAAGAGTACATAACATGGGAATGATGTTCTTGGGTACAAATAAAAGTAAAAAGTCACAACGGGTTTTTGTTTTAATTTTTTTTATATTTATATAGAACACTGGCGTGGGCCACTACCAACAAAATCATTGTAATTTGCACATGATGCTGATGTGTCAGTTTCCTTTCGCTCGTGGAATTTCTTTCTTTCAAGTTCATAAAATATTTTATGTGTACATTTTGGACCTCTTCTGTTTTCAATTGATAAATAAAAACAAACTTGTCATTTGTATATACAGAAAACCAACAAAAACAAATTAAACCTCTCATTTGCTGAACAGGGATGCTAATCTATTTTTATCATGGCATTAGCAACTCGTTTGCCGTCAGAGAAGCAATGTTATTATGAGCAGCTTTAAACAGACGTTCTACACATATATACTAGAGGCAAACAAGCGCCACTAATGAAAACGAAACGCATGAAGGTTCTCAGAGATGCTCCAGCCGCGCCTGACTGACATTCTATTAAGTATGCAGAGGCATAGCTACTCCCGGCTTGGTGACCACCGAAAACGATGCAGAGGGGTCCTTGAGAAAGTGCCCCCATGGGTGTACCAGCCCGTTTTAGGATTTGACCCCAATACGATCTGATTGTGACGACGTCTGTGAGTCGAGATTCTCGTGAAATATTATATTTCCGTCTAAAAATAATTCTACTATTTCCGTTCACTTTAGACACTCAGGTAGACACCGATACACGAATCACATGAAATACATGATACAAAAATACATAGATTTCATTTGTAGTCGTGTACGGAGGACTACGAAAATAATACAGCAAACAAAACCAGCAGGACTTCGTCAGATTCATTTAGACTGTAGAGTTTCACGAGAATCATGCCTGACAAATGTCACAGTCGGATCGCTGGTGGATTGAATCGTAGTCAGTGTTTTGGCCCCTTAAGGTAGAGGCTAAGTGCGAGGTTCTGCTGCTGTCTTCTATAATCCTGATAGTGTTGTTTGCAGTATTCCTACTGCTGTCGCCTTGAAATTGTTCATATAAGCACTATAAAGTAAGACACTGGCCATCAGGTACTTTAGTCACCACCACCTCCACAACCACCTCCACCACCACCTCCACCCCCACTTCATGCTTACGACCCTCAATCTCAAAGTCTGCTTCTTCAGGTATTTGTAAAAATATAATCCTAGGCTGATCGTAACCCTATCCTTTCTCCCCAGATGGCAAAATGTTGCTTATGAGTGAAAATCTTCAATGCGAAAATGTGTATGTGAGAGAGAGAGAGAGAGAGAGAGAGAGAGAGAGAGAGAGAGAGAGAGAGAGAGAGAGAGAGAGAGAGAGAGAGAGAGAGAGAGAGAGAGAGAGAGAGAGAGAGAGACTCCCGAGATGAGAGAGAGAGAGAGAGAGAGGAGAGGGGGCACTACTGTCCAAGGTAGCCTAGTATTAACCGACTGTTTTATCATCTCTCTCTAAGAGATAAATGATTAGTGATATCCTGGGTTTTTCGGACAATTGTCTCTCGTTTCCAGCACATAACATTTTGTTAAAATTCCAACTGTTCAGTGATTATTATCACCAACACAAAAGCAAAAGATGATACAATCAGGGCTTTTTTGTTTAATGTGGGATGTTTCATTGTTTTATTACATGATGAGTACCATGAGGTGTGTTTTTATTTATTTTTATCAAGAACATTGGATAGATGTATTGACGCGTTTGAAAAAGTGTTCAGAGGGTGAGTCATATTAAACTGTGTGCAAAGTTGACGCTTTTTCTAAAACGTATTACTTTTATGAATATAGATATTTTATTCAATGCTTAGCTTCAGCTGCTTACATTACTTTTAGTCATTCGGGTATATTGGCATGCTTTTTGTTATGCATAATATACTGCTGAAAAAGTGTATGTCCACATATAACTATTCCATCCTCCTGGTAACGTGATGTTTACTGCTTTTTTTTAAACCCTTTTAAGCACTACATTTTTAGCCTCATGTTAAGGTTTGGTGGGTTTTTTGCATGTGACTGCTGAAGTATTTGTGTACCTGCACAAGCAAATTGTGGCAATTGATTTTTATTCTTCAGTGCACTGCGGTTTGATGCGTTTGAGGATTTTTTTATAAAGTGGATTGCTATATTTCTATGTCTTGTTCATTTGAAGGTATCTTTACACTAGCTAGTTGTGACAACATAACTTTATGAACGAGAATTAATGAATACGACAGTGATAAACGATTTGTTTTTCTTCTGAAAGTTAATCTTTACGTCTGGACACCCCCAAGACATCCAATGTAAAGGAAGCTTACCTGCATTTTATATACGCCATAAGTGGCCAAATGTCTGTCTCACAAATGGACATCAACTGACATCAGTTGTCATCCATATCAGAAAGTTTGAGGTAACATTTGACGTGGGCCGAATGGGTGTCACGAAGTTTTAACATCAATTACACCAATATACACATTAAGTGCCCGACACCCAAGTTGTCATTGAAAAGAAGGTATTGTAATTAGAACGAATGCTCTGTCCCAAACCTTCAAATAAGTATCTTATTCTTTTCTATAATATCTTATTATATTACTATACAAAAGTGTCTCACGACTTTCCAAAATAGTGTCTTTTAAGTTTTCAAAAGTCTCAGTCACATTTCTTAAAATGCCCTGTAACTTTCCACTGCATATATTGACTTCCCAAAAGAGTCTTAAGACTTCCAAAGGTTTTCCTGTTCATTTCCATAACTGTCTCTCAACGTTCCAAAAGTGTCTCAAAACAGTCGTAATGTGTCTCGTAGCTTTGCAAAGCTACCGTAGTGTCGCTTCTAGACTTTATTTTAAAGTGACAAT